>OY856412.1:537921793-538344293 GCA_963693085.1 Alisma plantago-aquatica | reverse complement strand
GTGCTCAAAATTTGCGTATGAGTTGTTCATGAGATGTTTAATAAGATCAACGGATTAGATTTAAAAAAAATATTGCATCATGAAAAACTACTTGAGTGTATTTCGCTCCGGATACACTCGAGTGTATTCTATCCTGACTCTCTCTCTCTCTCTCTCTCTATATATATATATATATATATATATATATATATATATATATATATATATATATATATATATATATATATATATATATATATATATATATATACATGCTAGAATACACTCGAGTGTACAGATTACGTTGTACATGTGTTTTTCTATCTACACCATGTTTTTCTAAAATCTAATTCATTGTTCTTAATGGTTACAATAATAATAGGCCACATACTAAATTTGAGCTCATTTTGATGAGTGTAAGTCACTCATCCAAGGGCAACAAAATCGACACACAAAATTAATTTGAAATGCCTGATTTTTGCATCCTTTAGATGCCCGACCTATAAGTGTCTGAATGAGTTAAAATTTATTATATAGTATGTTCTTAAGATACTTAAGAAGATCAACGATTTAGATATTTTAAAAAGTTATCACATCTTTAAAAATGACTGAGGTGTACGGTGCCTCCGGTACACTTGAGTGCACACTAGCCTGACTATATATATATATATATATATATATATATATATATATATATATATATATATATAGAGAGAGAGAGAGAGAGAGAGAGAGAGAGAGAGAGTCAGGCTAGAATACACTCGAGTGTACAAATTACACGAATACACTCAAGTATGTTTGTATATCAAGACTTTTTTTTTGCAAAATGTAAACCATTGATCTTCACCGTCATACTATAACTAGGCTACATACAAATTTTGAGTCCATTTATATGAGTGTAAGTCGCTCATCCCAGGGCAACAAAATCGACGCACAAAACTAATTTGAAATGCATAATCTTTGCGGTCTTTATAACATGACCTATAAATGTCTAAATGTGCTCAAATTTTAAGTATGAACTATTAACATGTTTAAGAAGATCAACAGATTAGATTTTTGAAAAAAATATTACATAATGAAAAAGTACTTGAAAAAAATATTGCATCATGAAAAAGTACTTGAGTGTATTCTGCTTCGAATAAACTCGAGTGTATTCTAGCCTGACTCTCTCTCTCATATATATATATATATATATATATATATATATATATATATAACTTGAGACTTCCTTCCTATGCTTGTGGGGATATACTTTCCTAAGATAAGTTGGGATGACGAGAATCCTCAAGGAGAGTGAAATTCGAATGGGCACCAATCTATTTCTTTTATATATGAGATGGTGGTTGGTGACCACCATGTTGCACAATTCAAAGTTGAGTGCATGGCTGGATATTTTTTCTACATAACATGCTAAAGAGGTTTTGCTTTAATGTAAGATAAATAAGAAATGAAACAAAAAATGGAACTTCCAATTTAAGTAGCAGTTTCATCAACAACACTTAGTAGTGGCCGTAGAGTTTCATCACTTTTTATTAATTAAAATTATCGAATAAAATGTCAACTAATGTGACAGCCGGTTTGGAAGTAGTAGAAAATTTTGAGGTGCTAGAGAGGGAATCAATTTCATTAAAGAGTGCTAAATTGCTATTTTTCATTGATCTTCGTATTTGATAACGGTCACGCATTGGACAAAGAAACTAGAAGTCACGACATCAACCGAGTCTAATAAATCTCTTATACATCTGAGAAGGGGTAACAGCAAAGTGACGCAGTACTCCCAACTTATTAAAAGGTTTAAAACAGCGAGAGTCCAAACGAAGCCCTCCGTTATATATTGGGGAAGCTCAGACCAGAATTCAGCAGTTTCTGTTCTGTGATCCTGTTCAGCTCCTGGACCATCTGTGGCGTCAAAAGGTTCCTCCAGTCTCCCACCTTGCCACGCCTGAAGAAGACCTTGTTACGGTAAGCATTCTCACCATCTCCCGTCTTTCCATTCCGGTTCACCTCCAGATTACTCAAGCTCTCAAAGCTACATAGCCTGACTATGTCCTCGACGGCACCATCCTCTTCAGGTGAGAACGGGCGGCCCATCAACTCCGCCAGCTTCTTTATCGTTCCCCTGACGTCTTTCTTCACGTCCTCATACTTTAGGAACAGTACTTTACTAGGATCCTTCTGGTGCGCCTCCCAGTACTCCAGCATATGTTCCCACACGGGTCCCCATGGGAACATGCCGGAGCAGTAGCGCTGAAAGGCGCTGTCCAGATCCAGGGCGTCCTTATTGGGAGATATCCCGTTCCGGTAATGCCACCAAGAAACGAAGTTGTCCTTTGGTTCCCGGCAGATATACACGATCTTGCATCCCGACGTCAACGACTTCACGGAGTCCGGGAGTAAGGAGTACGGCGCGTGGGTGTTGAACAGCCTGGGTGAAGGGAGGACGTCAAGCCTGGGCATTACTTTCCCCATGTACTGCCCTTCCAAGAACGGGAACAGCTCGTGTGGGTTTAGGGCTTGAAGCAAGCTGCTCCTTCCAGTCCCGGAGCCGGCTGGTTATAATCCGACGACGGCCGGTGCATGATTGAGTACATGAGCGCCTTGAGCCACGTGGTGCCGGACTTCGGGCTGCTCGCGAGGACTGTGTCGCCTGGCCGGGCCTGGAATCGCTCCTGAGCGACAAGCATCCCCCGGAGGTAGTCCTGGGAGAACCAGAAGCCCTGGTATTTGTAAAGCGGGAAGACTATCTTGCCGTTGTCCCTTGGGAGGTTGGAGATGAAGGAGGTGAGTTTCTGGAAGGTCTTACTGTCTTCTGCCTTTTCGTCTTCTGTCAGGCTGGAGAAGCAGTCGGAGAGCATGGGGATGATGTAGAATGGGTAGAGGAATCCCGATGCCTCTACTTCCATTTTGCGCAGGATGAGAGGATTCTGCTGAGTGCCTAGGATCGGGGTTGCTGGCGTCCCGCATCCGCATGGTTTTCATGTAGTTCTTTAGTTCGCTCCAAGCTACAGATGGCAGTGGATTGCACGAAGCTCGACCAAATGTCAATGGGATGTTCTGGTTTCGCTGACGACGGAACCGGCATTATCTCACCCGGCCGCACAGGTCACACGTTGTGTGTGTGTGTGTGTGTGTGTTTTTAGTCGGGTAGCCGGGAGGTTAGTGTGGCTGAACTGGTAATCCGTTCCAACATTATCCGGCCAGCTTGGAGACACACGTGCTTGAATGGAATACGCCTCTTACATAACCATAGTACATCTTTTCTCATTTGTATTGTATCTTTTACTTGTATATATTTTTTTAGTGATGAGAAACCCCTCTCGGGTAAGACTACTATTGAACCCAAATTCAGTTAAGGGTAAACTCTGGAACCAGCTGTGTATTTGGGGCACCACAATATACTCAATAACATGGGAGACTTGTTACATCCCGAGGAAAACAACTAAAGTCGGACCCGGTCCCTTCATTGAGATTTTCGAGCTGCATACTCCCTCACTCCTTTTACTCGTATATCTTTGATTCTTGTCTTTAATAATGTCATAATTGAAATTTTAAAATTACATTGCCGAACACATCCTAGTTGTCAAAGAACTTGAAACTGACACAATTTTACTATAGACGTCAATTTTAGCCTTCTTCAAACTCAAAATTGTCTAGGTTGAAAAAAAGGTTGATTCAAAATTAATTTACTGTTGAGTTCATAATTAACATTCACAATAATTTACATCCATTAGTTAAGGATATTGCTCAATTAACTGCTGCCAGCGCACTCCTTCCAACTTCTAGCGCATCATTATCAGATATTTATCATTGTTTCTCTTATCTATTATGTATCTACTGAACGATATAAAACAATATAATAAAACAATCCAATGAAAAGTAAAGGAGTTAAAGAGATCGGATGGATTGATTGTCGAATTTGCTACTTTATTATTAGTACTCCAAATAATTTTCACACTACATGTTAGAAGAGAATAGATAGACTAAATTTGGTTGACTCTCTCTAATATGTAGGATATCATTATGGGTTACATGTGCTGTTGGTCTCTTTCTTCCATGTGCTTGTTGATTACTAATTAAGAGAAAAAAAAGTAACAAAAAACAAATAAACACCGCCTAAATGAATTCGATAATAGATAAAGGGACTAAGTAGTATAATGAAACTGGTTGTTGACCTAGGTTGACAAAATTAAAATTCAATATTTATTTTTTGTCCATAACTAAACTGGCAATAATTATACACAACTTGATAAAAGAGAATAATTTGTTCATCAGATAGCTGAGTCACTCCAATCTATTAGCTTGTCATTGTCAAAATTACTTATGAATTTCTACTATAAGATTATAATTTGTAATAAACATCATCATGAACATAACCCTACATTTAAATAATATGATCCAAGTACGAAAACTTATCGTATTTTGATAAATCCCCTCCATCCAACTTGGCCCCACCATTCACAATTCTAAACTTGTTGAAATGGTAAAGCATACATTGTGTTTTGCATCTTCTGATCATAAACCCATTAGATTCCAACACATTTATTTGAGTTTGAAATTTACCATTCAATCTTTGTTAGTTATGTAAATCCACAAAATACCATAAAAAAATAACACACACAAGGAATTTTCCATGAATTGCTTTGTCAAAGCATCCATACAAGAACGAATAGATATGGGTTCAACATTGATCCTTTATCCCAAGTGGATAGCAAATCCTAGTGTCTCTCCTTGTGGAGTCCTAACACTCAGACTTGAACCAAACTCGATGTCTAATATATGTGCCATAGATCTTACTCTTTGCTTAATAATCCTCTCCCAAAGCTTCATAATATGACTCATCAACTTGATACCTCTATTGTGTGCAACTTTGAATATAGTCCTTGTTCTTGTAGATGGGATCTAAGATGCCATTTCTGAATTCATCTAAGATATTCATAGTTTTATTAATCTGATTAAATAAAGTCACATAGCTCCTTCATCCTCTATAATATGAGATACATTAATAAGAAATGACCTAGACCACATGTGTTTTCCATTTACATCCATTTTAAATGATTCTTGACCTCAAATAATGGAAATCCTCATGTGTAGTGATATCTCTTCAATTCATGTCATATGAGTATTTTCTTCTAGCTAAAGTATTTTCATGTGTAGTGTACATAAAACATTCCTTTAGTGTGTATACAATGATGTTATTAATGGCAGGCGCGGGAGCCAATGGTAGTGTGACTCTGGAGTTAACTCAAGAAGCATCCACCATTGTTGGTGAGAAATAAGATGATAGAGTGAAGAATCTGGGGAAGAAGACAAAGCAAGTCCTATATCAAACTTCCTTGAGTCTAGTTGCTCTAGAGATTAAGTCATGGCTAGATCTGGTCTCAATAAATATTATCAGTGTCAATGTATAGCTATCCAAGACTAATGTTGAGATCTTAGGTGGTAAATCAATCTATCCTGAGAGTATAGCATAACAAAACTTCAAGAGATGGAGGAGTACTACAATAGGGTACATTGTGGGGTTGAACCCACATTGGATGACTCTAGTTTGTCATATCACTCAGATCTAGAACATTAAAGAGTCAGTCAAGGTCAGATTAAGAGGTAAAGGTTTTTTCCTCATTATGTTATCTAATTATGAAGACCTTCTTACGGCTATTGAAGGAGGATCGTGGGTTGTCTCTCAAAAACCTTTGATTACTAAGAAGTGGTAGCGGGGAGAGCCCATGGAAAAACTTGAACTCTTGGAGATCCCAGTATGGTTGAAGATCCATGACCTACCGTTAGAGATATGGGACGACAAGATGTTCAACAATTGGGTCAATTCTGGGAAAGCCTCTTTGAACTTATAAGTTTACTGCATAGTTTAAAAGTCTAGAGTATGTTAGACTTTAGATTTTAATACCAATTGATTCTGTTTTCTTAAAAGAATTGGAAATATAAACTAAGGATGGACGGTTTGGAAGAAAAAATCAATTTTGAGTACAAATGGGAACCTACAAGATGTTTGTCATGTGGTATTTTGTGGTCATGAGTCTAATCTATGTGATATGGATTTTAAAGAGAACGTTCCACCTTTTAATGTTAGGAACAGGAGCATGCAGGTCTGGATTCTAAAAATTATCAATGTAGAGACAGTTTGGGAGGATTTTGAGAAATTTAATTATGTTGTGGAATATATCAACAACGCACCAACTAGTTCTAATATTTCTTCTAGCATTTCCATTGGTACAACCAATTTTAATACTAATTCTAGTCCAATGTATTTAAGAGGGAAGTCGATTGCTCCTCAAATAACTCCTATGCCTTCTACGGGATGGGAGGTTCAAGTCGGAAAGTGAAGTCTCCTCCCAAATTCAAGAGGGTTTAAACTTAAGTGATTATTCTTTAGTAGTTTATCTTCTTGGATGGACCCTAAACTTGTGCACAAACCTTCCTTGGTAGAGGAAGCTCTAAACCTTGCTTTCATGTGGAAAATGATGGCTTTTGGCTCTCAAACGATGGTCATTATTTAGGGTTTTTGAGTTGTTTTTCCTTCTTGTTTTGCAACCCGATGGTTTAATTCTTAATGCTATTTTGCGTGACCTTCTTGTTTCAACCTATGGTCTTGACTTTGTTGCTGTTTTGCGTCTCTTGAGCACACAACCGATAGCTATGTTTCCCCTCCAAAAAAGATGGTTTGGTTCCTCTCAAACGATGGTTTTGATGCTCACTTGTTGTGGTTTCATTCGATGGGTTCCCTCCTTCCAAAAAATGATGGTTTCACCTAGGTTTTGAATATGTATTCAATCAATGGCTTCACTGGGTTCCACACTCGATGGTCCTTTGAGGTAATCAACCAATGGCTCTTCTGGTTCCAAATTCGATGGATTTTCTGACTCTTTGGTTGATGGTACACAACTAATGGTGGCACTAGATGCCAAAACAGATGGTGGCACTGGATGCTACAATCGATGGTGGCACTAGATGCCACATATGATGGTGGATCTGTTGGTATGTATGCCCTGAGAGCCAATCATGGGGTGATTGGTGGGATACATTAAGATTGATTTGATAAACATCAAAGGCAAGCTTCCAATTCTTTCTGGTTCAGTCATATGAGATAGTGATAGAACAGATTGAATGTCTAGAGAATGACATTACTCAATGACGTATGCCTTCAGATTAAGGACCTGACCGATGAGATCATACAGATGCTAAGAGTTTGTACATTCTTATTATGTCCCTAGTCGGATGTCATTGTGGAAGGTGGGTAGACAACAATGACACACAAGACTAGATTGTGGTGTTGGTTGATGACATAATCTCATTAGTCATGATATAGAGATATCAAACAAACACATAGGTACTTCTTAGAGAACAAGTGTACCGGACAGACCCACCGTGAGTTTGACACATGGAACCATGACATGGTAGTCACAGTCAGTACTCACAGTGATGGTGGTGAGTGTGATTCTTTGACTTGAAATCACTACACTCAACACATGTCGTTGGGCACACTTTGACATCATCAAACACAGTCCTGAAACATGGATTGTTATAAAGGTGATGATTGGGTGGCTTTGACACATGGGGCTTTTGAGGGGTGAGTGATAGATATGGGATTTGTCCCTCCTGAGGGAGTTTGATATCCAAGGCCACTTGATGAATAGGATTGAAATAGGCGTGCGCACGCATGTGTGAATCAGTATGTGATATTGATGTCATACATATCTCTTCCAATCTGCTCTGAGATCAAGAAAGTGAATGAACGTTGACAGGATGATTATTCCATGCCTCGAGTTCATTCGGGATATCAGTGACAAAGGAATTATACATTCACTGTAACACCATTCACAGATTGTAGGATTGAAAGTTGTTCTCTAACTTTCTACTTTCACTTGGGTAGCACTGATGTGCGACTAGGCACCGCTCTTTGCTTGTGAAGTCATAAGTGTTATGGACTTTCACTGCCAACGTGAAATGGACCTGCAGGGTCACACACATAGGATTTAACCTGGAAGAGGAGTTTTGTCCACAAACAATGTTTAGATTGATTGCTAAAGGAGTTTAGTAGTTCAATTAAACACTCAATCAATTGATAGCTCAGTATCATAATGTTTAAGGTGTTAGACTGATTGATTAGAGTATCAGATTGATTGAAACCGCAATTGACTGATTCTGCACAATCTGCACTCCCAACCGATCAGCTCATGAGATGAACCGATCAGCTCAGCTTGGTGAACCGGTTGGCTCAGGTGGTGAGTCGATCGGCTCATGATCAGGGTGAAACGATTACTTGAAGTGTTGAAATGATCGATTCAACTGGTGCAACCGAGCAAGTTGCGAAAGTAGGATTGGTGAGAATTTTCCTTGCGTTTCACTTGCCCAATTTGATTGGAACAAGGATTGGTATTTGATACCAATTAGAAACAAAAGAAGGAAAGTCAACCGGGAACTGATCTGGACCATGAACCGACCAGTTCAGAAGTGAACTGATCAGCTCATGGGTCCCAACCGATCGGTTGAGATGTCAACCGACCGGTTCAGGTCCCCAACTGACCGTTTCAGTTGTGAAATGATCGGTTCAAGTTGCGAGTTGATTGTTTTGTGGAAAATCTCGAATCCTTCTACTCCTGCTTTTAGTCCCGCATTGCCCGGGATGGAGAACCCTGTCCCATGACCCTCCTATATATATAGGGGTATTAGGGGCTTCTCAAAGTACAACTCAGTGCAACCAGTTGCTCTGTGAAGTTGTCGTTCTCTCTGGTTTTGGTAATCGAGAGAGAGCCCAAGCAAGTGCTACCCAATAAGGGAGGCATAGCAAGGGAAAGACAACTGCAGAAAGAAATTAGTGGTAGGAGAGTGTGTCAGTGATTAGTACGCTGACAGGAGGGTGTGACTCCTTCCAATTCCTTGTGAGAGAAGGAGATTGGAGTTCTAGGTGGTCCGTGTGGACTACTTCAAAGGCGGGAGGTTTCTGCCGCTCAGGAGGACAACTGTCAATCCCGACAGTCCCAGTGAGACTAAGAGTCTTCAGTCTCAGTGCGACCAGGAGCTGCAGAGACACCGTCCAAGACCAGAGGTGAAGACCATGCAAGCTGCGATGTATTGTCTCCGAGCAAGCCTCGGGACAAGGTATGATTACAAAAACCATCCTTTCCTATTGTATAGACGTTGACGCGTTTCCTTGTTCTGGGTTTGGGGGAGAAAATTTTTGTTTCCGCTGCCTTCTCTGATTCCTATAAAACCCAACAGTGGTATCAGAGCCACGTCAACTGCTCTATACTTTAGGGATTATCGATATGATCGATTTTGGTTTGTCGCCTTTATTTATTACATACGATGCGAATAAGATTGACTTTATGCATGTCCAATCCTAAACCCACAAATCCCAAATTACATATATGATATGTATTATTAATGCACTCGATACACGTCACCCTTAAACGAGTTTTGTGGTGGATGTATAGTGTGGTTATGGCCAATAAACCCTATATGTGTATGGTTGTATGTGGTTGCTTGCATCTCGGTCTGTGCACCGATCTTCCTTCTCCTTTTCCTGATGTAACTTGAAATAATTCGAGATTTCTTTCCTACCTTTGCTCCCCTCGAATGTAACTCGAGGTTTCTCTTTTTACAATGTAAAATAGGATAGATTTTATTTCCTGTTATGTCAAAGAATGGAGGACATTGAGACGACCGGTTGACGTTCCAGACGATCGGTTCAAGGAGTGAGCCGATCGGTTGATGACCGGTTCGAGGAGCAAGACGAGCGAGTGGCGGCCATGATGAGACGCAAGACGACCAAGCGAACCGATCGGTTGGAGGAGCCAACCGATCGGCTGGTGGCACCCAGCCGACCAGCCTGATGGCAAGCCGATCAGTCATGTGATAAGTTGATCAAACCCAGAAAGGAAAAGCATACAGTTCATCTTGTACAGGTTGCATGTGATGTAGACCTAGATGACCGTGATTCCTCTTGGCTCGAGGAATCACATTAGGATGGTCATAATCATCACTTTTATCATTTTGTATGTTTTCTGTGGGATATAGCATGTATATGATACGTACTATGTATTATGGTGATTGGATATGTATATGTATATAAAACCAAATCCCTCATTAAATATTAAGTTTTAGATGCCTTCCAAATGCGACACACGTGAAAAACTTGATCGACCAAGTGTGGGCACGCCCAAGCGTGGTGTACCGTCTATCTCGTGGAAGCGTGAAGGATGAATATGTGGGTCTGCCCAAGCAGGATGCATATTCATCATGTTTGCTTTGGGTCGGACTTAACTAGGTGACCTAGATAGGATCTAGCACCTTGAGGCATGGAGATGATCATGGCAAGGAGTTGCATATGACATCTTATCAAGAGTTGCATATGATGCAATTGGAAAGAGTTGCCTACCTGAGAGATCTATGTTGTGGGTGACAGCCCTAGCTGGTCCATGACTTAGAGGATTTCAGGATCTTGCCCACTAGAAGGTTGTACGCTGCAATCTTCTGAATTGATGGTGAGGGCTATCAATTTGAAGTAAAATAGTGGGAGCGATAATTAATTAAAGGCCTAATTATATCGTTAACCTTTCAAATAAATCAAATAAGTCAAAAAAGATTTTTTGGACTAAAGTTGCATATTTCCTTTTGTAGTACAAATGACAACAAACAACAATCACTTTTCTTTGCGATCAATACTTGAAAAGGACAAGCTAAATGGGACAAACTTCCACGACTGGTATAGGACATTGAGAATTGTTCTCACTCAAGAGTGAAAGCTCTATGTCCTGGATACTCCAACTCCAGAGGAACCTGCTCCTAATGCATCAAAGGCAGAAAGGGATGCTTACAAGAAGCATTCTGATGATGCCATTGATGCAAAGTTCTTGATGTTGTGCTCTATGAACCACGAGTTGCAGAGACAACATGAGAACATGGGTGTCATTGAGATGATTCAGCATCTCAGGAACATGTATGAAGATCAAGCACGACAAGAGATATACGATGTATCAAGGGCACTGTTCAAGTGCGTCATGACAGAAGGAGATCCAGTTGGTCCTCACACACTCAAGATGATTGGGTATGTAGAGAACATGCAAAGACTGGGATTTCCACTGAGCCATGAGTTGGCTACTAACGTGATACTGCAATCATTGCCAGAATCATACAGTCAGTTTGTGATGAACTACAACATGAACAACTTTGATAGGCCACTGTCAGAGTTGTTGGGCATGTTGAGGACAGCTGAGACACAAATGAAGAAAGACAAGCCTAAGTCTGTGATGGTGATCACGAGCAAGAAAGGCAGGTACAAGTGCAAGGGCAAGGGCAAAGCTAAGAAAGCTTCTGATGCTAGCCAGGAGCCCAAGTCGTCTTCAGATCTCAAGGCCAAGGGAGGCGTGACCAAGAAAGGAAATTGCCACCATTGTTAAAAGCCAGGACATTGGAAAAGGCATTGTCCTCTCTATCTGGAAGAACAAAAGAAGGAGGCGACAAACGTCTCTACTTAAAGGTGTCATGAAAGTAAACTTGTAACACTTTTTGAGGTATATGATACCAAGATGTAAAGTGTAAAGCACTCAATAAATGGGGCAAGTGTTGCCGCCATAGATAGGAGTACTTTAGTTTATTTTCAGCCTAAAAAGGCATGTAATACAATTATGAACTGCTATTTCATATTTTCCAATAGATAGAAACACTTTATTTTTGCATATTGTATGACAATGATGGCAATCAATAAAGAGATGTTTCAATTTCTAAAGATATGATCTTTGTGGCAATGCCTTGTTTGTCTTGTGGTATTTGATATGCATAAGATAAAATGACACCTAAAAGTTATAGATAACTCAAACAATCGAATTAGCATCAATCATGAGAAATTCATTTCTAGTTTCCATGTGATGGATAAATCTAGACTCTTTTGGTTAGAGAATCAGTAAGAGACATGAATATCTTGGACATGATTAATCAATCTTCACTAAAGGTAGTGGGGGAATGATTATCCTATTAGGTATGATACATGTGATGTATTTACATACCTATTGGAACAAATGCTAATACTTCAAATGGTGTTTAGAGAAATACCAATATGAATATCTTGAAGTGTTCAAGATTATCATATATGAAGTGAAAATATGGTAAAGTGTTAATTCTTGATGAGATCAATGAATGAAATACTTGGACCAAATGTTTGAGAACCTTATGAGTGATTATGATAGTGTATCATAGTGAACTCATGATTAAGGCATGGTGATGTCTAAATCAAGAAGGAATCATACTCTAAAGAGTTAGAGAATGATTATCGAATAACTGAATTCTTCTTAATAAAAGGATACCCCGCACTAATAAAAGAAATTAAGAATCACAAGGGTTGTGAGTTCTTATATCCTTAACAGATACACCTCAATTATCTATGTGATGAGTTGTTCATGTGATGAGTCAACTATCTAGATGAATATGAGGAATCGAATTTTGAGTTATGGTTTATGACCATTACATCCTAAATGACATCCATGTGAACCATAAGGTATGACCTTGATGGTAGCACCCATTGGATGAAATCCATAAGTGCAAATGAATCTTAAAGGTTAAGATACATGGATAACATCTTGAGAAGGATGATGCTTGTTGATTACAACTTAATGACTAAGACATTTGGCATATGGATACTAAAACCACATTCCTATGAGGAATAAAACAAGGATGTGTATGTGACACAACCTATAAGTACTTCCGAAAGGATAGAAAATTAATTTGTAAAATATATACAGGATATATAAAAGTGAAAGTTTGTTGATAATTGGAAGTGTTCCAATAAAACCATTTAAAAGGAAATGCCGAGTATCTATGTGTTAGAGAACAACAGTGGATACTATATGGATCTGTAAGTTCATGAGATGAACTTATAGATATTCCGCTCATTGATGACAAGTATGGAATCCTTGATCATGCAATGTGGCTAAAGGTTAGCAAAGGAATACTAGATCGCATATTACCGCAACTCCATCTCATACGTGTGACGTACAACAAAGAGATGTGAGACATGCAATTTATACTGACTTTGGCAAGGTGTTGCCATAACTCACTATGTTCGCACTTGAGCACAATAACATGTGGGACATGTTTGAAGATCACTATGAATATGATTCAAGGGTGATTGGCTCACAGTGCAAGTGGGAGTCTGTTGGTATGTATGCCCTGAGAGCCAATCATGGGATGATTGGTGGGATACATTAAGATTGATTTGATAAACATTAAAGGCAAGCTTCCAATTCTTTCTGGTTCAGTCATATGAGATAGTGATAAAACAGATTGAATGTCTAGAGAATGACAGTACTCAATGACGTATGCCTTCAGGTTAAGGACCTGAACGATGAGATCATACAAATGCTAAGAGTTTGTACATTCTTGTTATGTCCCTAGTCGGATGTCATTGTGGAAGGTGGATAGACAACAATGACACACAAGACTAGATTGTGGTGTTGGTTGATGATAGAATCTCATTAGTCATGATATAGAGATATCAAACCAAACACATAGGTACTTGTTAGAGAACAAGTGTACCGAATAGACCCACCGTGAGTTTGACACATGGAACCATGACATGGTAGTCACAGTCAGTACTCACAGTGATGGTGGTGAGTGTGATTCTTTGACCTGAAATCACTACACTCAACACATGTCGTTGGGCACACTTTGACATAATCAAACGCAGTCCTGAAACATGGATTGTTATAAAGGTGATGATTGGGTGGCTTTGACACATGGGGCTTTTGAGGGGTGAGTGATAGATATGGGATTTGTCCCTCCTGAGGGAGTTTGATATCCAAGGCCACTTGATGAGTAGGATTGAAATAGGCGTGCACACACATGTGTGAATCAGTATGTGATATTAATGTCATACATATCTCTTCCAATCTGCTCTGAGATCAAGAAAGTGAATGAACGTTGACAGGATGACTATTCCATGTCTCGAGTTCATTCGGGATATCAGTGACAAAGGAATTATACATTCACTGTAACACCATTCATGGATTGTAGGATTGAAAGTTGTTCTCCAACTTTCTACTTTCACTTGGGTAGCACTGATGTGCGACTAGGCACCACTCTTTGCTTGTGAAGTCATAAGTGTTATGGAATTTCACTGCCAACGTGAAATGGACCTGCAGGGTCACACACATAGGATTTAACCTGGAAGAGGAGTTTTGTCCACAAACAATGTTTAGATTGATTGCTAAAGGAGTTTAGTAGTTCAATTAAACACTCAATCAATTGATAGCTCAGTATCATAATGTTCAAGGTGTTGGACTGATTGATTAGAGTATCAGATTGATTGAAACCGCAATTGACTGATTCTGCACAATCTGCACTCCCAACCGATCGGCTCATGAGATGAACCGATCAAATCAACTTGGTGAACCGGTCGGCTCAGGTGGTGAGTCGATCGGCTCATGATCATGGTGAAACGATTGCTTCAAGTGTTGAAACGATCGATTCAACTGGTGCAACCGAGCAAGTTGGGAAAGTAGGATTGGTGAGAATTTTCCTTGCATTTCACTTTCCCAATTTGATTGGAACAAGGATTGGTATTTGATACCAATTAGAAACAAAAGAAGGAAAGTCAATCAGGAACTGATTAGGACCACGGACCGATCAGTTCAGAAGTAAACCGATCGGCTCATGGGTCCCAACCAATCGTTTGAGATGTCAACCGACCGGTTCAGATCCCCAACCGACCGTTTCAATTATGAAACGATCGATTCAGGTTGCAAGTTGATTGTTTTGTGGAAAATCTCGAACCCTTCTACTCCTGCTTTTAGTCCTGTATTGGCCGGGATGGAGAACCCTATCCCATGACCCTCCTATATATAGGGGTATTGGGGGCTTCTCAAAGTACAACTTAGTGCAACCAGTTGCTCTGTGAAGTTGTCGTTCTCTCTGGTTTTGGTAACCAAGAGAGAGCCCGAGCAAGTGCTACCCGATAAGGGAGGCACAGTAAGGGAAAGATAACTGCAGAAAGCAATTGGTGGCAAGAGAGTGTGTCAGTGACTAGTATGCTGACAGGAGGCTGAGACTCCTTCTAATTCCTTGTGGGACAAGGAGATTGGAGTTCCAGGTGGTCCGTGTGGACTACTTTAGAGGCAGGAGGTTTCTGCCGCTCAAGAGGACAACTGTCAATCCCAACAGTCCCAGTGAGACCAAGAGTCTTCAGTCCCGGTGCGACCATGAGCTTCATAGACACCGTCCAAGACCGGAGGTGAAGACCACGCAAGCCACGAGGTATTGTCACCGAGCAAGCCTCGGGACAAGGTATGATTCCAAAAACCATCCTTTCCTATTGTATAGACATTGACGCGTTTCCTTGTTCTGGGTTTGGGGGAGAAAATTTTTGTTTCCGCTGCCTTCTCTGATTCCCCTAAAACCCAACAGGATCACATGTCCCCAACTGATGGCCTAACTAGGTCACATGTAATGACTCTTCTAGGTCATAACTCGATGGTTTTACTAGACATATGGTTCAATGTTTTTACTTGTATTTCATCCTATAGTATTGCTATCCAACATCCGACGGTGGAGCTAGTGTCCACAACTGATGGTTCTTTTGAAGTGAGAAAATGATGGCCCTTCAAGTGGTATAATCCTATGGTTTCTCTTGATATAATGGTGGTGATAAAGTGTGACAACCCTATTTCCCCCCATATTTGATTATGCTCTTTCTCTCTCATCAATTGTCATATTGCTCAAATAGGTGTCAATTCTAAGTGTGAATGTGATGGTGGTCTAATTTGGTGACATCAATGATCAATTGAACAAGGTGTGACATCTATGTGCATCTTTGAACTCGATATCATGCTCTAATACATCACTTTCTTAAAATACAATTTTTAGCCTCATCATTATCATCTTTTATATTCCTAGTATATATCATAGTGCAAAGCTCTCTATTTTAAATCCAATGGCACAAAAATCATCTGGATCTGAGCTATGAATCGAAATTTACGGTCTTTGGAAGATGACATGATCTAATTGCCTTTTTATGCCTTAAGTTGTTGGGCCAACCCATCCATGGGCCCATCCAGATTGCGGCCCAACCGCTTGGCTTGACCCCCCTTCTTTCCCTTCCCATTTGGGGGAAGAAATGCAAGGTCAAATTGGGAAAGAAGATACATTATAATGGAGTTATTGACCCCAAACCCTAACTACCTGGTCCTTTTTAAAGCCTTCCTTGCTAGATTTTGCTCCGGTTCTCCTTCCCTCTCCCCTGCTCACGGCCAGACGCTCTACCTAGAGTGCCGCCACAACCAATGAAGGACTGCTACTTACACCTCCAGGGCACCGTCGGTCCTAGTCGTCAACTCCACATGGCTTACCCCTTATCTCCATGCTTAGGTTGGCTTCCAGAGATCCTCCTTCCCTGAGCCGCCTTCCCCCTCATCTCTTCATTTCTGTCAGGTTGCAGGGATGTGGAGGTAGTCCTCTGGCTGTGGGCAGCGACCAGAGGTGCCAATGAGGCCGCTAGCCAAGCTGAGAATAGGTGGCGCCCCCGGAAGCCACCCTGAGCATTGTGCTCCTTTTCCCCCTCTCCGCCAGCAGGTGCAGGGCGCTGCAAGCGCCGCCCCTATTCCTCCCCTGTTTGGATCAGGGAGAACGACGAGGGAGGGGGCGGGGCGAGTGGGCGATCGTCAAGTCGGTCTAGACCCGATTCAACCGATGTGGCTAGTGAACCACCCTGAACCAATGGGCCATGCCCCAAGGAAAAGCACACCCCTCTCTAGCCATAAGATCGACGATCAGTGGCCCAGATCTACTACTATATGGATGAGGTGACACGCCAAAGTTCCAAATGCTTGATTTTCATTTAGTTTTGACGTAAACTTGAAAAATGCATATCTCCTAGATCTTATGGCCAAAATGTATGAATCAATATATCAAATCGATCAGCTCAACGAGACCTACACTTTGGGCTTTGTCTCAGACCCTAAATCCGACGTTTGTTCCCCCTGATTTCTTGAAAATAACAACTTTAGCCATGTTGAGTACTTTTAATGCACTTTTATGATCAAGCTTGGAACTTTGATGAACTTTCACCCTCCTAATCATGAGATCACTAATTTATACTATTGGAATCCTTGGGAAACCTTATAACCTTCCTTTTATTCTTGATTACATAAGTATTCTATTATGATAATTTCATGTATGAGTGAATGTTGGTATCCCATGTTGGTGGCTTGATGCCTAGACCCTAGTGGACATCACCTTACTTTGAATGTGTTTCTTATGTCCTATTCTTGCTGATCTAAACCATCCCTTATGATTGTCTCATTTTCCTTGAGGATACTTGATCTTGGTTTCCCTATTTTGAATCTTTTGTCCTAGTTACGTATTTAGGGGACCTAAACATTGAAAAGATCTTATATAATGAATGGAACGTCGTAATGATATGAAACTTGAACCACACTCTTATGATGTATCCTAAATCAATATGGGATCATATAATGTACCAATAACCAACCTTGAGCCTAACTTGGCCAAAACCCTAAAATGCATCTAGTTAGAGTTAATGATGAGAATCTAATGCATGTATACAATCTTGTTGATAATCAGGTTTGGCATGTGGCTATGAATATCTGAATCAGGTATGGGCCTTATCTAGTTATATTAATATTTCTTTCTTGCTTGAAAAGACATGTATTGTATGCTTGTTTGTTTACTTGCTTAAATATTGCCATATAGTATTTCTATGTCTTACTCGATGTTTGCCTTGTCAATTTTATAACTTGAACACACACACACACACACACATATATATATATATATATAAATATATATAAATATATATATATAGAACTCCATTATAATAATTTTGATAAAGGGTTAGCTCTTGGCTATGGCCTTGAGGTCCCTCCCGTATAAAAGGGTTAGCTAATCTTAAGCACCCTTACAGACCCTTCCGACGGGAAGATGGTCAAAGTCCTTAAACATGCTTGATATTGTTGGTATAATGGAGTGAAATGACATAAAATATGGTTTCACATTTTGTTAAATAGTCAACATGTTTATTCTTGTTCATTAGTCTTGAAATATTTTCAAATTATGCAAAGCTTATACATATATATGTATCTTTCTGCCCCATACTCAACACCTCGTGTGTTGACCCATTTCTCGTATTTTTTTTAGGTTCAGAGATGGCTAGAAGGTTGATGGGCTTGGTGAGATATGCTAGGTGTACTTTTTGTAAGATCTAGATTTAGTGCAAATGAATGACTTATACATCGACTTTGGAAACATGTAATTGAACTCATGAATATGATGTACCTTGTATAATTTATACGTGTTGAATGTTGAGACTGTGTTGGTGCCTTCATCTTGTTATTTGTTCATGTGTGCTAAACTTTACGCTTCCGCATGTTGCCTTTGGTATTTGTTTGGTTCATGGGACTGGGATTCCAGTTCTGTGACAGATGGTATCAGAGCATGAACAATAACTACACCAAACATTACTCACATGAAACACAAACTAAACTCACCTTACATCTCAACCCTAGAAACTTAATAAAAATGTCCTTTGTGGACTAGGTAGACTTAGACTCTAGGTTAGAACCTAGATGTTCTAGAACTAGGTGTAGACTTGTGTAATTTACCTTCCTAGACATATGCTCGTAACATGTGCTTAGGATATCTACACAAGTGTGCGCTATGTTCTTGCTAGTTCTCTAGGAGTCATGGTACTAGACTACCTAATGAGTGTGGTAACTCCTTTTGGTTTTGGTTTTATTCGAATGGTGCATGGTAGTTTTCATCGAATGTTTCAATGTTGGAGAAAATCTATTTCAAATATTAGTGTATGTACATATGAAAAATGTTACCACGCCCATAAAGGCAGTGAGTGTCCACGTAACCTAAGAGAAAGATATGTAACATAAAGTCTATATGAGAGAGTTTAGATGGTAGTTGTAGTCTCTAGAGTTGTCTAGAGCCATGATAAAGGTTAGGTTAGTGAGTAGCCTAGATAACCTAAGATGATGATAATGATGTTGATGATGATGCTGATGTTGATGTTGATAAGACCCAAGTTTGTCCTTGAGAAAGTCAAATAGGTTGACGATATGAAATGTGTTTGACCATGCAACCCTAGATAAACAGAGCACCTTGTATGATACATATGACTTGGTTGATGTGCTAAACATAGCTAGTGGGTTGGCATGCTTGCTTATACCTAGTCATGTATGTGTTGAGATATGATATGTGACATACAGTTTGAGACCAACATGGGCCTAAATCTCTTTACAAAGGAGGACCTCTAGCCTGGGACATACAAAAAAGGGTGACCTCTTGATATGAGTTGAATCGGCTTGGGAGAAGGTCAGAGTACCTAAACTCCAAAATATATGTAAAATGTTGAAATATATGCATGACGAAATACATGATGATGAGTCCCTAGCTAGTATACTTCTAAGTATATAAAATAAGCCGCCTAGTTTATGGCCCTAGAAACTGTTGAACCCTAGACTTCCTATGAAAATATCTAACCTTAGAGAAAGAGGCAATTGAAAATTTGATGCTTGATATATATAGGTGAGGGAGATGTCCCAAGACCTAAGATGATGTATATGATGTGTGATATCCATGATGAGACTCATACTCAAGTTAGTAATTGTATATAAAGGAATCTAGTGGTTACCCTTGTTTCTCGAAAGATGGGTAGAAATTTGTGTTATGGATAGAAGTTATGGTTAGCAGGTCTTGTTGGACATATATATGTCTTAGCTTGAGTGACTTGAGCTTGTGGAGCTCTTTATTGATACAAATGAGAAAGTTTCAAAACCTTGATGTTGATGATAATATTGTTCCTCGAATGACGCTTGATACATGAAAATAATCTCACTTATGCTAAACTTGAACATGTATGATGAGTCACTCTCATAAGCTAGACCTAGTATAAAATCATAGATGTAGCCTTAGAATCATGAAATTAATATGATGATGTCATGAAATCTCATCTTGAATAATCAGGGGTAACATGCCTAATCTCATACCAAATGAAAAATGATCAACTCAATATGACGATACTCTTGGGGTCATAACTCAAATAAACACATTGAATAATTTTTTTAATTTTAGATTTGAAAGGAATAATAATGAACATAATTGTTTAGAGTTGGTAGAAATTTTGGGGAAAAATGCATGAAATCTAGAGTAAAGATGAGATACACACTCGATGATAGTCTCTTTTGGAAGTCATGATCGCGCACATGTTTTCTTGAGAATTGATAAAAATAGATGTTGATGATACACCTTGGTCTCGTATGAGGATATGAAAAAAAAACTACTATATGAATACTAATAGATGGGAAAACCGTAATACCATGATGATGTCATAATATGATGGAACAATAAGTAAGTGTGTATATCATTGATATGAGTACACCCTTGATGACTGTAACCTAAGTGTGCATCCCATTATGAGGAATGTCTTGACAACCATGGTTGAATTCCTAGACCTGATGGATTTTGACTTTGACTCTTAACTCTATTTTTGGACAAATTTCAGGGATGAAATTTCTTTTAAGGAGGGAAGGATGTGACAATCCTATTTTCCCCATATTTGATTATGCACTTTCTCTCTCATCAAGTTTCATATTGCTCAAATAGGTGTCAACTCTAAGTGTGAATGTGATGGTGCTCTAATTTGTTGACATCAATGGTCAATTGAACAAGGTATGGCATCTATGTGCACCTTTGAATTCAGTATCATGCTCTAATACATCACTTTATTAAAATCCAATTTTGAGCCTCAAAACTATCATATTTTATATTCCTAGTATATATCATAGTGCAGAGGTTTCTATTTTGAATCCAATGGCACAAAAATTGTCCAGGTCTGAGCTATGAATCTAAAGTTATGATATTTGAAAGATGACATGATCTAATTGCCTTTTTATGTCTTAAGTTGTTGGGTAGGCCCATCCATGGGCCCAGCCAGATCGCGGCCCAACCACTTGGATTGACCCCCCTTCTTTCCCTTCCCATTTGGGGAAGAAATGCAAGGCACATAGAACTCTCCCTTGGCAAATCAGGAAATAAGATACGTTACAATGGAGTTATTGACCGCAAAACCTAACTCCCTGGTCCTTTTTAAAGCCTTCCTTGCTAGATTTTGCTTCGATTCTCCTTCCCTCTCCCCTCACTGCTCATGGCTAGATGCTCTACCTAGAGTGCTGCTACAGCTAATGAACGGCTGCTGCTCGCACCTCCAGGGCGTCGTCGACCCTAGTCGTCAACTCCACATGGCTTGCCCCTTGTCTCCACACTCAGGTAGGCCACCAAAACTCCTCCTTCCCTGAGCTGAGTCCCCCCTCATCTCTTCATTTCTGTTCAGTTGTAGGGATGTGAAGGTAGTCCACCAGCTGTGGGCAGCGACCAGAGGCGCCAATGAGGCCGCAGGCCAAGATGAATTAGGTGGAGCCCCCAGAATCCACCCCAAGACTTGTGCACCTTTTCCCCCTCTCCGCCAGTAGGTGCGGGGCGCTGCAAGTGGCACCCTTGTTCCTCCCATGTTTGGAACAGGGAGAACGATGAGGGAGGGGGCGGGGTGAGTGGGCGATCATCAAGTTGGTCCAGACCCAGTTCAACCGGTGTGGCTAGTGAACCGTCCTGAACCAATGGGCCATGCCCCAAGGACAAGCGTGCCCCTCTCTAGCCATTAGATCGACAATCAGCAGCCCATATCTTCTAGAAATATGGATGAGGTGACACGCCTAAGTTCCAAATTCTTGATTTTCATATAGTTTTGATGTAAACTTGAAAAATGCATATCTTAGATATTTCTGTATGTGATATGATTGAGGACATCTGAGGTTGTATCTCAGATGATAGGGTTTTGAATTCCGTGGTTTCGAGTGTGTGACCTTTATACCAAGGATGGGGTGGTGTTAGCAGTTTGACTATATGTCACTCTAGGCATCTTGGTTGTTATGTCATTGCATTTCACTCGTACTGACCAAGGGTGTGAGATCTTAGGACATTGGCTCTCCTAGATCTTATGTGGAACTGAATTGCACTTCACAACCGTCAGTTGGAGTCTAAGTGGTATACCTCAAACTCCCCAAAGCTTAATAAAAGACGTAATCTAGCAGTGTAGTAGATCCATTAGGGTTATACACAATGCTTCACATTGGATGATAACCTTGTATTGCTCCTTTCACATATAAATGATGAATAGTGTAATAAGAGAAAGTAATCTTGCTTATGTTGTTATATACATACTGATACTTCTGGTTAGGTTCATACTGATTAATTATCTCATACTTCTAGATATACTTTGCTGTTAGACATACTTGTACAATTAGCCGTGTTGATGATGTTAACCATGTTTATGATGTTAGTCAGACTTATGATGATAGTTCTTATCTGTTCCTTTATGTACCTCGTTAATCATGCCTTTTGCAAAGTCTATCTATTTAATATGATTAATTTGCTTAAACTATTTTATTAATAAACATATTGTAATCAATAAGCGTTGTTGAGAGTTATATCTCCCGCTGGGATATGGGTTTCACCTCATGGGTCACCACATCTTTTTAGAGAGATTGGTAGTAGTGGAAATAGACACATGGCAGCAAGGAGGAGTTATATTTATGGACCTTAGAGAGGGTTGTTAGATGTCTACTGCGTCCTAGAGTCATCCCTATACTCTCAGGCCCGAGCACGAAAGTTTGTATATGATTTTTTAATCGACTCAAGCTTTTGGTAGTAACATGATGATTGTACATGTGGTATATGTGGATAGTGTTCTTATGTATATGTATATGTTGTGACTGGGGCCACGAAGTAGTTGTAAGAGATACTTGGCATAATATATGAATAAAAGCAAGATGTTGGGCTCTTATGTGAATGTTTTTAGATACTTTTAGAATGTATAATCAGTTTAATTATCCCCTTTTCCTTCTACATGGTAATTTAGTGTTCGATCGTGTTTTGAGTTTTGAGTAATCTCATTTAGCATGATGAGTTTTTACAAGTGGGTATCAGAGCTTTAGGTTCATTGAGTCTACAGGGACACTGAGACTTAGGACTAGGATGATGATGAAGTAAGGGACATGACATGTGAACGTGATGCATACTGCCTAATCTCAAGTACTTGGATGCCGCGGTCATGTATTTTTGGATCTAGGGTTCTAGAGGAGGGGGGTGAATATATCTTCAAAATTCTCACAAGAATAGTTAGACCTTCAAATTATATCAATTAAAATCAAATGCTTAAGAACAATTTGAAGTCCTATCTAAGAAAGCATAGCAAGAATGAGAGAGATTGAAACATACATTTAAACAAGGTGATTAGAGTGGTTCCAATATCCAAACTAGGAGACCGTCAATCCACTACCTAGGGAGGTAAACCTCTAGGACTTTGCAAACCATTCATACTTATATTCCATCATAAGAGATACAAGGAGACCATCATACATTCAAGGGCTTACCTACTCAAGACAAGAGTCTTTCACCTACACAAGGACTTATCCACTTGATCAGAATGTCTTCAGCCTTCAACAGGGACTTACCTACACTTGCATCAAGTATTTGGCCTTGAAAGAATTATACACTCTTCTTGAATCTTCACCTTGTCCTTCTCCTTCACCTGGAGAAGATCTTGACACCTTCTTCAACCTTGAAGAAGAACAACAACTTCACCTTCACTCGGAGAAACTCACTTCAACCTTTGCTCTTTGAGAAAGGGGATTGGGAAGATGGAAGGAATGAGAGCTTTACAAGATAACATGGAGGTATCTCTCTTAAAACATTCCTAACTCACTCATAATCACGAAATGCTTTGTAAATGAAAGAGAGAAAGGGGCTCAAAGGGTTGCAACACACTCAACTAAAGCAAGGGCCAAGGATAGCACGAGTGAACAAACTTGGAATGAACTCTAAGGGGTCCTATATATAGCTGGGGGTGTTCCTTTGTGTGTGGGATCACTTAAGAATGAAAAATAGCCATTTTACAACTTGCAACAGATCTATTTTCATTTCTAACAACTCTCCAACGGTTGGAATCACTTTTTCTATATTTTTCATACAATACATTCGGTCAAGTTTCAATAAAGATAACTCAACCGATCCACTAACTGATAAAGCTAATTTTCAAACTATCGGCCGAGTTTGCCTGGGAAACTCGACCGATGAGTCAAAACCAGTTTTGGTCAATGAGTCGATCGGTCGAGTTCTGTGAGTGTACAACTCAACCGATTGATCCATTTCCAAAAATCCATCACTAGTTGGTCGAGATCCAAACTGGACTAACAGAGTTGCTATTACAATTTTTTCAAAATAGTTTATGAGTGACCGAACGTTGGAATCAAGTGTCCCTGATTTTTTCTCATCTTAGTTACAAGTCATATCATCAATATAAGTGATTACAAAAATGTTCTAAGGTGGTTTGGAGTGATTTCCCAAATCGCACACTTGTATTACTTTTGACTTGAACTTGGACAAGCTAGGGCTTGTGTAATTTGATCCTTTTCATGTACCTAAAACCCAAAATCAATCTTAAACAAGCATATTAGATACATATGAATGGAATGGTTAAGTCATAATTAAAATATGGACAATGTATATGTAACATCCCTGACCTGGGTTATAAGTTAACCCTAGGTGTTTTGCTTAATCATGTAATTAAATACTTGTGATTATCCCCTGGCATGTAATTAAGTTCCTGAGGAACATACTTTTTCAATTCAGTCCTTTTTAAAACAATGTTGTAGTATTGTTTTGTAATGCAGGGACCTATGTGCAAATTACCCAATTAGAAGGGTTAAATTGCAAATTTCACATTTTGAGATGTTCCTCTAATGATGAGACATCATATGAGTAAATATGATGAAGAATGATGGATTCTCCAAGATTGGGCATAAAGATGCAGCTTATGGAGCAATCTTTGTGCTTGAAACCCTAATTTTGGAGTAAAGTGCAATTTACCCAAAATGTGGGGTGCAACTTGTAAAATACACCTTTTAGAGTATCTTTTGTGACTCTTGACATCATTTAGAGTAGAAATGATGAAGGGAGCACTTCAATTAAATAATTAGATAAGAAGTATAACCTTTGTAGTAGAATCACCAAGTTATAAGTAAAGAGACCCTTTATATATGTGTGCACCTTAGTCTTCATGTTGGCTTTCTTTACCCTTAGATCTTGAGTTTTGATGGGCTTTGCTTAGTTATAATAGAGTGAAAATGCATTATATGGAAGGAGGGACCTAGATGAGAAACCAAGAAAACTAGAGGTCCTTATGTTGAAAACTAACCCAAGCTATATAAGCTTCCTTCTTTGCAAACCAAGTAAACATATTCCCTTTACTCTTTCACTTATCACCATGCTTGGACCGACTAAGGCAGAGCTTAGGAACAGAGGAAAATGGCTAAGGAGAATCTAGGTAATCTTGGACCATCTTCTTGCTCGAATCCATGGAGGAAAGTGGATTACAAGGTTGGTTTTATGGTTATCTCACTTAGTTTTCTTGTTCTAGCCGACTTTCCCCAACCTTTCCTTGGAGAAATACCTTTGGCCGACCTGTGGAGCTCAAGACGCCATTATAGGCTTGAAAGCTTGGGAGCTTGGAGCTCTAGGGAGGACCTTTGAGGTGGGTTTTATAGCTCTAACCCTTTAATTACTTTGTTAAGCATATCTTCTTTCTTGCATGTACTAGCTTGTTCTTCTTCTTCCCCATCTTTCCTTGCTTTCTTGCAAGCAAAACCACGAAGTAACTGACCTGTTCTGAGGTTGAAGATGATGGACATGATTTCCTAGGTAACTTTACCAAATGACCTTGGACCCTTTGGTCTAAACGGTTTGCAAACCGTTTGAAATCAAACGACGTCAAGACCGTTTGATTTCATGCGGTCTTGCAAGACCGTTTAGAATCAAACGATCTCAAGACCGTTTGGAAAGTTTGACCAAGGGAAGACCGTTTAGGGGTCTACTGTACACATGTTTAATTAAACATCTACAAAGAATCATAACCTAATTGCAAACCAATCACAAGTTGAAGGCACTTCAACCCTCTAAACCCTAACCGGGTACAATTGGTGATTTCAATGACTAATTTTGGTGAACTTTGGGTTGAGTGGCCCAAACGGTCTCAAGACCATTTGGGGGTTCACTCAAACGGTCTCCAGACCGTTTGGTGGTCACCCAAGACCGTTTGGAGGTCTAGGGTTAAGGTAATTTGATCAATTGAGGGTCCAATCACAATAGGTTGATAATTGATTAAAAGTGCTGATTTTAGACCTAATTAGGGTTCAACCCTTATCAAATTGACTTAGTTTTTGATGAAATCTTGGGAAAACGGTCTCAAGACTGTTTGGAGGGTGTCCAAATGATCCCAAGACCGTTTGGGCCAAGTTTGGGCCCAATTGAGTGTCAAGTGATGGGTTCAACTTCAATTAAACTCACATTGATGATTGTTAATGGTTGAATGACTTCAAACCCTAATTGAATCGGTTTCAACCCTAATTGGATATCAATTGAGGGTCAATTGAGTGTCCAATTGGTTAAGGATAACCCTAATTAACTCAATTGATAAGTGATTAACAAGGATGTGGCCAATTGAGGGCTTCAACATAGAAAACCCTAATCGATTACAAGCTTGGATGCACCTTTGAGGTCCATGCGGTTTTGAGCCCATTTGGACCAAACGGTCTCAAGACCGTTTGGGACCAAACGGTCTCAAGGTCGTTTAAGATCAAACGGTTTCAAGGTCGCATGAATTCAAACGGTTTCAAAGTCAACTCTGATCAAACGGTCAACACACTCAAACGGTCTCAAGACCGTTTAAGGGCAAACAGTCTTGGAGGTCATGCAGTCTTGGAGGTCATGCAGTCTTGGAGGTCAAAGTGTCCAAACGGTCAACATTTCCAAACAGTTTCAAAACCGTTTGGAGGTTAAGATGTGAAACCGTTTGGGGATCTTTAGGGCTATGATTGCTTAGTCACTTGAAGGCTTACTTGGTTCAATGGTTGTCTAATCCAAACCCTAATGATACCTAAAGACAATAAGGGACTAAGTGATTATTAGATTGAACCATGTTGTGATTAATGGTGTACATTACCAATGTGCCCTTGGAGGGTTCAAGTAGATGACACCCTTGTTTAATCAAAACCCTAATGACATGATAGTGGTGACTTAGCTTATGTTAATCAAAGATGACTTGACCTAACCTAATCTAGAGTGATGTAATCACCATCTATCAGTAAGAGGAGAGAGAAGGTCTCATTTATGGTTGAAATTCAAGTAAAGTACCTTCAATGTGTGTGAATGTGCATGATTAGGGTATGATCCACCTATGTGAGATCATGAAAACCCTAATTATGATAATTGATGAATCTTAATCTAATTTGAAGGCATCAAGGATGATAATTTCATACATGGTGATGCTATGAGCTCAATTCACTATGAAGTAAAAGTAAACCCTAATTCTAGGGCAATAACATGAAATGTGAATAGTAAACCCTAATTGTATATGATGTGATGAAATGTACAATAAACCCTAATTCCAGATTATGCTTTTAAGCATGAATCTTTATAGTTGAATTATGAAGATGTGGAATTAATGTTCCTAAACATAATAAAAGGGATTGAATAACCCTAATTGATACTAATGAGGGAACCTAGCCTTAGTAAAGGCATAAAGGTACAACCCTTGAAATGGAATGTTATTTCTGCCTTATAAATTGCCGATATGGAAATGAAATGTTATGAATGTCAAGTTGAATTGACTATGCATGTTCTTACAAGAGATTAATCATAACCAGGTAAGAGTTATGATAATGTATTTATTGAAAGTATGTTGTAGACTTTATGATGCTATGTTGCCTATGCTTAAGTGACAACATATGAGACTAATGGGCTGTAAGAGCCACTAGTAACATCAAGGTCATGTTGATTAGATGACTTGTGATGAATTAATATCCATTTGATAACTGATATGAGTTAAACTTGATACATTTAGTGTTCTTCTTATATAGCAGTGTTTTAATACTTAAATGCTTGGAAACATGCTTGATGTTAAAAGAATACTGAAATGTACCTAATTAATCAAGTATAACCATACCATGTAGAGCCCTGATCATAGATCCATCATTGTCAGTATTTAAATGATGGTGAAATAGGTTTTCCTAAGGGAACTCCTGGATCACATACTTTTGAGTATGTGGGGGAATATGGACGCGAATATCCTTACGTCCTAGTGTAGGAGTTGATGTAGATGTATCTTAATCTATCAACCCTGCACTATGTGTTTATGCCGGGATGATGTATCACTAATCACCCGAGGAATCTTTAATGCCACATCGATGAGAGATAAATAAGAGATCTTTCGATGGTGAAGAGAGTACAGTATGCCACTGTGACTCTAATAGTGAAGTGCCAGAATACCCTAGTGAGCTATAGTAGCAGAGACACTAGATGTCCTGCAAGTTGATCCTCATACTGACTGAGAAAGTTGAGGTCATAAGAATCCGGCTCTTTTGATGACCTAGGTATGATACCGATGCGACTTACTAGTGATCGGTTGGAGTATGAGCGGTATACCTCATCTCCACAGGGCATAATAATGTTTGTAAAACATAATCAGCCGCGTAGCATATCTGCTAGGGTTGAACTACGAGACATAATGATTGATGTTACATAGTTTACATTAGTTTACATGTTCTTCATAATGCATTTGCTTTACTTAATATCCAATCTGCTGTTGAGTAATTTAGATTACCTTGCTTATGTTTTCCTTACATGCAATAACAAAATTTCTGGCGGAGAGTTATAACTCTCGCTGGGACAATTATTTAAAATTGTCTCACCCCATAGATTTCAACTTTTTAGGTGGTTGTCGAGGATGAAGGAACCAGTCTGCGGGAGAGCAGTACCAGGAGCAACAACATCAGGGGCAGCAGTGAGTCTCAGGTGGAGATACTGGCTATCCAGTCTTATAGTTAGATAGTCTTATGTCGTCTCTGTACTCTCAGGTCCTTGGAGTTAGTAGATCTGAGATTTTGGTTTTTAATCTTGAGATTTTGTATCTGGTTGTATATAATCACTCAAGAAGTGATTTAACAGAGATGTAAACTGTTTACCTTTCTTTTATAAAAGGAGTTTCATGGTTTCAAGATCTTGTCTCAAAAAGTTTTAATTTTTTCATGATTTTTTGTATTCCGCTGTTAATCGAATGCTTCCGCAGAGTTTAATTCATGTTTTGGAGATCGGAGCCCACATTCAAGTGGTATCAAAGCTCTAGGTTCGCTGAGTCTACAGAGACATAGGACTTAGGATGTTGAGTCTATCCTTAGTGTTTCTTTCCTATCTAATAGAGTCTTTTGCTCCTCAGGAGAAGAAGATAACTAAGGATGTCTGAGCCACATGAGGAGTACATGGCAGAGAGTAGCGTAGCTGCACCCTGAGAAGGTGCAAGAAACCCAGAGATAGAGCAGCCCATACCTGAGCCACCGTGCAGCCACCTCAGTTTGACCCAACTGACATAGCAAACCCAGCTGTTCAAGCTATGTTCGGGCAGTTTATGACTGCCATGACACACATCACCGACAGGATGCCCATGCCTGCGCCTAGGGCACCTGCCCAGCCTGAAGGACAAGGTATCGGTAAGACGTTCGAGCGACTTCGCAGAGTCGGGGCGACCGAATACTTTGGGACAGCTGACCCCGTAGATGTAGATCTGTGGTTGACAGAGTTGAAGAAAGCCTTTAGGATCTTGAACATCCCTGAAGCTGAGAAGGTTAGACACACTGTCTATCTTCTCAAAGGAAGTGCTGGTCACTGGTGGACCATGGAAGAGCAGAAGAGACCAGGAGTGGAAATCTCGTGGGAGGACTTCCGTCGGGAATTTGTCAGCAAATACTTCCCAAAGACATTCCTGGACGAGAAAATCTCTCAGTTCGAGAGATTGAGGCAAGGCATGATGAACATTAGCAAGTACGAAGCTAAGTTCATGGAATTGCTACGGTTCTATCCGCACATGGCTGCTACAGAAGAAGAAAGGATCAGAAGGTTCGAGAAAGGGTTGAACGCCGAGTTGACTACTCCCGTGTCTTCCCTAGACAACCGGGAAAGATTCGCTACCTTCATTGAGTCAGTCCGAAGGATAGAGAGATCTGTAGCCGAGAAGAGACAAACCCATAAGAGATATCCACAGTTCCAGGGATCTTCATCTAGAGACTTTAAGAAGCCTAGATTCTCTGCACCTACACCTCCACCACCCAGACCTAGTTCTCAGACACAGTGGTCATCAAGTAGGGGTAGAGGATGAAGCCTACCACCTCAAAAGACTCGCAATTCAGCATCAATGTCGGTCACAGGACCACCTAGACCTCAGCAACAAGACAGAAGCTGCTACAACTGTGGGAAGGTGGGGCATCTGATGAAGGATTGCAGGGCTAGTCCTGTCAGTGTGACACAACCACAGAGACAAAGTCAACAAGGATCACAGAGAAGGCAGTTTCAAGGAGCAGCTAGAGGACGTGGACAAGTGTCCCAAGCTGGATCGTCAACACCGGCTCAACCTCAGGCGACAACAAGGTTCTATGCGATGAACCCACCTGATGCAGTGATCAACCCACGGGTTGTGGCAGGTCAGATGGAGTTGTTATATTCTGATATGTCTAAATCCTGTGTTGTATCTGTTTTGATTGACCCGGGTGCTACACACTCCTTTATCACTTGAAGAGTGATTTGTAACTGCAATATGACAGTCAGTCATAGGGCAGATAGCTTGTTGCTGGAGACTCCGTTGAGAGGGTTTGCTGTGTTGTAGGAGGTATGCACTCCTTGCATCCTCTTCTTTTCTGATCATCACATTCAAGTGGACCTTATACCACTTGAGATGCAAGGATTTGATATAATCCTTGGGATGGATACCTTGGAAAGGTATAGAGTTGTCTTGGATTGTGAATCCAAGCAGGCTGTGTTTGCTGATGATAGCGACACATGGATCTTTTAAGGAGAGAGAAAGATTCTACACACCTGTCTTGTGTCAGCTATGGTTGCTGAGAAGCTGATGAGGCAAGGATGTTATGCATTCTTAGCCCATGTGGTAGATACTACCATGGAGAGTCCCAACCCTACTGAAGTTCTTGTAGTCAGGGAATTTGAAGACGTATTTCCTGAAGAACTTCCAGGTATACCACCGCCTCGGGAAATTGATTTTGAGATCAATTTGATTCCTGATACACAACCCATAGCCCAGACACCGTATAGGATGGCGCCTACCGAGATGGCAAAACTCAAGAAATAGCTTCAAGAGTTGCTTGAGAAGGGTTTCATCTGACCAATCACTTCACCCTGGGGTGCTCCAGTCCTATTTGTTAAAAAGAAAGACAGATCAATGCGGTTGTGCATTGATTACAGACAACTCAATAAAGTAACAATAAAGAATAAGTACCCTCTGCCGAGGATTGATGATCTCTTTGACCAGTTGCGTGGTGCAACCGTCTTTTCGAAGATAGACTTAAGGTCTGGATATCATCAACTTTGTATTAAGAACATTGACATACCCAAGTCTGCCTTTAGGACAAGGTATGGTCACTATGAGTTCACAGTTATGTCGTTTGGACTAACTAATGCACCAACTGCTTTCATGGAACTCATGAATAGAATCTTCTGACCTTTTCTCGATCAATGTGTTGTTGTCTTCATAGATGACATTCTGATCTATAGTAGAGATGCTCAGTAGCATGAACAACATCTTCGCCAAGCTTTGACCTTGCTAAGAGAACATAAGCTATACACTAAGTTCAGCAAGTGTGAGTTTTGGTTGCCGGAGGTGTCTTTTCTTGGACATGTGATATCTGCCTCGGGTATTCGTGTTGACCCTAAAAAGGTAGAGCATGTTCTACAGTGGGAACAACTGAAGACACCGACGAAGATCCATAGTTTCTTAGGGTTGGCTGGCTACTACCGAAGGTTTATTAATCACTTTAGTTCCATAGCCCTACCCTTGACCAAGTTGACCCGGAAAGATGTTCCTTTTGTCTGGAGTGACAAGTGCCGGCAGTCTTTTCAGCTGTTGAAGGAGAGGTTGACAAGTGCACCTGTACTTGTGCTACCCGAGCAAGGTAAGGGATATGTAGTTTTCTGTGATGCCTCCAAGAATGGACTCAGATGCGTATTGATGCAGGATAAACAAGTGATTTCTTTTGCTTCCTGACAACTTAAGAAACACGAGGAGAATTATCCTACACACGATCTGGAGTTAGCTGCCGCGGTTCATGCTTTGAAGATCTGGAGACATTATCTCTACGGAGAAACATTCTAGATATTCACAGACCACAAGAACCTTAAGTACATCTTCTCTCAGCATGAGCTTAACATGAGGCAACATCACTGGATGGAGTTAATCAAGGACTACGATTGTACAATAGATTACCATCCAGGGAAGGCCAATGTGGTTGCAGATGCTCTGAGTAGGAAATCAGCAACACCATCCTCGAATAGGGCACAACTAAACTCATTGATATGCCCTAGAAGAGATATGCTTATCTCCTTCAGGCAAGACAATGTATAGTTGAAGGTGTCATTGTTAGTTGGGTTGTTGGCTGAGATACATATAAAACCTACCCTAAGAGAGCAGATTAGGGAGACACAGCAAGTTGATGATACGGTTCAGCATATCAGATCGGAGTATGGTAATGAGAAGCAAGATGGTTTCCATGACTCAGATGACTAGGTGGCATGCTATCATGGGAGGATGATAGTGCTGAATGTGGATAACTTGAGGAAATTAGTCCTAGAAGAATCTCATTCTTCAATGTATGCTATGCATCCATGGAGCACCAAGATGTATCGAAACTTAAAGGATATGTATTGGTGGCCCGGGATGAAGAAGGATGTTGCTGAGTTTGTTCTGAGGTGTCCGGTGTGTCAGCAAGTTAAAGCTGAACACCAGAAGCCTGCAGGGACAATGCAACCTTTACCCATACCATAGTGGAAGTGGGACCATGTGACCATGGACTTTGTGGTTGGCCTACCCAGGACAAGCAAAGGACATGATTCCATCTGGGTAATTGTTGATAGGTTGACAAAGACAACACATTTCTTACCTATCAAAACAACCTATTATGCTGAGAAGTTAGCACAGTTGTATGTACAGGAGATAGTGAGACTGCATGGAGTTCCAGTCACCATAGTATCAGACAGAGGTCCCCAGTTCACGAGTCGTTTTTGGGAATGACTGCACAGAGCTTTAGGTACCCAGTTGAGGTTTAGTACAACCTTTCATCCGCAGACTGATAGACAGTCGGAAAGGACTATACAGACCTTGGAGGACCTGTTGAGAGCATGTGTTCTCCAATTTACCGAGAGTTGGGATCTACATCTAAGCTTGATAGAGTTTTCCTATAACAATAGCTATCAACATAGCATTGACATGGCACCCTATGAAGCCTTGTATGGTAGACATTGTAGATCACTGATATGTTGGTATGAAACCAGTGAATATCAGCTGTTAGGTCCTGATCTTGTACAACAGACTATAGAGAAGATTAAAGTAATTCAACAACAGTTTAAGACTGCACATGATAGGTAGAAATCATATGCCGATAAACGTTGTAGACCCTTAGAGTTCCAGGTTGGAGACAAAGTGTATCTCAAAGTCTCACCTTGGAAAGGAGTTCTTCATTTTGGAAGGAAAGGGAAGTTAGCTCCTAGATTTATGGGGCCTTATCCAATCATTGAATGGGTTGGAAAGGTAGTCTATAGACTAGAGTTACCTCCAGAGTTGCAGAAGTTACACCCTGTGTTCCACATTTCTATGCTGAGGAAATGTCACCCTGATACCGAGTCAGTTCTACAACCTATGGAGGTAGAATTGAATGAAGATATAACTTATGAGGAAGGACCAGTGTCAATCCAGGATAACAGAATTAAAAAGCTAAAGAAGAAAGATATAAGTCTTGTGAAAGTCCTCTGGAATCATCGTGGTGTCGAAGAAGCCACTTGGGAACTAGAGGAAGAGATGAGAAGGAAATACCCTACTCTTTTCTCTTAATATCTTTTGTTGATTTCGGGGACGAAATCCTTATAAGGGGTGGATAATTTGTAACATCCCTGACCTGGGTTATAAGTTAACCCTAGGTGTTTTGCTTAATCATGTAATTAAATACTTGTGATTATCCCCTGGCATGTAATTAAGTTCCTGAGGAACATACTTTTTCAATTCAGTCCTTTTTAAAACAATGTTGTAGTATTGTTTTGTAATGCAGGGACCTATGTGCAAATTACCCAATTAGAAGGGTTAACTTGCAAATTTCACATGTTGAGATGTTCCTCTGATGATGAGACATCATATGAGTAAATATGATGAAGAATTATGGATTCTCCAAGCTTGGGCATAAAGATGCAGCTTATGGAGCAATCTTTGTGCTTGAAACCCTAATTTTGGAGTAAAGTGCAATTTACCCAAAATGTGGGGTGCAACTTGTAAAATACACCTTTTAGAGTATCTTTTGTGACTCTTGACATCATTTAGAGTAGAAATGATGAAGGGATCACTTCAATTAAATAATCAGATAAGAAGTATAACCTTTGTAGTAGAATCATCAAGTTATAAGTAAAGAGACCCTTTATATATGTGTGCACCTTAGTCTTCATGTTGGCTTTCTTTACCCTTAGATATTGAGTTTTGATGGGCTTTTCTTAGTTATAATAGAGTGAACATGCCTTAGATGGAAGGAGGGACCTAGATGAGAAACCAAGAAAACTAGAGGTCCTTATGTTGAAAACTAACCCAAGCTATATAAGCTTCCTTCTTTGCAAACTAAGTAAACGTATTCCCTTTACTCTTTCACTTATCACCTTGCTTGGAACGACTAAGGAAGATCTTAGGAACAGAGGAAAATGTCTAAGGAGAAGCTAGGTAAGCTTGGACCATCTTCTTGCTCGAATCCATGGAGGAAAGTGGATTACAAGGTTGGTTTTATGGTTATCTCACTTAGTTTTCTTGTTCTAGCCAACTTTCCCCAACCTTTCCTTGGAGAAATACCTTTGGCCGACCTGTGGAGATCAAGAGACATTAGAGGATTGAAATCTTGGGAGCTTGGAGCTCTAGGGACGACCTTTGAGGCGGGTTTTATAGCTCTAACCCTTTTACTTTGTTAAGCATATCTTCTTTCTTGCATGTACTAGCTTGTTCTTCTTCTTCTTCTTCTTCCCCATCTTTCCTTGCTTTCTTGCAAGCAAAACCACGAAGTAACTGACCTGTTCTGAGGTTGAAGATTATGGGCGTGATTTCCTAGGTAACGTTACCAAAAGACCTTGGACTCTTTGGTCTAAACGGTTTGCAAACCGTTTGAAATCAAACGACCTCAAGACCGTTTGATTTCATGGGGTCTTGCAAGACCGTTTAGAATCAAAAGGTCTCAAGACCGTTTGGAAAGTTTGACCAAGGGAAGACCATTTAGGGGTCTTCTGTACACATGTTGAATTAAACATCTACAAAGAATCATAACCTAATTGCAAACCAATCACAAGTTCAAGGCACTTCAACCCTCTAAACCCTAATCGGGTACAATTGGTGATTTCAATGACCAATTTTGGTGAACTTTGGGTTGAGTGGCCCAAACGGTCTCAAGACCATTTGGGGGTTCACTCAAACGGTCTCAAGACCGTTTGGTGGTCATCCAAGACCATTTGGAGGTCTAGGGTTAAGGTAATTTGATCAATTGAGGGTCCAATCACAATAGGTTGATAATTGATTAAAAGTGCTGATTTTAGACCTAATTAGGGTTCAACCCTTATCAAATTGACTTAGTTTTTGATGAAATCTTGGGCAAACGGTCTAAATACCGTTTGGAGGGTATCCAAACGATCCCAAGACCATTTGGGCCAAGTTTGGACCCAATTGAGTGTCAAGTGATGGGTTCAACTTCAATTAAACTCACATTGATGATTGTTGATGGTTGAATGACTTCAAACCCTAATTGAATCGGTTTCAACCCTAATTGGCTATCAATTGAGGTTCAATTGAGTGTCCAATTGGTTAAGGATAACCCTAATTAACTCAATTGATAAGTGATTAACAAGGATGTGGCCAATTGAGGTCTTCAACATAGAAAACCCTAATCGATTACAAGCTTGGATGCACCTTTGAGGTCCATACAGTTTTGAGCCCATTTGGATCAAACGGTCTCAAGACCGTTAGAATCCAAACAGTCTCAAGACTGTTTGGGACCAAACGGTCTCAAGACCGTTTAGGGAAAATGGTCTCAAGACTGTTTGGGACCAAACGGTCTCAAGACCGTTTGGAACAAAATGGGTTCAAGGTCGTTTACGATCAAACGGTTTCAAGGTCGCATGAATTCAAACGATTTCAAAGTCAACTCTGATCAAACGGTCAACACACTCAAATGGTCTCAAGACCATTTAAGGGAAAACAATATTGGAGGTCATGCGGTCTTGGAGGTCAAAGTGTCCAAACGGTCAACGTTTCCAAACGATTTCAAAACCGTTTGGAGGTTAAGATGTGAAACCGTTCGGGGATCTTTAGGGCTATGATTGCTTAGTCACTTGAAGGCTTAATTGGTTCAATGGTTGTCTAATACAAACCCTAATGATACCTAAAGACAATAAGGGACTAAGTGATTAGTAGATTGAACCATGTTGTGATTAATGGTGTACATTACCAATGTGCCCTTGGAGGGTTCAAGTAGATGACACCCTTGTTTAATCAAAACCCTAATGACATGATAGTGGTGACTAGATTATGTTAATCAAAGATGACTTGACCTAACCTAATCTAGAGTGATGTAATCACCATATATTAGTAAGAGGAGAGAGAAGGTCCCATTTATGGTTGAAATTCAAGTAACGTACCTTCGATGTGTGTGAATGTGCATGATTAGGGTATGATCCACCTATGTGAGATCATGAAAACCCTAATTATGATAATTGATGAATCTTAATCTAATTTGAAGGTATCAAGGATGATAATTTCATACATGGTGATGCTATGAGCTCAATTCACTATGAAGTGAATAGTAAACCCTAATTCGAGGGCAATAACATGAAATGTGAATAGTAAACCCTAATTGTGTATGATGTGATGAAATGTACAATAAACCCTAATTCCAGATTATGCTTTTAAGCATGAATCTTTATAGTTGAATTATGAAGATGAGGAATTAATGTTCCTAAACATAATAAAAGGGATTGAATAACTCTAATTGATACTAATGAGGGAACCTAGCCTTAGTAAAGGCATAAAGGTACAACCCTTGAAATGGAATGTTATTTCTGCCTTATAAATTGCCGATCTGGAAATGAAATGTTATGAATGTGAAGTTGAATTGACTATGCAGGTTCTTACAAGAGATTAATCATAACCAGGTAAGGGTTATGATAATGTATTTATTGAAAGTATGTTGTAGACTTTATGAACAGTAATACATGCTATGTTGCCTAAGCTTAAGTGACAACATATGAGACTAATGGGCTGTAAGAGCCATTAGTAACATCAAGTTCATGCTGATTAGATGACTTGTGATGAATTGATATCCATTTGATAACTGATATGAGTTAAAGTTGATACATTTAGTGTTCTTGTTATATAGTAGTGTTTTAATACTTAAATGCTTGGAAACATGCTTGATGTTAAAAGAATACTGAAATGTACCTAATTAATCAAGTATAACCATACCATGTAGAGCCCTGATCATAGATCCATCATTGTCAGTAGTTAAATGATGGTGAAATAGGTTTTCCTAAGGGAACTCCTGGATCACATACTTTTGAGTATGTGGGGGAATATGGACGCGAATATCCTTACGTCCTAGTGTAGGAGTTGATGTAGATGTATCTTAATCTATCAACACTGCACTATGTGTTTATGTCGGGATGATGTATCACTAATCACCCGAGGAATCTTTAATGCCACATCAATGAGAGATAAATAAGAGATCTTTCGATGGTGAAGAGAGTACAGAATGCCAATGTGACTCTAATAGTGAAGTGCCAGAATACCCTGGTGAGCCATAGTAGCAGAGACACTAGATGTCCTGCAAGTTGATCCTCATACTGACTGAGGAAGTTGAGGTCATAAGAATCCGGCTCTTTTGATGACCTAGGTATGATACCGATGCGACTTACTAGTGATCGGTTGGAGTATGAGCGGTATACCTCATCTCCGTAGGGCATAATAATGTTTGTAAAACATAATCAGCCGCGTAGCATATCTGCTAGGGTTGAACTACGAGATATAATGATTGATGTTACATAGTTTACATTAGTTTACATGTTCTTCATAATGCAGTTGCTTTACTTAATATCCAATATGCTATTGAGTAATTTAGATTACCTTGCTTATGTTTTCCTTACATGCTATAACAATGTTTCTGGCGGAGAGTTATAACTCTCGCTGGGACAATTATTTAAAATTGTCTCACCCCGTAGATTTCAACTTTTTAGGTGGTCGTCGAGGACGAAGGAACCAGTCTGTGGGAGAGTAGTACCAGGAGCAACAACATCAGGGGCAGCAGTGAGTCTCAGGTGGAGATACTGGCTGTCCAGTCTTATAGTTAGATAGTCTTATGTTGTCTTTGTACTCTCAGGTCCTTGGAGTTAGTATATCTGAGATTTTGGTTTTTAATCTTGAGATTTTGTATCTGGTTGTATATAATCACTCAAGAAGTCTTGGAGAAATATCAAAATGAATGTTAAAGTCTTGGATCATTTGCTTCATCCATAGAACCTGGGCACAACAACTCCCAGCTGTAATGTACTCAGCCTCAGTAGTTGATAAAGCCACTGTGCTCTATTTCTTGGAGAACTAAGATACCACGCATGGTTCTAGGAGGAAGCAAGTGCCACTTGTGCACTCAATATCAATCAAGCATCCTACGTAATCTCCATCACTATACGCCATAAGAGTAAAGTCCTTTGACTTGGGATATCATAGTCCAAAATTTGAAGTTTTGGATAGATACCTTAAAATCCTCTTAACATCTATAAGATGTGATTTCTTGTGATTTGATTAAAAGTGAGCACACAAGCTAACACTAAATATAATATCAGGTCTAGAGGTGGTTAAATAAAGTAAACTTCCAATCATACCTCTATAGATATTCTCATCCACTTTCTCACCTTCTTCATCTCTATCAAGTTTGGTGGTGTTTGGCATGGGTGTGTCCATCAACTTGGTCCCAAAGCACTTAAGTACCTCACTTGTGTACTTTCCTTGGTTGATGAAGTTCCCATATTTGGTTTTCTTAATTTGAAAGCTAAGGAAGAATGTAAGATCACCCATCATGCTCATCTCAAACTCACTCTACATAAGATCACTAAACTCCTTACAAAGATCAAGATCAGTTTTGCCAAAAATGATATCATCACCATAAATTTGAATGATAAGAAAATTGTTAGAAGTGTGTTTGAGAAACAAGGTAGAATCTAACTTTCCCAAGATATATCCATGATCTAACTAAAAGTTCTTTAATTTCTCATACTAAGCTCGAGGTGCTTGTTTGAGTCCATAGAGAGCTTTTTGCAATAGAGACACATGGTTTTATGCAGCATACACTTACTTCTCAATTGTACCAATGAAAAATGCAGTTTTAACATCCATTTGATAAATAAAAAGTTCTTATAACTAGAAAAGACAAGCAACATACAAATAGACTCAAGTCTAGCTACAGGTGCATATGTTTCATCAAAATCTATACCTTCCTGTTGATTGCAGCCTTGAGCCACTAACCTTACTTTGTTTCTTACCACCTTGCCACTTTCATCTAGCTTGTTGCGGCAGACCCACTTGGTACCAATGATCTTTCTATCACATGGTCTTGGCACTAAGATCCACACTTTGTTCTTCTCGAATTGCTCCAATTCTTCTTGCATTGCTAGGATCCATTCATCATCCCTAAGAGCTTATTTGACATTCTTTGGCTCGAGTTGTGAGATGAAGGCGTTGTTGGCTTGTTCTTTGTTGAAGGTAGCCCACGTCTTCACTCTTTCAAATGGGTCACCTGCAATCATCTATTTTGGATGATTCTTTACAAAGCGGGGAGTTGGATCCCTCTTCTCCTCATCTTTCTCTTATTCTTGAGTAGCCACCTCTTTTCCCTTTTGGGTGATGTTGAGTTATTTTAAAATAGGAATCACCTAACCTGTAATATCATCATTTAGAACAATATCTTTGGGAATAGAGGGGTTAGTCTCAATAAATTTTACATTAATAAATTCTTCTACTTTTACAAGATCAACATTCAACACTCTATAAGCCTTGCTAGTCGTGTTGTAGCCAAGAAAGAAACCCTTGTATGATTTCGGATCAAACATGTCGAGAGAATCTTTCGTGTTCAGAACAATACAAGGACATATAAAAACATGAAAGTACTCGATAGAAGGCTTCCTACCATGCCATAGCTCATAGGGGGTTTTCTTTAAAGAAGGATGCATGAAAACCCAATTTTGCACAAAACATGAGGTACTAACGGCTTTGACCCAAAACTTCTTTAAAGTGTATCAAGAGAAATCATCGACAATAACAAGACAATACTTGGAACCACAAAGTGATTGAGTTCTCATTGGTCCAAATAGATCAATATGGAGAAGTTCAAGAGCTCTCTTGGTACTAAGGTGATGTGCACAAATCATATCATCTTTTAGATCATGTTTGGTTGCATATCCATGTTGTTTTGACTCAATTATCACTCTCATTCATGCTAGATTCTATATTTTTAACTATTCTTACTTGTCTCATGGTTTGGATTGTAGCTACTACATTTTGTAATCAAATGATGAGGAATATATCATATTATCACTTATTGGATCACTCCTCAAGTATCTACATGTTTTGGGGTTCAAAATTGTGCAAATACTACTTTTTACGGCATGTAAATCTGACCTACACGTCGAAAGTTATGAGCAGAATACACATCAGCCCAGAACAACCATTGACACGCCGAGTCTTAATTAAGACACCATGTATCTTAAAAAGAAATGACGTATCTTATTGAAGACACCCCATGTATCAGTCTAGAAATTGAATGTAGAACTCCATATTTATAGCAAAACGTCGTGTTTTATTAAAGACACGCCGTGTCTTATTAAAGACACGTTGAGTCTTATTAAAGACACATCATGTAACCTCCCAGAACTCAATCCAAACTTTAGTTATTACATAAGACATGCCGTGTCTTATAAAAGACACGTCGTGTGACCTACAGATTTTGCCCAAACATGAATCTAACTATATCACACTTATATATATGACCCCAAGCCGTCTTGGGACAGTTATCACGATATATTTTGGACCTTTTAGAGCGGGACTCAAGCAAGAAAGAACCAAGGAGGAGTTGGATGCATTCTAAGGGAGAAAAGGTTGTTTTCCGGGAGGAAAACTTCTTCTCATTCCTTGTTCTCCAACAATTGCAGTAGGAATCTCTTTTGTTCTCTTCTCTACACTCTGACGTGAAGTTTTCTAGAGGGTTTCTAGCAGCAAGGACTGATTTGTGACTCCTTGTTCGGAGTTCCATGTCTATCTTCCTTCTTTCAAAAACATCCAAGTTTATTTCCTTCTATTATGATGTCTAGCACTAATTTCTACTGCTTGTATCTACTTTCTATAGCCATGGACGAGTAGATCTCTTGTTCTTGGGCATGGGGGAGTAAATCCCATTTCATAACATGTTTGAACATGAATTTCATATATAATTCTAGTTGTTTCACTATTCTAAGGTTCATTGGTGTTTAATTCTTCTTACATGCTTTGTTGGCCACTTTGTATGTTTGATTTCTGCTCTTTGTATAATCTGGGAAGATGTGCATAGGAGTAAGGAGATGTACCTTAGCTGCACTACCTTGACCACATGAGTGGCTGGGATGTGTAGGGGAGTAAAGGTTTGTAGTCCAAATCTTAGTATATCCACGGGAGTGGTATACCAAGTTAGGACTGTTCTACACTACCGGGAGGTGGGTGTAGGATACAAACCTCCCTTGTGTTATTGCTAGTGTTCTTGATCTTTATTTTTCTTCATGTTATGATGTGGATGTGAAACCCTATCCTCAAGAATCCCTAATCCAAATTGATCCTTAATACAAGTGTTTTCTATTTTAGTTCATTTCCTTTTAATTACTTAGTTATTATAACAAAACATCTCTTGTTAAAAAGATCTAGATTATTGAAAATCATAACTCTTTTGCCTAGCTAACCAATGCTCCTTGTGTTCAACCTCGACTACAACTACTCTCGTATACTTGTGGGAAATAGATAGTTGAGTAAAAGATCATTCTTATGATTGGAACTTGTTAGTGTAATAAACCAACAAGTTTTTGGCGCCGTTATCGGGGAGCATCGATATTCCTGTTAAAGTAAGAGCTATTGATAAGTAAATGAGACTAGATCACAACCTTCATATCCACCATCATATCCATAAATCATAATTCAACATGATCATCATAATTTGTTGTATCTTCCATGTTTTTTTTTGTATCTCACTCACCTTGTTTATTTGCAGGAGCATATGGGGTGTTCATAAAAAGATCCTTGAACCGTGCATATCTCTACATTCAAAAAATGAACACATCATTTGCAACCCTCATGGAGCAATAAGGAGTGAAACCCAAACATGTATGGAGGAATCACAACCCACACAACCATCATCCATGTCACCATCGTCCAAATGACATTCACCCATGCCACCTTCGTATGCACCACCCTCATCTACACATCCTTCATCCACACCACCATCATTCAAACCTAATTCACCACCATCATATACACCAACAACACCTATATCATATTCTTCCACACCCTCATATCACCACCTTCATCCATACCACATACACCACCACCATCTACGCCACATCCACCTAATCCTCCAGATCCACATGAAGAACTAGTCAAGGAGGATGACGTTCCTCTTAAGTACTACTTTGGTATAGCTGCAATGCACATGAGTAAACCTATTAATATTTCAAAATTTGAGGCAGAGGATTTTTCTATCAGCCCAATCATCACACAATTGCTACAGCTGAATGCATTTGGAGGGACACCAATGGAGGATCCAAACATCCACATTACTGAATTTCTGCACTTGCTAAGCACCATAAAGATAAATGACATTCCTACTAAAGGGATCCGCCTAATCCTTTTTCCATTCTCTCTTAGAGATAGAGCCAAGGCATGGCTCTATACTTTACCAAAGAAGTCAATCGGTACTTGGGAGGAGCTTGTAAAGGTCTTTTTGGCAAGATATTTTCCACTTAGCAAAACTTTACAGCTAAGGAGTCAACTCATCAATTATTCTCAAAGGGATGGAGAGACCTTGTATGATACATGGGAGAGGTTCAAAGATCTTCAACATCTTTATCCACATCACAGTCTAAGAAATTGGCTTCTATTGCAATCTTTCTATAATGGTTTGTGCTACAATACAAGGATGTCTATTGATGCAGCTGCAAATGGAGCTCTAATGAACAAATCTTATGAAGAAGCCTATGTTATTATTCAAGATATGGCATCAAATCATTGTCAATGGAGTCTACAAGCCACCCATCCTTTTCACATACTACTTCCGGAATGCAAGTGGAATATTACACGGTTGGTGCTATAGACTTGATTGCAGCAAGGCTAGACACTTTGTCACAAAGGTTTGAGAATCTAAGCACACAACTAATTCAAACAGCCAACAATATTTGTGATGCATGTTGGTTTCTTGGACACTCATCTTCTACATGTTATGCCTCTTCTATTTATTCTCCACACTCCACTGGGCTTCTACAACAATGCGACCCCGAATTTCATTCAGCCACAACAACCACAAGTAACTTCTAGATTAGAGTTCATGCTTGCAACATTTATTTCAACTCAAATGTAGAAAAATGAGGATTCCCATCAACAAAGACAATCACTGAAGGGTGCCATTTTCCAACTCTCTTCTAAGGTGGACGATATTGCCACTCATACACATATCTTAGATAAACAAATTGCCCAGCAAGCTCTTTCTAGCAAAGAAGCATTTCCACCTTTCTTGCCTAGTCCACCGGAGATGAATCCTACATATTTCAGGATGGTGACATTGAATAATGGAGTTGTTATAAAGGTATGTGATGATGTTGATATCCATGACGACTATGAAGTTGCAACTAAAGGGGAGAAAGCTACAACACATGCTCTACATGTTGATTCTTCAAGCTGTTGGCTAAATCAGACTTTATTATAATCCCTTTATTTCGATGATGACAAACATTTCATTCTTGTGGATCTAACGTGCTACTTCAGTGTTGCAGGAATTAGGTGGATGACAAACACTTGGAAGATCTATATGCTAAAATTGCTTTAAGTCATGATTGTAATCAAATGTAAAAACGTGTACAAGTATATAATGTACAAGTACTTAGATATCATGTAATCAAATGTAAAAATGTGTACAAGTATATAATGTACAAGTACTTGAGAAGGACTCTCGGTCGACAATTCTTCGACCAAGAAGAGTTCTGTCTGCACTTTTCAAAGTTAATTAACTAGCCGTTGCTAAAGCAACTAATGGATACCTAACGGCTAGTTAAGCACTTAGAACCCCCTAGAAAGTGTCTAGAACATCCTTAAGCACTCATAGGCCATTCCTATAAATAGTACAAGCCTTAGGACACCCAAATACACTTGTGCAATACTTGAGCTTTCACACTTGCAATTGGCAATCTGTTTTGAGCAATTGAGCAACACTAGTACTTTCTACTCATTTCCCTTGCTCAAAATTTGTGTCCTATAGGCTAGCATCTCCTATCCACTAAACCTACACTTCCATACTCATTGGTTAGGAGATCAATACACTAGATATAGGAAATCAAGCCTTGTGCTTCAAGTGGTAAATTATAATTTCTATTTCCTTTCTTGTTCTTTCTTATTGCTTGTACTCTCCTTGCTACTCCTAGGGTTGGAGGCTGCGGATTGGAGAGAGTTTGATCTTCTTAGTGAAGAAGGAGATCTTTGGACTACTTCTAGAAGGTTGTCTCAATGGGAAGCTAGTTCAAGAGGAAGGCTACTTCAAGGGGGAGCTTGAAGTTACTTCGAGGAAGGCTGTTTCAAGGTCGGTGAGACTACTTCAAGGTGAAGGTTGTCCAAAGGGTGTTGAAAGTGTTGTAATTTTATGTAATATCCTTGCAAGGTAATAAAATTAAATACTTTCAAAATCCTGGTTGGGTAAGCAACCGAGTAGTGGATTGACTGCCTTAGTATTTGCTAAGGTTGGAACCACTCTAAACACCATGTCTCCTTCTTATTATCTCAATTGTGGTTGTTTGAGTTGAGTTATTTTAAAATATCCATAAAACCATATTCACCCCCCTCTAGTGGTTTTTCAATTGGTATCAGAGCAGGCTTCAAGGAGCTCTATTCGAGTCTTGAAGAATGAAGGGCAGTGGTGTCTACAACTGCAAACAAAGGAAAAGCATGGACCAATCTTCAACAAGCTGCACATGGTGCTTAGGAACAAGCCACACAACACTCAGTTGTCCTTGGAGGAAAAAGAAGGAAGATGTGCATAAAGGGTGCTTTATTGATACAATAAATGAAGAAGAAGAAGAGGTAAGCCTTTTTTATTTACCTAAAGAAGATTTAATTGCTAGTCTTCAAGAAACACATGAAAAATATATTGAGTGCAAGAAGAAATTAAAGAAATCAAATAAAGTAAATAATGAGTTACATGCTAAACTTCTTGCTCTCACATCTGAAAATGAAGATCTTAAAAAGGCTATTGAAGATCATGATATTAAGCTAAAATCAGTAGAAGCTGATTGCAATCTTCTTTCCCTAGAAAAGACAAACTTGCAAACTCAAGTAAATGATCTTCAAAAAGAACCTATTTTGTGTACACATCTAGATTATGATATTATTGTAAAAGAAAGAGATTCCTTGTTATCTAATCTAGATCAATCAAAGTTAGACATCAATAAGAGAATGGATGAGATTGTCAAGCTGCAACAAAAAGTTAGTAGTAACAATGATACCCTTGATAAAAATTTAAATAATTCTTATCATCAAATTGGAAGGAGAGGACTAGGTTATAATCCTAAAGGAAAATCTTATCAAAAACCTAGTTGGAGAAAGACACAAGTGCTAGAAAATCAATATATGTATGTACCTAAAGGCAAATATACATATGTACCCAAGAACAACCTAGAACAAAATCATAGAAAGAGAGATGAGGTTGATTCTATATGTTGTCATTATTGTTTGCGTCTTGGACATTATTCTTTCTCATGTCCTTACAAGAAAAAAGATGTTGAGTTAGTATGGGTTCCAAAACCCCCAAACTAAATGAAAAAAATTAAGTTGAGATATGACCAAAGACTCTAGTTGTATATCTCTATGTCTATCTCAACTTAACATAATGAGATAACAAATTGATTCAAGTAATTAAAATTTCTAACTTGAAAATATACATTTTTAAACAAATCTGCAGAGACACATCTTTGAAAATTTTGCCTTAATTAGGGTCCTCAAAACATAAAGATTTGAATATAATTACTTGAGATTTGATCTAAATGTTACTTTGATATTCATATGTTCTATCTCAACCAAACTGAGTTTTCAAATTGCATAATTGAATTGAAAATGAACTATGATTTACTGATAAACAATTACTGAAAAACAATACAGACACATTCTCGGTCGAGAAACTGTTTGATCGAGAACACTTTCGGTCGAGAAATAGTCGACCGAGCAGGTTACTATTTTGAAGTTTGCAACAAATCTGATAAAACCTGTACAAACAGTAGCATTCTCGGTCGAGAAACATGTCGACCGAGTAAATCTGGTCGACAAAAAGTTCGATCGAATCAAGTTCTGCTGAACCTATTTTAATTAATCTAGTTTGCTATCAATTTTTTTTTAATGATTGATTTAATATGTAAGTCAAGAATGAATCTTGGAGATCATCTTTTAATCAAGACATATTGATCTTTTGCATCATGAATTGTTGAATAAAGGTATAACATTATGTATATGAAATCCTTAAACATATGTGCAAAAGTGCTATATGAAGACTGATATTGAACATACTTTCTTCATTGATTGAAAAAGTTTATTAAGCTTGTTTATTTACAAGGTTTGTATTAAACTTAAAAATCCATGCATCATGAATGAGATTATTTTGGTTTATCCTCTACATGATTTAAAACTAAAAATTATGAACCATGTTGGTATAATCAAGGAAATTACTATTTTATCATAGTCCACATGGTTTATCCTAAGTATTTCTTGGTCTATATATGTAGGAACCATGTGTATTAAAATGGTCATAATCATTGTATTTCATGAAACTACATGCTTCTATCTTGTATTGTGGATATGCTTCTACTGTTCTATCATAATCATTGTGCCATGATCATTTTGTTTCATTGGTTTGTCTAAAATAAATCTTTGATCCATATATACAAACCATAAATGGATATTGTTTTTTATCATTATGATTCAGCTCATATGAAGATGCCATTTTGCATAACCAGTAAAACTTCATGGCACAAATGCATCTTAAATTAAAAATATGCAGAACTTATACTTCACATATAAGTGTTCAAATTGGAAATCTGCAGAAATTGCCTCTTGGTTGAAATCAAGTTTGACCAAGGGGCGCTATGGTCGAAGTCAAAGTCGACCTAAAATAAGCTGGCAAAATGCTTATTTGTACATCATTTTACTGCACTTAATCTTAGTATCTTGATTCAAAATGTGTATCATATTGAAAACATAATTTTAGTGCATAACTCTCATAAAAGGTCAACTTATTATGATCTAATATTGATTGTGACCTTAGAATCCTTAAATTATCTTGACTATAAGATTAAGGGGGAGCTCACACAAACTATCTTGATTATAATATTAAGAAGCTTACAAAACTTTGTAAACATCATTTGAAGCTTGTTATGACCTTAGTATCCTTAAAAGTAGTTTTGGTTATGAAAACAAAGAAATCTACAATATTCATGAATATGACATATATCTTGTTCTTAACGGAATTCTCTAAACAAATTAAGGGCTTAACATTTCGTGTATTTGATTAGAGATACATTCTACTATAAGATTAAATGGATCTCATATCATTTTCAGGGCTTAACATCTCGTGTAAAACGGATGAGAAATCAACCCACATATGCCATGGATCTAAAAGGATCTCATATCATTTCAAGGCTTAACATCCTTTGCAAATGATTGAGAAACAAATTGTGGCTAAATTCGACAATAAATGGTTTACATTTATATTAATCCCTGTTTTTAAAATTGAAAATTTTAGTTAGGGGGAGCATAGCATAAAATTAAGGGGGAGATATATAAGTCATACAAGATGGTTTTTCTTGGATATCTTTTTGAAATGACAAAGGGGGAGAAATAATATAAAACTAAAAACATAAAGTAAAATGAGTTTCATAAATCTCGGGGCCAGTACACACTTGCAAAACAAGAGAATGGCTACAAAAGGTAAACTTCAGGTATGAAACTCATGTGATTTATATTTCCTTATTTTATATTTAGGAAATGTTTGTCATCTTCAAAAAGGGGGAGATTGTTGGCTAAATCAGACTTTATTATAATCCCTTTGTTTCAATGATGACAAACATTTCATTCTTGTGGATCTAACATGCTACTTGAGTGTTGCAGGAATTAGGTGGATGACAAACACTTGGAAGATCTATATGCTAAAATTGCTTTAAGTCATGATTGTAATCAAATGTAAAAACGTGTACAAGTATATAATGTACAAGTACTTAGATATCATGTAAATCAAGCGTTAGATCTTCCCTAGTCAATCACAACACTTAGATAGGTCATCCCCTACAATAGTGTCACAATTGCACACTCATACACACACTTATTACCTGGTTTAAAAACACTGAAATAGGGTTAATCTCGATCGACAAAATTCTCGACCGAGACACTCTCAGTCGACAAACTCTTTGACCGAGAAAGACCCAGGTTGTCGTTAGACACATCAGACAAGGTAGTTGGAAGTTGGATTAGAACATTATATACACTTGCTCCAGACAGTCCCTCGGTCGACAAGTCCTCAACCGAGAAGGACTCTCGGTCGACAATTCTTCAACCGAGAAGAGTTATGTCTGTACTTTTCAGAGTTAATTAACTAGTCATTGCTAAAGCAACTAATGGATACCTAACGGCTAGTTAAGCACTTATAACCCCCTAGAAAGTGTCTAGAACATCCTTAAGCACTCATAGGCCATTCCTATAAATAGGACAAGCCTTAGGACACCCAAATACACTTGTGCAATACTTGAGCTTTCACACTTGCAATTGGCAATCTGTTTTGAGCAATTGAGCAACACTATTACTTGCTACTCATTTCCCTTGCTCCAAATTCATGTCCTATAGGCTAACATCTCCTATCCACTAAACCTACACTTCCATACTCATTGGTTAGGAGATTAATACGCTTGATATAGGAAATCAAGCCTTGTTCTTCAAGTGGTAAATTGTAATTTCTATTTCCTTTCTTGTTCTTTCTTATTGCTTGTACTCTCCTTGCTACTCCTAGGGTTGGAGGCTGTGGATTGGAGAGAGTTTGATCTTCTTGGTGAAGAAGGAGATCTTTGGACTACTTCTAGAAGGTTGTCTCAACGGGAATCTATTTCAAGAAGAAGGCTACTTCAAGGGGGAGCTTGAAGTTACTTCGAGGAAGTCTACTTCAAGGTTGGTGACACTACTTCAAGGTGAAGGTTGTCCAAAGGGTGTTGAAAGTGTTGTAATGTTATGTAATATCCTTGCGAGGTAATCAAATTAAATACTTTCAAAATCCCGGTTGGGTAAGAAGCCGAGTAGTGGATTGACTGCCTTAGTATTTGCTAAGGTTGGAACCACTCTAAACACCTTGTCTCCTTCTTATTATCTCAATTGTGGTTGTTTGAGTTGAATTATTTTAAAATATCCATAAAACCCTATTCACCCCCCCTCTAGTGATTTTTCACAAGCAAGCCACATGTTCTTCCTCCTCACACTCTAGATGACATATTGCTTTATAATGAGAACACTCTTCCCAACTCATATTTTGATGATTCTTCAAAGGGGAATGAAAAGACAAATAATATTGTTGTACAAAAGACTATTCTTGCTGCAGCTCATAGGTGCTTTCACTTGCCCCAAATCAAGGACATATTTGCAAGGAGGCATCAATCTTGAGCACAACAATTTCCAGCCTCAAATCAAAGCAATGGACCTCCATCTTCATCATTCACCATGACAAGTATCTGACTGCAATCCTCTTGAGTTTGTTATATGCAGTGAGGAAACTGCAAATTTCAAGCTTAGGGGGAGAGCAACCGACTAGTAGTGTAGTTTTATTTCCCTTTTATCATCTTTTTCTTAGTTGTTATTTTTAGTTCTACACTTCTGGTGGCAAATCTAGTATGATATGACGTTTATCTTTTTATATATGTATAGAACTTCTATGCTTAACTGATTGTCCTCTTTTGATGATAAATATTATTTGGAGAAATTGTAAAAGGCATGCATTAATCAAATGATACCTTTTGGCCATCAACATGTGCTTAACTTTGGTTTATGCTTCTAGCTGGAACATTCATCTTTCACATCCTTGATTGCTTAAAACATGTAATGGTTACAATTTTTGTGAGTAAATCAACTTACAACATCATTTAGAATATGGGATGCCCTTGCCAAGCTCTTAGTGCATTTTTAGCCACTCTTTCAGTGAAAAAAAAATTCAAAACAAATGAATGAAATCTAGCTAATGTTGTAATTTAGTTGACTCTCCTATGTTGTGGATTTTTTTAAAATTTCTTTTGGCTTATTTCACCCTCATACTCCATAAAAGATGGCTAAACTGCCCACATATCACGCTAGCTTAGTGTAAGTCCGATCTGGCCATGATGGTTAGGTGGTATGTCTTAAAAGAGGGTAAAATATCCCAATCGGCACTCCACGTGTGCATAAGCCTACATTAGCAGCCGAGTGCCAGAACATATAATCCATTTTCACATCATTTTTGGAAAGGAGAGTACAACTAAAATTGTTAATTTTAACTAAGATTTCATCATTTGTATCCTTAATAGCTGAGAGTTTGAGTTACACATCCACTAATTGTTTGTCTTGGTCATCCAAATTCTACTTAGTGTTCATTAATTGATTTATTCATTTAATTGTGACCACTCCTGCTAAACTAAAAATTGCTTTCTTGGGTTTTTAAGTTGAATTGATGTCTATGAGTATAAACATGTTGATCATGGTTGGCTTGGTCTTATACACATCTTTCTTTTCATTTGATCTATGCATAAACTTGACAATTCTTCATTTGTGTTTCTATACTCTTTTTGCATGAGGACAAGCAATGGTTTAAGCTTAGGGGGATTTGATGTGCACAAATCATGTCATCTTTTAGATCATGTTTTTTTTTTTGGTGAATCACGCGCCTCTTGCTATTTTTATATTGCTTTGGGGTGGTATATATAGTGCTTCTTGGTCCCAAGGTGGGATCAAGGGAGAAAAAGAAAACTATACAAAGAATGCAAAATAAAAGATCAAAATTTGCACCCAAGAAACAACTCTCTCTTGCATCTACAGAGCACAGTACCACAAGAGCGAAACATAACCCACAACAATCAGACATCAATAAATGACCTCTCACTCCATCCAAACCTCTTGAAAGCTGAACCAGCTAGGGAAGCATAAAAGACTGCCAGTGCATCTTCATAGAACTTGCATTCAGAGAAGCCTTGAATGGAGAGCATCTTCCTTCATCCAGAGCAAGAAAGCCAAAACTGAGATGGAGATGGTAGTTGGCAACATCATGAAAAAACCTACACGCATTAATGTTCCAACCCCACCACAAGGAGAATAAAGAAAAAACTATCAGCAGATCAGCAGAAACACCGTAAAAGAATAAGTCAAAGCTTTCACTTCATCCTCTACCTCCCCAAACAAAACCTACAGTAGATCCGTAGATACAGAACCAGAGTGCCACTATTAGTCGACATCACAACAACCAACCACACCAGAAAAACCACAGAAGAAATCTTGCAGAGAGGTCCCCAAACCCATCACAAGAAACAACACCAAACAGAGAAATAGAACCAGCAGTGAAGACTCTAATATAAGTCATCAATATCCTATTTAATGATCTTCCATAAGCTAAACCAATCAGTAAACTTCTCATCATGGACTCTTCTATTTGTCAAAATGCAAAGACTAGACAGATGTGCCTTTTTATTATCTAAATTGGAGAGACTAATGGTGTCAGTAGGAATACTTGGAATATACTCCCTAGATGCTTTAGTCCAAATCAACTTAGCATAGGGGCAGTCGAACGTGCAATGGTGAGTAGACTCTTCATCTTCCTTACATAAGAAACAAATAAAAGGTAGATAGATGTCCATTCTTTTCAGATAAGATGATGTAGGTAGCTTATTGTAACCAACTTTCCAAGCATGGAATTGAAATCTTTTAGGGCAATTGAAGGACCATATCCACGAGAAGAAACCAATCAAAGGGCCTTTTCTTCTAATAGCCTCCCAGAAAGATTTCAGACTAACCTCAAACTCTCCATTAAAAAGAATACAATCTTTTCTTAAAGTTGGGGGATCCATATCACTAAGAAGAGAGTTCAGCTCCTTATGGAGTCTTGCATTACTAATGATCCAGCCATTATCATTGATAATACATTTAACCATGCTTTGCTCAGGGAAACCAAGCTTAATAACAAATTGAGGGCCAAGAATGTCAGTAATAAAATTTCCACCTGGTAACTAGGGGTCATTCTAGAAAGAAAGACTCTATCCATTACCTACCTCAAAAGAGATGTGCTTCCTTAAAAGACTTCTTTCTCTTAGAATTTTATTAAGAAGCCAGGAATTCTGGGGACTCTCTTTGGTTACCCAAAAGTTTGATTTAGTGAAGTATTTCTCATGAATCCATTTTATCCAGAGGGACTCCTTATTATTAGCAATATTCCACCCATGGCAGAGAATAGCAGCTTGATTTACCTCTTTAATCGATCTAAGATTAAGACCACCTTCCTTCTTAGGCCTTCTGATGTTTTCCCATTTCACCAGATGAAATCGTGGCCTTCTTTTCAGTGTGCCCCCAAATAAAATTCCTACTGAGCCTCTCCAAGTCCTTAATGACAGAACAAGGAAGCGGGAAAGTGGTTGACCAATATAAATTCAGGGCTGCAATAGTTGATTTAACAAGTTCTTTTCTACCAGCCATAGATAGCTGAGAGGCTTTCCAAGTGTCAATCCTTTTCTTAACCTTGTCAATCAAAGAAGTACAATGATTATGAGTGAGCACACCAGTAAAAAGAGGCAGAACCAGATAGGAATGAGGATGACTATCATCTTTAAATCCCAGAATCTCACACATCTTTTCCTTATTGGTACCAATACTGAAGATAGCAGAACTTTTCTCCGGATTAACCTTGAGGCCAGTAATGCCATGGAAATCATCAAGAACTTTCACAATGTTACTCACATTAACTTCATATGCTTCAATGAACACCATTAAGTCATCAGAAAAAATAAGGTGAGAAATTTACAAACCATCAGAAGCAGACAAAGGTTTAATCTTCTTCTCATCAACAACTTTATTCATGAGATTAGTGAAAACATGCATCACAATAACAAAGAGGTAGGGGGCAATAGGATCCCCCTTCCTAACTCCATTAGTAGGCTTAAATGAAAAAGTGGGTTCTCCATTAAAGAGAATCTCATACGACATAGTGGAAAAAATCTCCTTGAACCAAATAAGCCAACAGTAGGGAAACTCCATCTTCTTAATGATGTGGAAAAGAGCCTCCCAGGACACAGAATCGTAAGCTTTAGTAATATAAAGCTTAAGACACATCCTATGCCTGCCATCATTCCTATTGAAATCATGAATCAAATCATTAGAAAGTAAGATAGAATCCTTGATACTTTTGCCTTTAATAAAGGCACATTGATTATCACTAATGATACTTGGAAGGATCCATTGAAGTCTTTTGCAGAGAATCTTGGAAATAGCTTTATACAAAACATTGCAGAGAGCAATAGGCCTCCAATTCTTGAGCTCCAAGGAGTCATTAGACTTTGGAATGAGGCTAATGAAGGTGCAATTAGCTTCTCTCAAAAGTCATCTAGTTCTGAAGAAATGAAGAATAGCAAGGGTGATATCACTCTTAATAATAGGCCAACAAACATTAAAGAACTTTCCATTGTACCCATCTGGCCCGGGACACTTATCTGGATCCATGTCCTTAATGGCACTTTCAATTTCAGAAGGAGTGACAACTCTATCTAAGCTCATCTTGAAGAGACTATTCAACGACTTAAAATAAATAGTATCCAGAGCTTCAATGTTAGCAGAATGTCCATTGTTAAAGAGATTGTAATAAAAAGAAATAATATGGCTCTTGATATCATCAGCCTTGGTAATAGTAGTACCTTCAATATTTAAATCTTTAATATGGTTCACATGCCTCCAAACTTTAATGGAAGAGTAGAAAAACTTAGAGTTGGAATCACCTTCTTTCAACCAAGTCACTCGAGACTTTTGTCTCAATAAAGACTCTTCACAAAGTCTAGCCAGAGCATCTTCCTTTCTACTTTCACAAACCTAATGTTGCACTTCAATATTGAAAGGATCACGGTCAAGAAGACAAGCATTTTCAAGCAATTTAGCCTCCAGAATAGCTACATTATCAGAAAAATTACCCACCTTCTTCTTATTCCAATTAGAAAGAACACCTCGAAGATGTCTCATTTTAGCATAAGCACTGAACATGGGAAGACCTTCTTTGTCTGTGCATCAGCCTCCTCTGACAATCTCCATAAAATCAGCTCTACTCGACCAGGCATTAATGAATCTAAACAACACATTGATCTTCCTCCTTCCCCCCATTTGAAGATTTAAAACCTTATGATCGCTAACAGTGTTTGTAATGAGGTAGCCAACAAAATTATGATAGGAAGACATAAAGTCCACATTATAAATGATACGATCTATCTTAGAGGTAATGAACCTTTCACCCTCTTGATGATTATCCCAAGAAAAAGCAGGACCATTCAGATTAAGATCAAAGAGCCCACAGTTTAGCATACAGTCATTAAAGTCTTTCATAGACTTCTTCGAAGGAAGTTCTTTACAAATCTTCTCTTCATATCTTCTCACCGAGTTGAAATCTCCTAGGATAAGCTAGGGTCCTCGAATACTACTATTAATATCTTCAATAGAAGACCATAAACCAGTTCTATCCTTGTCAAGATTGTGTCCATAAATAGTAGTAAGACTAAAACTAGAAGCATCAAGAGTCACTTTCACATGAACAATCTGGTCAGTTTCAGAAATCTTGAGAATAGAACAAACATCCGCCTTCCAGAGAATCAAAACTCTACCAAGAACATGTGAATTATGATTCGAGATCCACTCATATCAGGAAAAAACTCATTAAACAAATTCAATGAGTTCTTCTTCCTAACTTTAGTTTCAACTAGAATAAGAATGTCAGGTCTATACCTACTCACTTCCTCTCGGATTCTAGGAGCTTTGATGTTAAGCCCCCTTACATTCCAGGAGATGATATTTAGTGAGAAGTCATCCATTTGAATACTTTTTCCCCAGTACTTCACTGGTTTGGGGCTCATCCTGATTCTTATAACTACCAGAATCCTCTTCTTCACTATCTAGATGCTCAAAATGATTCCTCAAGACAGTGGAACTATGTGAAGACAATCCAGAGTTTGGACTCATAGGACTATTTTTAACCCTTTTGGATTTCTTCGGCTTATAGAATCCATCAAAATATTTATCTTGAGATTTATTACCTTCAGTCGTGTTAGGCGGAGTGATTAGATCAACAACTTCTATCTGTGATTCTTCTGAATTTTCATTAATACCTTCATCAGTAAAAACTTCACTAGTCCCATGGAATTCTTCATTGTCAGAATCCTCTTGACCCCTTTGGTTAGAATTCAAAATAGGATTAGCTAAACACAAGTTAGTTCCACTGGTCACCAGAACTACTTGACTATCTTTAGAGACAATACTCCCATTTACACCAGCTGCAATCTAATAGGGCTCTTGAACCATAGTTTTATCATTTAGAATAGAGGATGTTGTAGACAATTTAAAACTACTTTTATTCAAAGATTCAACATTGGTAACTGCATTACTCGAAGAGATAATGTCATCGCTCTCAGATTGAGGCCTGGAAGCTTTCTCCAATGGCATTTTATCCAAAGATTTCTATTTTTTCTTCTTCTCCACCCAAACTAGCTTCCTCTTTGTATTTTCAGTTTCTCCTGGAGGTCGAGAGTCATGATGACCAAAGAATTTACAACTAGGACAGGCATTAGGACACCATTCGTATGCAAATGGGACTCGATGAATATCCCCCTTATCATTAGCAATCTCCACATTCTCCAGAAAAGTCGAGCCCGCTGCCATTAAACCTGGATCCTAGCATACTCTAGGAACTTCAGATCGAATGTAGCTCTATCTGTGTGCAACAGAGTTCCTAGAAATGATCCCAATCTAGCAAACATCATTTGATCCCAGAGTTCTAACGGTAGATCGTGTATCTTGACCCAGATCGAGACATCAATAAGCCTGTACCTATGCAAAACATGCCCAGGAGACCATCTAGAGAGTATCAGTGGTCGCCCCTTAACAAAGTAAGCTCCGCCATCAATCACAGCGTCCAGATCTGAACTCTCACCTCACTCTAGAGACGTCGGTGGCAATAGAGGAGGCGATTTTCCAGATCTAGCGGCGGCACTTCCTCCTTGCCATTGGGGTGAGGTTTGCAAGCAGAAGGTTGTAAGAGAGACTGCGTTGGAGAAAACAGTTCTACAAATCAAGGAGAAGAAGTTAATCTATCCACAGGAAGAATCATTGAACAATGTGGAGAGATGGAAAAAGTTCCTTGCCAGCTTTGTGGTGGGATTAGATCCAAATGTAGGCATGCTCGAACAATATCTCTACAGATTGTTGATCCTAAAAGGCAAGGTGGAGGTCATAAGTCACTCCATAGGGTTCTTTTAGATCATGTTTGGTTGCATATCCATGTTGTTTTGACTCAATAATCACTCTCATTCATGCTAGATTCTATATTTTTAGCTATTCTTACTTGTCTCATGGTTTGGATTGTAGGTACTACATTTTGCAATGAAATGATGATGAATATATCATATTATCACTTATTAGATCACTCCTCAAGTATCTACATGTTTTGTGGTTCAAAACTGTACAAATACCACTTTTTACAGCATGTAAATCTGACCTACACGCCAAAAGTTATGAGCAGAATACACAATGGCCCAGAACACCCATTGACACACCGTGTCTTATTAAAGACACCCCGTGTCTCAGTCCAGAAATTGAATGCAGAACTCTAGATTTACAGCAAAACGCCATGTCTTTTTAAAGACACGTCGTGTCTTATTAAAGACGAGTCATGTAACCTCCCAGAACTCGATCCAAACTTCAGTTATTGCATAAGACACACCGTGTCTTATAAAAGACACGTCGTGTGACCTACAGATTTTGCCTAAATGCGAATGTAATTGTCTCACACTTATATATATGACCCCAAGCCATCTTGAGACAGTTATCATGACATATTTTGGACCTTTTAGAGAGGGACTCAAGCAAGGAAGAGACAAGGAGGAGTTGGAGGCATTCTAAGCGAGAAAAGGTGGTTTTCCAGGAGGAAAACTTCTTCTTCTTCCTTCTTATCCAACAATTATAGCAGGAATCACTTTCGTTCTCTTCTCTACACTCCGGCGTGAAGTTTTCTGGAGAGTTTCTAGCAGCAAGGATGGATTTGTGACTCCTTGGTTGGAGTCCTACATCTATCTTCCTTCTTCCACATGCATCCAAGTTTACTTCCTTCTATTATGATGTCTAGCACTACTTTCTACTACTTGAATCTACTTTCTATAGGCATGGATGAGTAGATCTCTTATTTTTGGGCATGGGGGAGTAACTCCAATGTCATAACATGTTTGAACATGAATTTCATATATAATTCTAGTTATTTTACTATTTTAAGGTTCATTGGTGTTTAATTCTTCTTACATGCTTTGTTGGCCACTGTGTACGTTTGATTTCTTCTCTTTGTATAATCTGGGAAGATGTGCATAGGAGTAAGGAGATGTACCTTAGCTTCTCTACCTTGACCGCAGGAGTGGCTGGGATGTGTAGGGGAGTAAAGGTTTGTAGTCTGAATCTTAGTATATCCATAGGAGTGGTATACCAAGTTATGACTGTTCTACACTACTAGGAGGTGGGTGTAGGATACAAACCTTCCTTGTGTTATTGCTAGTGTTCTTGATCTTTATTGTTCTTCATGTTATGATGTGGATGTGAAACCCAATCTTCAAGAATCCCTAATCCAAATTGATCCTTAATACAAGTTTTTTCTATTTTAGTTCATTTCCTTTTAATTGCTTAGTTAACATAACAAAACATCTCTTGTTAAAAAGATCTAGATTGTTGAAAATCATAACTCTTGCGCCTAGATAACCAACGCTCCTTGTGTTCAACCTCAACTACAACTACTCTCGTATACTTGCAGAAAATAGCTAGTTGAGTAAAAGATCATTCTTATGATTGGAAATTGTTAGTGTAATAAATCAACAAGTTTTTGGCGCCGTTGTATGCAATGAGGACACTGTAAATTTCAAGCTTAGGGGGAGAGTAACCGGTCGGTAGTGTAGTTTTATTTCCCTTTTATCATGTATTTCTTAGTTTTTGTTTTTAGTTCTGCGCTTCTAGTGGCAAATCTAGTATGATATGAGGTTTATCTTTTATATGTGGATATAACTTCGATGCTTAACTGATTGTCCTCTTTTGATGAGAAATATCATTTGGAGAAATTGTAAAAAGCATGCATTAATCAAATGAAACGTTTTGGCCATCAACATGTGCTTAACTCTGGTTTATGCTTATTCTAGCCTGAACATTCATCTTTCACATCCTTGATTGCTTAAAACATGTAATGGTTTCAAATTTTGTGAGTTCAACTTTACAACATCATTTAGAATATGGGATTTCCTTGCCAAGCTCTTAGTGCATTTTAGCCACTCTTTCAAGGAATAAAAATCAAAACAAATGAATGAAATCTAGCTAATGTTGCAATTTTTTTGACTCTCCTATGTTTTGGAATTTTTTTTTCTAAATTTCTTTTGGCTTATTTCACCCTCATACTCCATAAAAGATGGCTAAACCACCCACATATCTGCTAGCCTAATGTAAGTATGATCTAACCATGATGGTTAGGTGATATGTCTTAACAGAGGGTAAAATACCCCAACCGGCACTCCACGTGTGCACAAGACTACATTAGTAGCTGAGTGCCGGAACATATAATCCATTGTCACATCATTTTTGGAAAGAAGTGAGTACAATTAAAATTGTTAATTTTAACTAAGTTCATCATTTGTATCCTTAATAGCTGAGAGTTTGAGTTGGACATCCACTAATTGTTTGGCTTGATCATCCAAATTCTACTTAGTGTTGTTTAATTGATTGATTCAATTAATTGTGACCACTCGTGCTGCACTAAAAATGTCTTTCTTGGGTGTTTAAGTTGAATTGATGTCTATGAGTATAAACATGTTGATCATGGTTGGCTTGGTCTTATACACATCTTTCTTTTCATTTGATCTATGCATGAACTTGACAATTCTTCATTTGTGTTTCTATGCTCTTTTTGCTTGAGGACAAACAATGGTTTAAGCTTAGGGGGATTTGATGTGCACAAATCATATCATCATTTGAATCATGTTTGGTTGCATATCCATGTTGTTTTGACTCAATTATCACTCTCATTCATGCTAGATTCTATATTTTTAGATATTCTTACTTGTCTCATGGTTTTGATTGTAGGTACTACATTTTATAATGAAATGATGAGTAATATATCATATTATCACTTATTGGATCACTCCTTAAGTATCTACTTGTTTTGGGGTTCAAAACTGCGCAAATACCACTTTTTACAATATGTAAATCTGACCTACACGCCGAAAGTTATGAGCAGAATACACAGCAGCCCAGAACAGCCATTGACACTCCGTGTCTTAATTAAGACACCCCGTGTCTTAAGAAGACACGACGTGTCTTATTAAAGACACCCTGTGTCTCAGTCTAGAAATTGAATGCAGAATTCCAGATTTGCTGCAAAATGTCGTGTTTTATTAATGACACGTAGTGACTTATTAAAGACATGTCGTGTAACCTCCCAGAACTGAATCCAAACTTTAGTTATTGCATAAGACACATCGTGTCCTATAAAAGACATGTCGTGTGACCTATAGATTTCGCCCAAACACAAATGTAACTGTCTCACACTTATATATATGACCCCAAGCCCTCTTGTGACAGTTATCATGACATATGTCAGACCTTTTGGAGCGGGACTCAAGCAAGGAAGATCCAAGGAGGAGTTGGAGGCATTCTTAAGGGAAAAAAGGTGGTTTTCCGGGAGGAAAACTTCTTCTTCCTTCTTCTCCAACAATTGCAGTAGGAATCTCTTTCGTTCTCTTCTCAACACTCCAGTGTGAAGTTTTCTGGAGAGTTTCTAGCATCAAGGATAAATTTTTGATTCCTTGGTCAGAGTTCCACGTCTATCTTCCTTCTTCCACAGACATCCAAGTTTATTTCCTTCTATTATGATGTCTAGCACTACTTTCTACTGCTTGTATCTACTTTCTATAGCCATGGACGAGTAGATCTCTTGTTCTTGGGCATGGGGGAGTAACTCCCATGTCATAACATGTTTGAACATGATTTCATATATAATTCTAGTTGTTTCACTGTTCTAAGGTTCATTGGTGTTTAATTCTTCTTACATGCTTTGTTGGCCACTTTGTATGTTTGATTTCTGCTCTTTGTATAATCTGGGAAGATGTGCATAGGAGTAAGGAGATGTACCTTAGCTGCACTACCTTGACCACATGAGTGGCTGGGATGTGTAGGGGAGTAAAGGTTTGTAGTCCAAATCTTAGTATATCCACGGGAGTGGTATACCAAGTTAGGATTGTTCTACACTATCGGGAGGTGGGTGTAGGATACAAACCTCCCTTGTGTTATTGCTAGTGTTCTTGATCTTTATTTTTCTTCATGTTATGATGTGGATGTGAAACCCTATCATCAAGAATCCCTAATCCAAATTGATCCTTAATACAAGTGTTTTCTGTTTTAGTTCATTTCCTTTTAATAACTTAGTTAACATAACAAAACATCTCTTGTTAAAAAGATCTAGATTATTGAAAATCATAACTCTTGCGCCTAGCTAACTAACACTCCTTGTGTTCAACCTCGACTAAAACTACTCTCGTATACTTGCGGGAAATAGCTAGTTGAGTAAAAGATCATTCTTATGATTGGAACTTGTTAGTGTAATAAACCAACATAAGGGCTCCTTTGGATTTGAAGGATGACTTGGTTTGCTTTCCTTAGGTACAAGTTTAGCATTTCTCATCCTTTTCAAAATCCAATTTGGGAAGTCTATTGACCAAGTCCTTTTTTCTCAACTTATTCAATTGATGCATATTTAAATGACCAAGCTGACGATGCCAAAGAGAAATATCATTTGAATTGACTACTAGGCATCTACCAACCATAGACTTAATAGAGTCAAGCACAATTACATAAAGATTACCATTTCTAGTTCCCTTATATATGACATGATAGGTGAGGGAATCTAGAAGTAGGTATTCAAAAGAAGTAAAAATCACTAGATAACCATGATCACATAATTGACTTACACTTATATAATTGTGATGTAGGTCATCCACAAAAAGAACATTCTTGATACACAAGGATTCACCTACATCACCCTCACCTTTTACCTTACATTTCTTGTTGTCCCCGAAAGTAACCAAACCTCCTTTCTTCTTTGTGAAATTGTTGAAATGGCTTATATCACATGTCATGTGTTTAGTACAACCACTATCATCATACATCTTTCTTTTTCTTGAAAGAAAGGAGAGTGTCGTTTCCCAACTCAAACTTTGGGATCCAGAGTTATCTTGGGGACCCATTTCATCTTTGGGTTGGTCCCCTTAGGCTTGTAAGGGCAATAAGTAGAATAATGATCATCACTTTTGTAATGTGAGAAAATCATAGGGTTCTTAGTGCCAAAAGACTCTCCAACAAAAAAGGAGGTTTCCTTACTCTTTTTATTACCTTTGACCTTCTTCTTGCCCTTAGGTTCTCCCCCTACAAATCCCAAACCACTAGTACCACTTTGTTTGGTAGAATGGTCAAGGATTTCATTCAAGGAGTTTTTTCCTTTAAGGAATTTATGTAGATAGGCTCTAAGTATATGATTGTCATCAGTGAGAGATATAATAGTAGAATACAAACATGCAATATCATATCTAGTGTGAACAAGGTCAGCCTCTAAACAAAGGGCTTTAGTCAAATATAAATCTTTTTCAAGAGAGATAGAAGCAACATAATTACTAGGCAAAATAGGTCTAGAAGATAAATCATTAACTTGAGCAAGTAACCTAGCATTTTCATATTTAAGTAATTGAATTTCTTTAAGATAAACATCCCTCTCATCTCTTCGAGCATCAACAATAAGTTTGAATTCAACATTTTCAGTTTTAAGCATTTCAAGCTCATTTAGGCACTTTTGGTTGTCTTTCTTAAGAGATTCAATGTTCTTAAGATAAACACCATTCTCTACCTCAACTCTATTGTATTGGAACTCAAGATCAATAAATTGGACTTGCAAGTTATCGATGCTCTCAAGATGAATTTTCTCATTTTTCTCAAGAATCTCAGGTTTAGCATACAAGTCATCAGTGATTTTACCTAACCTCTTATTTTTTATATTGACATTTAGAATAAGAAGAACAGGTAGAAAAAATCACATCAATAAGAGTTTATTTATCTAACTCATGCAAGGTTACCTCACTTACCTCACCAATATCTTCACTTGTAGAGGCCATGTGTGAAAGGTCACACTCTCCATCTTCATTGGAGCTTGAGCCACTAGAGGATGATGCTTCCGAAGCTGCATGAGCTACATCTTTGTGTCTCCTCTCCTTATTATCCTTCCTCTTGTACTTTCTATCTTTCTTGTACCTTCCTCCTTCTTGGAGTTGCTCCAGTGGTGTGACTTTCTAGCATTGGGACATTCACTCTTGTAGTGTCCCTTTTGGCCACACTTGTAGCATCTTGGAGTACAAGAAGAAGATTACTTTCCCTTGAAGTGATTTCCCTTAGAGAAGATAGCTTCATGCTAACTAGGGCCATCATCTTCACTAGAGGAGGACAGTGAGGTCTGGCAAGTAAGTTGTTGTTGAAGGATGACAACCTTCACTCGACCTTTAAAGGAACTTTCTTTGATATTCCTTGCTCCCTTCTCTTCTTTCTTGGCTTCATCTTCTTGCTTGTCAAGTCTTGGCTCATGAGCTTGTAAATTTCCAATAAGCTCCTCGGTTGGAATGTCACCAAGACTTCTCACTTCTTCAATGGAGGTCACCTTTGACTCCCATCTCTTTGGAAGAGATTTCAAGATATTTGAGTTGATTGCCCCTCTATCCAAAGTGTGTCCCAAAGAAGCAAGGCCATTGATGATGATGTTGAGCCTAGAGTACATATCAACAACTCATTCTTTCTTCCCCATATTGAATTTCTCTATGAGGCTATTCAACATGTAGATCTTTGCATCCTTCACTTGCTTTGTGCCTTCATAAGTGATGCACAACTTATCCCATATCTCATAGGATGTATCCCATGAGGAGTTACGGTTGAACTCATTTGGAGTGAGGGATGCATAGAGGATGCTAATGGCTTTGGCATTGAGCTGGGCATTCTTTAGGGCAGATCCATCCCATGTTGACACAACTCTGGTTGGCTCCTTGTAGGGAGTAATAATCACCTTCCACATATCTAAGTTCATCCCTTGAATGTAGAACTACATACACCTCTTCCAATAGAGCAAGTTAGTACCATCGAAGACCGAGGGGTGCATGGAGAATCCTCCCTCTAGGTTGAGTGAACCAAGTAGGTTCTCACCCATCTTCTCATCTGGTGGGAAATATGTTGGAGAAGATCCTTGTTTTGATACCACTTTTTGTATCTAGGACTCTAGAGGAGGGTGAATAGAGCTTCAAAATTCTCACAAGAATAGTTAGAACTTCAAATTATATCAATGAAAACCAAATTATGGAGAACAATTTGAAGTCCTATCTAAGCAAGCATAGCAAGGATGAGAGAGATTGAAACATACACTTGGACAAGGTGGTTAGAGTGGTTCCAATCTCCAAACTAAGAGACAGTCAATCCACTATCTAGAGAGGTCAACCTCTAGGACTTTGCAACCCATGTATACTTATATTCCATCATAAGAGATACAAGGAGACCGTCGGGCTTACCTACTCAAGACAAGAGTCTTTCACCTACACAAGGACTTACCCACTTGATCAAGATGTATTCAACCTTGAACAAGGACTTACCCACACTTGCTTCAAGTCTTTGGCCATGAAGGAATTACCCACTCTTCTTGAATCTTCACCTTGCCCTTCTCTTTCACCTAGAGAAGATCTTGACACCTTCTTCAACCTTGAAGAAGATTAGCAACTTCACCTTCACTCGGAGAAGCTCACTTCAACCTTTGCTCTTTGAGAAAAAGGATTGGGAAGATTGAAGGAATGAGATCTTTATAAGATAACATGGAGGTAGATATCTTCAAACATGCCTAACTCACTCATAATCACGAAATGCTTTGTAAATGAGAGAGAGAAAGGGGCTCAAAGGGTTGCAATACACTCAACTAAAGCAAGGACCAAGGATAGCATGAATGAGCAAACTTGATATGAACTCCAAATGGTCCTATTTATAGCTGGAGGTGTTCCATTGAGTGTGGGATCACTTAATAATGAAAGATAACCATATTAAAACTTGCAACAGATCTATTTTCATTTCTAACAACTCTCCAATAGTTGGAATCACTTTTTCAGCATTTTTTGTATTGTACATTCGGTCAAGTTTCAATAAAGATAACTCGACCGATCCTCTAACCGACAAATCTAACTTTCAAACTATCAGGAGTTTGTTCTGGGAAACTCGACCGATGAGTCAAAATCAGTTTTGGTTAGTGAGTTGGTCGGTTGAGTTATGTGAGTGTACTACTCGAACGATTGATCCATTTCCAATAATCCATCACTGGTCACTCGAGATTCAAACTTGATTAAAAGAGTTGTTGTGACAAAATTTTCAAATTGGTTCATGAGTGACCAAATGTTGGAATTAAGTGTCCCTGATTTTTTCTCATCTTAGTTACAAGTCATATCATCAATATAAGTGATTAAAAAAATATTCTAATGTGGTTTGGAGTGATTTCCCAAATTGCACACTTGCATTGCTTTTGACTTGAACTTGGACAAGCTAGGGCTTGTGTAATTTGATCCTTTTCATATACCTAAAGCCTGAAATCAATCTTAAACAAACATATTAGATACATATGAATGGAATGGTTAAGTCATTATCAAAATATGGACAATGTATAACTCTCAAGTCAACAACATTCAATTATTGAAGAAAAGGTAAGTGTGAAACTCTTAGTTTGTTATCCTTCTAATTACTTGATTAAGTAGTCGATTCGAAACAATCTAAAGAGCATAATGAATAAGAAATCATGGTGAATATATCTTAATCTCGCCCTAAAAAGATGAAAATCACATCGTAACCTATCAAAAACTTGAACGTTTGGTAACTAAAGAGAAAGATACAACACCCTAAAACCCAAATCTGAATACAAGTTGAAGAGGAGTTCTTGAAGATGTGATTCTAGAAGATAATGAAGTAAAAGAAAGATAAATCTATGCTAATGGAATGATTCAAGGTATTAAATCCACATAAAAAGAAGAGAATTCCTGAGATAAGTGTGATATGAGGAGATGAATCAGAACAATGATAGATGAATAAAGTGGAACCTGAGTAAAACTCAGACCAACCTATGTGTGTAAGAAAGTGTTAAAGTAAAATTATCATGAAGCATGGGAAAGATTAAAGGGAGATGATCCCTATTAAATGAAGAAAATGTGAAATATAATCAACTACCCCTTGATAAGTGATCTAAATACATGATAAAATGAGAGAACTTACACAATAATGATAAATAGTTAATGAGAAAGAGCAAAGAAGTATGATAATTCCTATGATGATGGTAAGGAACCCATATGAAAAAGGTAAAATGACACATAAAAGTTGTAACTTGCATGATGAAGATAGAATTGGTAACCTTTTGCTAGTAACGCATGGACAATGTTGTTTTTTTGTAGGAAGTGTGTTTTCCTTTGTATTCCTCCTTTTTGGGGTGCAATTTTCAAATGGATCTTATGCCACTTGGTACACATGGATTCGTTGTAATTCTAGAAGGTGGATATCTTGTTATAGCACATGGTTGCTTTTTGAACATCATTCCAGGATCATGACTTTTTGTGATGAGCATGATTTTTGAGCCTTCCAAGAGTTAGGAAGACTCCTCCTTTACGTTTTGAGTTAGTTATGGTGGTGGAGAAGTGAATGAGATAGGGATGTGAGTTCCTCTTGGCACATGAAGTGGATACCAAGGTGATGATCCTAGTATCCAGAGTGTACCAGTAGTATGTGAGTTGAATATGGTTATCAGATGAGCTTCTGAATGTTCATCTTCCTTAGAGAGAGAGAATTTTATGTTGAGATCCTTCAAGTGTTGTTTGGAAGGAAGAATAGTGATTTTGTGATACTATATATGGGATACTGATAGTTGGACAAAACCACTACCAAGGACTTATGGTTTGTTGATAAGTTAACATGGGCTATAGTGTTTCTTAAGATAGGCCTAAGGTTAGGATATCATCAGATGAGAATCAGAGTGGATGGCATCAATTTTATGGTCACTATGAGTTCATGGTTGTGATGTTTAGACTAACTAATGCATCAACAATGTCTACAGACTTGATGAACAGAGTGCTCAGGTCGTGTCCTTATGATTTGACAAGTTTTGATTAATACATCTCAATGACTTTAGAGATGGTCAGCACCACAATCAACATCTTCACTAAGCTCTAGGATTGTTGAAGTAGCAATAATTGTGTGTCGAGTTCATCAAGAGTGAGTTTGGGGTGACTAAATTGTCTTCTCGGGGTTATGATATATCTACTAAGTATGTTGTGTGAATCCAAGTAAGGTGAAGACAGTGCCAAAAGTGAGATTCCAAGCTTCTTAAGCCTAGCAAGACACTACATGAAAGTCCATTCAAAACATCAGCGTTGTTTCTTTACCCGTAACAAGGTTGACTAGGAAAGGTGTTCCTTCTTGTATGGAATGATAGGTGTCAATGTTGGTGTCAACATTCTTTCTAGATGTTGAAAGAGAAATTGACAAGTTCTCTAGTGTTAGTGTTGTCAGAACAAAGGGAAGGATACATCACCTTTTTTAATGCTTCAAGGAATAGTTTGGGATATGTGATGATATGATATATGGTCAACTAGGAAGTCATCTCCATCAACATTTGCAGATAGGACATAGTTATTCTCTTTGACGTATCATGAAATAAGACCCTAGAAGTCATCTTCATCAACATTTGCAGACAGGACATAGTTATGCTCTTCGACGTATCATGAAATAATACATACTAGCATCGCTTCAGCAGGAGGACGTACAGTTGGAAGTATCTCAGTTGGTTGGACTGTGAACACAACTACAAGCTAAATCTATATTGTTACAATAGGACACAGAAGTACAAGTGGATGATACCATGATACATGACATTAGATTAGAGTAGCACAACAGGGAGAATGATAGCTTCCATAGGTCAGGTGACAAGACAATGTATGATTCTAGAACCAAAAAATGGTTTCAAAAGTTGATGGTTTGAGTGAGATAGTACTTGAGGAGACTCATATCCAACACATATGATGAATCCAATAAATACATAGATGTATCATAAGGTGAAGAACGTGCAATGGGAACCAAGTATGGAGCAAGGTATGACATAAATGTAGTCAAATGCACAATTGTCATCCAATCAATAAGATATATTAGAATACTATAGAAATAATGATATAGTGAAAGTTCAACACAGCCTTAGGTGGAAGATAGATGGTCAGTCAACCATTCAGACAATTGGAGAATCTTCTAAGAACATATGCCATATAGTTATTGACATTTAGGGGATATCCACCTGATTGATTGAGTTGGTTACTACAACAACCATAAGAGGAGCATAGACATGACACCTTGTGAAGTTACATATGGTAAGACACACATGACATTCCATGATTAGTAAAAGCAAGTATGACTTCTGAGTGATGTGTTGATACAATAGACTACAGTGAGGGACATGATGATTTAGCAACAGATGGAAACAGTTCAGGACAACAACTAGAGTTTCAAGTTGGAAGTTACTACCATAGTTGTATAGGTTGCACAAAATTTTCTATGTTCCATGATTGAGGAAGTGCCACCTTGTTACAAAACAAGTGATACAGACAAAGGAGGTCGAGTTGCATGAGGATGTTTCTTATGTGGAGGTTTCTATGTTGACCCAGGATGACACATACATGAGTTGAGGGAGAAGAACATGCTTTTTTATGGGAGTGTTGTGACATCACCATGGTATGGAAGTAACCATGTGGATGTTAGTGTATGAGGTGCATAGGAGGTACCCATGTGTTGTCTTTGATTTTGGGGGCGAAATTCTTATTAGAGTTTATGGTTGTAAGACCATTGACCTTACTTTTTGGTTGAACATGCTTTCTTACCTTAATAGAATTCTTAAAACTTTAATCAAACTCCATGATGTGATTTGATATCATGTGAAAAGCTTAAGTTTCAACTTTGGTCCAATTTGGACACTGTTTGAGCAAGATATGTAATTTTATGCTTGTTTTGGACTTTTATGCAATGTACACATATATAAGGTTTTCTTACAATTTTCACATTTTTTTGTGACTGACATGTTTTCATATCATGCTTGAGTTATTTGTACCATGGGCTACCTTGTTACACCTTGGTTTAGTGGTGGCATCTACCTAGGGTAGAACTTAGGGTTTCCTTGTTACACCTTGGTTTAGTGGTGGCATCTACCTAGGGTAGAACTTAGGGTTTCCTCTCATGAATGGGATACCTTGAGTGCTAGAACTCGATAGCCATCCATGTGAGTTGGGAACTGATGGGGGACCCTTGAGGTGTCAGGGTCAATGTATTCTCCACTTGGAGATCCTTGGGTCGGTGGTTCACCAAGTGGAAGTGCAAACCAATGGTGGAGCTAGGGTTTTCACCCTTGTGACCAAAGGATCAGGATCTGATGGTTCCCATGTGTTGTAGGTCAATGATTGGTCTAGGTGTCAATATTTGATGGCTCCCCTAGATTCCAAAACTGATGGAATTGATTCTTTGTATGTGAGTGATGCTTTTGGCCATGGACACATGGCAAGCATTGTAGGACACCTTAACCCTCTCTTCTCTCTCACCAATAGCTTTATAAACCTTCCCCTTTCCATGAAAACAAACCCTCTTGACCCCTATTTGTCTATTTTGCTACTTGTAGCTCGTCCCTCTTTCTAGGTGGAGAATAAGGAGCCAAGGTAGAAGAAGCTTTACCAATCTACCTTGCATGTGCACCTAGGGTTTGGATCTACCCTCTCCTTGAGCTTTTGGAGCTTCCTTAGCTTGTTCTTGACCTAAGCAAGTAAGATCTCCCTCCTTTTCTTCATTTTCCTTTCTTTCCTACCTTCTTCTCTCTTCTTCTTGGTCGTAACCATGGTTTTATATGGTGGAGATTGTGCTAAATCTTAAAGAATACCTCTTTCTTTCTCCCTTGACCTAGGGTTTACTTCTTCTTTGGAGAAGGAGCTAGCTTGGCCGAGTGGATTGCTCAAACTTGGGTTTTATTCTCTCTTCCTTGAGACACCTTGCTGTTTGGATCTTCATCTTCATTTTAGAGGCAAGTTATATAACTTTCTCCACATTTATTTCTTACTCATACCTTGCATGCACATGATCTTGCTCTAAAATGAAGTTCTAAGTGGAAAGATGATATCTTTGCCTAGGGTTTAAGCTTAAGTGATGATTCTTGAGTAGTTTATCTTATTGAATGGACCCTAAACCTTGTGCATGAACCTTCCTTGTTAGAGTAAGCTCTAGACCTTACTTTCATGTGGAAAATGATGGCTTTTTCTCTTAAAGGATGGTCATTATTTAGGGTTTTTGAGCTATTTTTCCTTCTCTTTTGCAACCCGATGGTTTTGTTCTTGATGTTGTTTTTCTTGAACTTCTTGTGTAAATCGATGGCCATGACTTAGTTTCTATTTTTGGTTTTCTCTTGAGCACACAAGCAATGGTTATGTTTCCCCTCCACAAACGATGGTTTGGTTCCCCTCAAACGATGGTTTTGATGCTCACTTGTTGTGGTTTCATTCGATGGGTTCCCTCCTTCCACCAAACGATGGTTTCACTTGGGTTTTGGGTCTGTTTTCCATATGTTGACAACAACTGATGGTTCCACACTTGATGGTCCCTCTAAGTCATCAACCAATGACTCTTCTAGTTCTAAACTCGATGGCTTTTTTGACTCTTTGGTCGATGGTACACAATCGGTGGTGGCAAGGATGCCACAACCGATGGTGTCACTGGATGCAACAACTGATGGTGTCACTAGATGCCACAACCAATGGTGGTACTGGGTGCCACATCTGATGGTGGATCACATGTCCCCAACTGATGGCTTGACTAGGTCACATGTAATGACTCTTCTAGGTCATAACTTGATGGTTTTACTAGACATATGGTTCAAGGTTTTTACTTGTATATCATAATATAGTTTTGCTATCCAACATCTGATGGTGGTCCTGGTCTCCATGACTGATGGTGATTTTGAACTCAGCAAACGATGACCTTTCTATACGTATAATCATATGGCTTTTCATGATCTAATGTGGTGGTAAAGGCACATGATCGAATGGTTTGTTTGCCTTGGACCCGATAGTTTTATGTGTGATTTATGATTCAATGGTTTGTGCTTGTTGTACCTGATCCTATGATTTGGATTTGATGATTTAGAATTGAAGGTGTAGAGCTAATGAATTTTTAGTCTTACCTTTTCCCTCAAATCAATACAATCTGATGGTTTTTCTTTTATAGGAATTGATGGTTTGTTGAACCCTAAGTTTTAATGATTTGGTTTGAAGCTACAATCTGAAGGTTACATCTTGAGTTATGTATGAATACATACTTGAGGATAGCATGGTATTAGCTGGTAATTCTTCACATTATGCATCCATGACTGGATGAGGATTCTATGTATGAAGGATGTGCTTTGACCTAAGTAAGTTTATGAATCTATGGTTTAGTTTGAGGTGATGATTTGTAACATCACGTCCACCTATCTTGTTGAACTTAACTTAATGTAATTAAGGATTGATGGTGAATTATACTTAGATTCCTTGTATGATATGTTGAATGAATATTCTCTCTAATGCTTGATGTAACCATAAAATGTTAACTGGTGTTTATCATAACCTTATAATTGATTCTTTCTTTTATGCTATTATGTGAACATCATAGCTCTATAATGTAATGTTATTATGAACATGTGTATCATCAGTATGGTGCTTGTATGTTGAACCCTCTTCACAGTGTTGAAAGATAATGATGTTCTTGTAGGGAATGATGTGATGGTCATAGTGACCCTTGGGCATAGAGTGATCCCTAATGGAGGTGTAACCATCCTCATGATGTGACAAGGATTGGTATCTTGTGATGATGTGATAATAATTATATCTCTACATTTTATATCTTCTAGAATTGTTAAATATATATGCTTGTTAGAAATGAATTAGGGTTTATATATCCACTTGTTTGATGCAGCCTTAATTCACCCAGTTGGTATTAACTAATCAAGTGAAACCCTAATCATGTAGTGCACTGTGCCGTAAAGTCATTCTAGTGTTAGAATTTGCTGGATGGCAGAACGAGTATTCCTAAGGGAAACTCAGAGTGCATATCGTTGAGTATGTGAGGTGTAGGGAGTGTACGTCCTTGACATCCTAATCCCAAGGTTATGGAGGATGGTTGCGATCAAGCCTCAGATTGACAACAGTTCATGATGTATCTTAGATATTTGTATATGTGATATGATTGAGGATAACTGAGGTTGTACCTGAGATTATTGGGTTTTTAATTCCCTTGTTTGGAGCATCGTGACTTTTATACCAAGGATGGGCTGGTGTTAGCAGCTTGACTATATGTCACTACAGGCAGCTTGACTATTATGTCACTACATTTCACTCGTATTGACTGAGGGTGGGAGATCTTAGGACGCTGTCTCTCCAAGATCTTAAATAAAACTGAATAGCTCTTCGCAGTGGTCAATTGAAGTATGAGTGGTATACCTCCAACTCCCTAGGGATTAATAAAAGATGTAATCCATCTATATAGTAGATTTGTTAGGGTTATACACCACACTTCACATTGGATGATAACCTTGTATTGCTCATTTCACACATAAAGGATGTATAGTGCAATAAGAGAAAGTAATCTTGCTTATATTGTTATATACATACTGATAAATCTTGTTAGGTTCATACTGATTAATTATCTCATGTTGCTAGATATGCTTTGCTATTAGCCGTACTTTTACAGTTAGCCATGTTGATGATGTTAACCATGTTTATGATGTTAGTCAAACTTATTGTAAGGACCCTGACCTGCGTTTTGGGTTTACCCTGTTTGTTTTGCTTGATCTTGGTGCTTTGGTGCTTGCTAATCACCTTTAGTGGTGATTAGAGTTTGGTTGTGCTTTGTTGAGAGTTCGAGGGGCTACTTGCAAATAAACCAAGTTTAGGGTTTTGTGGGCAAGTTTGCCATCTTGTGAGATGTTTCCCCTCTTTGCTTCCTCTAGGGTTGAGAGGAAGGCTTGGGCTTGTTGTTTGAGTCCTTTGGGCTTGAGTTGAGCTTGTTTGGGCCTTGGAGTTCCTTGTTTGGGCTTGCTTGAGCCTTGTGTCGCCCAAGGAGTAGTGTGTATCGCCCTAGGTTGGTTTGTGTTGACCTAGAGGTGGTGTGTCGCCCAGTTTCTTGGTGTGTCGCCCAGTAGCTCTTGTTGTATCGCCCAGATGGCTTGGCTTGGTTGATGGACACATGGTGCACATCTTGGACAAGTGCCTTATGGCTTGCATGAGAGGTGGCTTGAGTTGGTGGACATGTGTCTCTTGGGTGGACGACACATAGCATGGTTGTACCTTGGTTTCTCCTCCCCTTCTTCCTATATAGGTAGCTCTTCTCCTTGCCTTAGTCTCCTTTGGTCCTTTGGTCTCCCCTCCACCCTTGGTGCACGATACCCCTCTCCATCTTGCTTGTGTTGGCCGATACACTTCCTTGGAGCTGAAGTGGTGGCCGATACACCTTCCTGGAGCAGCCTGGTGGATGATAGCTTTGGATCTTGGAGTGCTTTGGAGCTTTGGTGGCCGACAACCTTGGAGCTTAAGGCGGGTTGCATAGTTTCTAACCCTAACTCTCGTACCTCTAGCTTTAACCTTGTTGCATGTTAGTAGACTAGCTTAGTTCCTTGCTTGTACATCTTGCTCATGTACCTTAGTGGCCGATATCCCTCTCTAGTGTTTAGGGTTCCTTGTATACCTTGCTTTTTAGGGTTTGTGCTCTTTGTGTTGGAGGTTGAAGATGACCTAGGGTTGGGCGATACCCCCTTCCTTGTGAGTGTGTTGGGCGACACACTTGCCTTTAAGTTGAACGATATGAGTGTTCTTGGGTTGAGCAACACCTTTGTTCTTTGTGTTGGCCGATATGATGATTTAGGGTTTGAGTTCCTTGAGTTGGAGGTCGATAGGTTGACCTAGCTTGAGTGTTAGCCGACATGGTGACCTTGTTGGGCGACATGGTGCTCTCTTTGGTGGCCGACATGGCACCTTGGTGGACGACATGTTGAGCTCTTGAAGTTTGCCGATACCCTTGCCCATGAGTGGGCGATAGGGTGAGCTAGGGTTTGGTTGGCCGATATGAAGGGAGACATAGTGATGTTCTTTGTTGGCCGATATGTGAGGGCCCTTGGAGATGGGCGATACTCTCTCTCTCTCTCTTGTTGGGCGATATGGTCTGATGGTGTTGAGCGACATGCCTTGGGCCATGATGGCCGATAGGGTTAGTGTGATGGCCGATACCATGTTGAGCGACATGCCTTGGGCCATGATGGCCGATAGGGTTAGTGTGGTGGCCGATACCCATGTCGGGTGATAGGTTTCAGATGAGGGTTGTGAGGCTATAGTGAGGGTATGAGTTTCTTTGGTGACGGTCCCTTATGTGATAGAAGTGGATGTTTATACATTAACCAATAAACGATGGTGGTGTTTGTGATATCATCAATATGTAATATGTTGCCTTGCAATTAATAAGAGTGCTAATGATAGTAATGTATATGATGATAGCCCTCATGTAATAGATGGATGATGTGACCCTTATGCTTAATTGTTAATGATAATGAAGATGATGATAACTACTCTAGTAGTTGTTTAATGATAATAATGTTGATAATAATGATGCTAAGTGACAGTGATGTTAAAGATTGCTTCATGATAAAGATGAAAATAGTTGATGGCAATAGTAATGACCTTGTTAATAATAGTGTTGGTTCTGTATACCCAACATGATTTCTATATACCCTGATTGTTTGTATAATCCTGAGATTTAGGGTAAGTATCAGTATGGTTGTTTAATGGTGTACTTAACATACTTGGTTACCAAATAAGTGTAATATTGGTAATTTAATTATCTTGAATGATATTTCATGATAGTGAGCATATTCCTTATGTTGAATCTACAATTATTGCATACCTTAACCTTGCAGGTAATGACTTAGCCATGAAAGGGCTATGTGACATATGTAATGAGTAACATTACTTTGATAATTGCTCTATAAGAGTATGCATGTGATATGTCTGTCCCATGATGATGAGGTGAGCCTTAAGAGACAATGGCAGTGCATGATGAAGGGTTGAGACCCTGTGACATGTGATGATCCTTGAGATGGACCTGGATGGTTGGCAAGAGGCCAAGTGATAACATGTGATGTTGGATCCTTAAGATGGATCAGGTTGATATGAATAGATCATAATATACTGTTCTTTACTTTCTGTTATATCTTGCATGTTATACAACTTGGTTGAATCCTGCAATCCATCTAAAAGATACTAATTAATCACAGTGAAATATATCATGTAGTTTGCCCTGGCCATTGATCCATCATCGTCAGGACTTGGTGATGGTGAAACAGGTTTTACTACGGGTTAACCTGGAAGCGCATATTGTTGAATATGTGTAGGTTGCTCCTAGCCTGAAAATGAGGAGGTAAGAGTGTAACTTCGGTTGCAGACTCAGATATGTATGTAGAGCATGGTGAACAGGCCCATGGCTCAGGATATGTGATGTATGGAGCATGAATGCGTTCATGGATCAGAGCACACTGATCAGGCCCGTGGCTCAGTTTTACTAGCGCCGTGACCTGTACCAAGGCGGGCTAGAGAATGGGTAGCCTATGGAGCTAACCCTGTGGCTTAGACCACTTCAGCATGTGACTGCGGTCCTGCTTGTGTTGTACTCATGTACTGACCATGAGGAGGGAGGTCGTGGAGTCCGGCTCTTCCATTGACCTTGTATGGCACCGTCTTGGGTTTCGTAACCGAAGGTTGGATTTGAACGGTATGGTTCAAATCCTCAGGGCATAATAAAATGTAATACAGATGTTTAGTATTTACTAGTCATATCAAATACGAAACATTGGTTGAGGCCTTGTTTGTGTAATATTCCATTATACCTTGCAGGTTATGTGGCAATCTGTCTTATCTTGATAAACAGGTTATGTGGCATTATACCCTATTCTAATAATCCTGCTACATAGTGATATATCTTATCTTGATAATCATGTTCCTTTGAAAGACATTTGGTTTTACACTTTAGTACTGATGGTATGCTTACCGGTAAGAATGATTTTGCTATATATATATAACTGCTTCTGATATATCTGCTCATGTTATAATTGTTGTTATGGTTTCTCTTGCTGAGGTTCTATAGTTGCGGTGAGGAGCTATGTTTCCCGCTGGGACAATTGTTCAATTGTCTCACCCCGCTGGTTTTCACCCTTTTTAGGTGGTCGAGGTAGACGTGGTCGTGGTTGTGGTGTTGCAGACGAGCAGCTTGAGGAGCAGTAGAAGGCAAGCGATGGACATGCTGCTGTTTTGGATGTTTTGTAGTAGAGTCTAGAGTCATCCCTGTACTCTCAGGTCCTTGGCAGTGTTTTGACGATGTTTCACGAAGATCGTTCGATGATATCTGTATATCCTGCTGTTGGCCGGATGTGGGCCTTTATGTATATATATGAACAGGTGGTGAACTCATGGGATGGATGGACAGCTATTCCTGAGCTGTGGACACGTGTCAGATCTTGTGTATGTACATATTTATATGACATGTTTCGGTGCAGGATGAGGACTGAAAAGTAATAGTTTCACAGTTTATCAGTTTTCTGCAATCGGTTTTAATTAACCCGTGTTTTGATAATCTGTGGTTATGGTGTTTTCCGCACGTTTTCGCGTAACACCTCGTTATCTGTGTGATAATGGGATGTGTTGCCACACTTATGATGATAGTTCTTATCTGTTCCTTTATGTACCTTATTAATCATGCATTTTTCTATGTCTATCTGTCTAATATACTTAATCTACTTAAACAATTTTATTAATTGACGTGTTGTAATGAATAAAAGTTGTTGAGAGTTATATCTTTTGTTGGGACATGGGTCTCACCTCGTGGGCCACCACATCTTTTTAGGTGATCGGTAGCAGCTAAAGCAGACCCATGGCAGCGGGGAGGAGCTATGGTGATGGACCTTAGAGAGGGTTGTTAGATGTCTAGTGTGTCTTAGAGTCATCCCTATATTCTCAGGTCCAGGCAGGAAAATTTGTATACAATGTTTCAATTAACTCAAGCTTTTAGTAGTAACATGATGCTTGTACATGTGGTATATGTGGATAGTGTTCTTCTGTATATGTGCATGTTGTGGTTGAGGCTACAAAGTAGTTATAAAAGATACTTGGCATGATATATGAATACAAGTAAGATGTTAGGCTCTTATGTAAATCTTTCTGGATATGTTTGGAATGTTTAATCAGTTTTAATTATCCCCTTTTTCTTCTATGTGGTAATTTAGTGATCGATCATGTTTTGAGTTTTGAGTAATCTCGTTTAGTGTGATAGGTGCTCACAATGGTTGTATATGAGACCTTGGATTTCGACCCTTTCTATTCTTGTACCCTTTTGGAGTGACCTAAAAGCCTTCTGGAATGAGCTTGGAGGAAGAGGGACAACCATGTCTTAAGGGAAAGTTGTCCATCTATGCTTTTGTTAGTGCATGTTGAAGAATCAAGACTTGTTGGATTCTTCTTGGGTAAACAACCTCATCCCATACTCAAATCATGTAAGATACTTCCTTTTCTTTGTCCCCCTTTCTGTTCTCTCCGTATTTTTTTTCCTTGGGCTGATCTTCATGGATTTCCATGATATTTCTTGCTCTAAACTGCTAAATCACTCTCTTTTATCCTCTTTTCCCAAAGATTTGCCCTAGATCTTACATAAAGGAGCTTCTTTGGGACCTTTAGAGGGCTGTCCATGAACTATGTTTATGAGTTCGTGGTTCTCTGGTGTGGAGCTCGAGGTAATCTCTCATGTAGGCTCATAATCTTGAGGAACCATCTTGTATATGCTTATATGTGTATGCATATCTATGCATATTGATGATCAAGCTTCCATGGGACATCCCAAGCTTATTGGCTTCATTTCTAGACTCAAACATGTAATGTCATCTCTTTATTCTCTCTTTTTGTTGTTATAACTTCTTCTTTGTATTGTCTGAGCCCCATGGTCACCCATGGTAGATTTAGCTTCCTAGAACTAAAAATCCCACCTTTTCTCTCTCTTTGACCTAAGTGAGACTAGATATAGCTACATGGATCCTAGATGGAGCTTTGGGAGGTTTTTGGTGATGTTTGATGGATGATACATGTGACCTAGAAGAGGAGTATCCTTCCAATACATTTTGCATGTGGTTTGCTTACTATTACCTTGATTTAATCATATCATAACCTAGTTAATAAAGAAATGCTTGAATCTCATCTTACATACCTAGATCGTGATCTATATGATTAAATATATGATTATTGTATATTCTTTGCATCCCTATGGAAGAATATCATAACTTATTGCTTATCTTTATGTTATATGCTGATCTATAATGTTAATAATCGTCTTCTTGTGGCCTTATGGTTGAAAATCAGAAATATATCTGGTTTTCCCCTAAAAATTACTCATGTATAGCTTTAGGGATACCATAATATTGAAAAACAAATTATGTGATCTTTGTTTCTATAATGCAAATCATCTAGACTATATGTCTACAGATTTCATATTTCTCAAAACATATTGAACATATGTCATATACCTAGAAGTAGCTCATCTAGACTTCAAAATGTCATATATGTGCTTAATCTTATTTTAGCTATAAATGTCTCATACTTTTGAATTTGTTAATGATTTTTTTGTGGTTTTTCATGTATGTAATATGAATAGAAGTGTACTTTTAGTGGTGAAAATGAAGACTTAATTATGTCCAACCTATTTATGGCCAAAATTGACATTTTGTGCATTAAATGGGTGCTTTGAAAGATGTTATGAACCTTATTTGGCTCTCATTAGTTTATATACATAATCGTCATGGTGATATAATCTTATAATCGGTTCAACCTTTAAAATTCAATCTGAAGTTACTTTGTGAACTTGGCATTAATGTGGCCTAAATGATTATTTGAACCTTATCATGATATTTGTGTACCCTAATGGGTGCTTGGACATATATTCTTGGGATATTTTATATCTTCTATGTTCATACTAAGTTGAAATTAAATCTCAAAGTAAATTGGTTTACATACATAACTTCTGATTATGGGATCATAACTATGAAGTAAACATGAAGAGATTTGGGGTTTTATAAATTAGAAACGAATTGGTATGTTATTGAGGGCAACCTTAATTGAAAGATACCACCAAATGGAATATTTCATCATCTCACATTAATATCTATGATTATATTCTATTATCTTCCAATAATTATAAAAATGTGAATAATGTGACCTTATATGATGTATTTTGGATACCAATTTAGGAGTAGTCTTAACGTCTTTAGGATTTTCCCCCAAAGGAAATGATGTGGGTACCGTTAGGGGGTAATGGTAGGATCTTATGGTTAGAGTTTAATGCATGATTGGATATAAATGAATTAGAAACTAATGAGAAATATTATCATGTACCTAATATGAGGGTCCTTGTGGTCATGTGTGTTGATACACTTGCCCTTGAGAAGAGGAGATATACTTTACAAGCAATTAAGTAGGCCCTAGAAGATATATGTTATGTGATGTGAATACCCTTGAATTAAATGTTCTTATAAGGAAAAATATATGTGCTGCACTTAATATAAATGACTAATCCTATAACACTTTACTGGGTTTAGCTAATAGTTATGTTGTTGGAAGCTAGTTTGAAATAGAATTGATATGTCGATATATCTCATCTATGCTTAGTCTTGGATTTCATGCAGCCTATTATGAATTGATCATAACTTTTACATATTGTAGAGTACTGATCTAAAATTTGGAGTCTGATTGATTATTGTAGTTTTATGATATGTGCAAAATTCTAGGTGGATATGACATTCCTACTCATACTTATTCATACTTTGACCTTAATGATATTTTGGGCCTTGTTGTGCCTTATAATGGGTGAATTGGGGCCTTGATATGACCAAGGATGGAATATGAATCCAACTATATGTGGCTTGGAATATGTGGATACATTTTATGTCTAATTAAGTAGTTAGACTTAATTAATTTCTATATTTATGTCTCTATGCCTTGTTTGTAAATTGTTTAATGTAATTCAAATACAAGTAATTGGCTTAACTAATCAAGTGTAACCCTAATAATGTAGTGCCCTATGACTTTAAAGCTATCTCAGTGTCAGAACTTGCTAGATAGAAAAATGAGTTTCCTTATAGCAATCTCATATTGTGACAAGGAGCTCATAGTCATATACTTTTGAGTATATGCGGGTGCAAGGAGGGTTCTCTGTCATCCTGATCTCAAGGTATTTTAAGAATAACTGCAGTTGCATCTTTATTTATATGTGATTGATAGTGAACGTGGTCATAACTTGGATTTGAGGGTTGTATACCCTAGTTTCTAGTGTTGTGGCTCATGTACCCAAGGTGTACTAGGCAATTTTAATAGTTGGGTCGATGTGCCACTACAATTTATCACTTGTACTGACTGAGGGGAAGAGATCCTTAGGAGTCTGGTAATCCTAAGATCGTATATGAGGCTGATTGTGACTTTGTAGTGGTAAGCTAGTAGTTTGAGTAGTATGCCCTAAACTACCCATGGCTTAATAAAAAAATGTAAATCGGCCGTTTAGAATATCTACCTAGGATTATATTAGCAAATAGTATTGGATGTTACTATTGTGCTCTTAATATCTACAAGTTTTGTCATGCTTTATGAATTCTCCATAATTGCAGGGATGGCCTAAAGTATTTTAAGTAATGTTATATTTATTGCTTTCAAGATTATGATACAATGATAAGTGTTGTTATAATATGAAATGTCTTATACTCTTGTATTTTATATGCTTTCAACTAAATTAAGGTTTAGATAATGTGAATTTGAAATGAATAGTAAATTTCTCTTTGTTATTTTTTTCCATCATAAAATCTATCTATGTGTGTTTATATCTTGGCAAGAATAATCCTCTTGCTAGGACTCTTTTAGAGTCTCACGCGGTTTGACAATATTTTTAGGTATGCTAGCACATAATATAGTAGATCCTCCATCTCAGAAATGTAAACATTGGTATGACCCTGATAGGGGGGAGAGCATACTCTTCTCCCATTCTATGAAGTGCACAACTCTCTTTACCATGCATTGATCAAGATGTAACAAAGATATAATATAGTTGAGTCTAGATTGTCCCTATACTCTGAGTGATGGGTGGGTAGTTTTCTTGAATATGATGGGTTTATTTCCTTGTTTTTTCTTTATGATTATGAGTTTTAACTAGAGATAGGAATCTTATATTGTTGTGTCTTCATAGATATGGATCATCTTGTAAACCTAGTTGTTGCAGTAAATGAAGATATTTCAGTTTATCTTTATATCTTGTATACTCTTGAGATGATTTAAATGGGAAGCGTTATGCTTTTATATGTGATCATTCGATGTTTTTGTGACGATTGTTTGTAATAGGATCTTGAATCAAATTATTTTATTTGGAATTTTTCAACTCAGTTTTTCTGGTTGTTAGTTTTAAGTTGGGTTTTTGTTTAGGGACTTGTCCTAGTGATCACTTAGGGTTTGATCAAGGGATGGGTCCTTACATTATATGTGTTCTTCATTCTCCCACTTTCATCTAGAGTTTCCACCTGGGTCTCTTCTCCCATGATATGTCTATCACTATCATTGTAGTCAACAAGGTTTGCATATTTGTTCTATGTCTCAGTAGAGTATTGTGGCTTGTCTTCCTTTTGTGTACTATGATTTCTATCTATTGTAGTTTTCCACCTTTGTGTGTTCCACTTGTTACCCCCTCAGTGTCTTGTGGTACTTTGGTACCCTCCCTCTCTTTTATTGGATGCACTAGTGTTAAGAACAACTCTATTTGGAAAATTCTTTGAGGAGTGTCCCAATTTCCCACAACACTCACACGTGTCTAGAAAAACTTCATATTCAACTTGGTAGACAATATCATTATGAAGGATGAATGTATCATATTTTTTATGTGTCTACCTCTACATTTAACCTGGTGTTACCTTTGACAAACATCCCAGAGCTAAGACAATATAATCTAAAATCATTGGCTCATATAGATATTGTGGCATGGTCAAAAATCTTACCCAAGTAACTAAAAACTTTGGGAGTTTCTCCTTTGATCGGAAGGTGGGGTACCACTTCCATACCATAATGCAACACCAAATAGCTCCCATGGCCAACCTATTAGGGACACATTGAAGTCCTTACAACATGAAAATTAAATGACATAGTGTCCCTAATCGACTTCATACATATTTAAACATCTGATAGGGTTCCATAAAGCCTTCAGATGGTCCCTCATAATCATATAGCTGACGTATGTATCAATCATCCTTTCCACCATATATTGCGATGGTTGAGCTAGGTCCTCCTCTATGTCAGGGTTGATCTCAAGAGCAGGTTGCTTGTCGACAATCTTTAGTGTAACATAAGATATGGTGAGTTTGCTCTCATAGAAATTCTCTAGAAAGAACGTCTCATTCAGCCATGTGTTGGATTTGTTGACTAGATTGTTGAATAAAGTTGCAACACCAGTACTATCTTGTGTATGCATTGATGTATCACCTTCTGCACTAGTTTGTAGGGTTTTTTGCTACCCTACTAGAGTTATCAGAGGTCTGATTTGTAGATCCTCCAAGGGGTGGAAACTGATCTTTTGTGGTCCTATGTGATGCTTTCGCCCCCTTCATCATCAATGATCTATCCTCAAGAGGGCTTTCCCTCATCAAGACAAATTGAAAGTCAATGCCCATCCTCGAGATACAAACCATAACACCTTTAGGAATATTCCCTCCTAGTTATATATGTTTATTTGGTTCCTTCCAGTGTTCCTCAATCATGAAAGGGATGTGTTCTACTCCTATTCTTGTATCATTGGACTTCCTCCCTTCCCCAAATCATGGCCAGTGTGGCCACCGTCACCCCCTCATCTTGGACCCCAGACAGCCCAGACATCTCTTTTATTAGTGGGAAGGCTTTTGGGACTGGCGATGGTTGTGTCCTTCCTATCATTGTCTTGAAAGTCCTAATTTTTAGGTGTATTGGTGTTCTAATCACCTCAGGACCTCCCATGAAAAAGATCCTTCATGGGTGATTAGGATCAATGTGTAGGATTTAAAGGTGACTAGAAGATGCAAGCTAATGGAAAGATCTGATTTTTTGAAAGAAGTAAACAAAAACAATAGTATAACTGTAGAAAAGAAGTTATAATGATTGAATAGGTTAGATGTAGTAGTTGAATAGATCATATGCAGCCGTTATAGATCATATATAATAGTTATAGAAGCTAGGTGCAACAATTAAAGTAGTTGACCATTCTACATATGCTAACCAGGAAGGAAGTGTCAAAGGAATGGTCCTATGACCACAAGTAATATGAAAATAATAGAGGGAGGTGTTTTGATCCCCTTACTTCAGGAAGTTCTAAAGGGTCCCAAAATATAGTAGTTTTAGGTGGGTATTTATAGTATGGGTTTACAGTTCAAGGTTCTAGGAAGAACATTCTAGAAGAGGTGGTGGATCACCTTGATGTGCCACATTTTTGGAGTATGCAGATTCAGGTGATTCTCTATGTGGAACATGGAAGATGGCTCAAATACGTTGGGTGGTTATAAGTTGGTTTCTCAATTTTCTTGTAATTTCAAGAATGTTTTAGAGAAAATGGAAGAAAATCACAAAGAAAGATAAGTCAGGATTCTCTCTCAAATTTATCTAAAAGATTGATTATCCTTGGAAAAATGAATGTTTCTATTTCCTATAAATCTACTGGGAAATTTATTAAAAATAGCTTATATAAAGTATAAATTAAGAGCAAACTACCCTTTCGGTCATAACATAAGGTTTCTTTACAAAAAAGCCCTAAATTGGGTAAAAGTGGGTGAAAATGGGTGAATTAAATATCTATAAAATAGGGTAAATGTAGAAAAATGATAGATGTGGAACTTGGGTGGAATGTGGAATGGACTTCATCATTTGATAGATAATTGTAAAGAATGTGAATATCTGCTGAGTGAGCAAAACTTGGGTGTCAATAGTTTGTCTGTCTCAAGGCAAAGTTCGAGATAAGAGTGAGAACCGAATAATTGAGCCAATTCTGGCCCCCATTTTTTATCACAAAAGGAAGAAAAGGTTGGACTCATCAAAGATTTTTTGAGAAACCATATGGAGGATGAAAAGAGAATGTGATATATTTCTCTTCTAAGGATGAGTTAATGAAATATTCATTCATAGAAAATATAGGATTGAGGGTAAATGATTTATCCATAGTAAGGGTTACTTTCTACTGAGGCACTTACCTATATCTGATCATTTGTTCATTCCCCTAAAATTCTAATGAGCCAAAAGAGATTTTTTGGCCGCAAAAGTGACTTTCATGATTGCTCCAATTCTTAAATCAAAATGTTTGATTCTCCTACTAACTCATGTCTTAGTGAGGAAATGGTGGATATAAAAAGTGAATGTGCGTTGTGGTTTGTCAACAATATTAAGATTTGGAGTCTATGATCATTTAAAAATAGTGACAACTACTCTTCCGGTAAGAACATCTTTGAGAAAATTGTAATCACTCTTATCTCTACGCATATTTAGTTATTATTTTATTTTTTTAGTGGGCCATTTTAGAGTCAAGACTGGAACTCTTAAAATTTGCAATACAAATAGTTTTCCTATCCAAGATAGGGCTTGGATCATCAAGGTTGGCAATCAAGTCTTTCAGATTTAAGGTATCCTTCTAGCCACTGACGGTGTCGATCGGTTGTCCATCTGATTGAGGCATCTAAAATTAAGATGAGATTGGGTGCTTAGGAAAGTATCTAGTGGAAGGTGGTCTACACCATGTGTTCCCCTACTGGTTCTCCCTTCGTCCTCTAGAGTGTCAATGAGCGATTATCCTTGATTCTCTAGTTCTTAGTCTTGGAAATTTGAGATTTGAGCCACAACTCAAGGTCATGAAGTGATTTAGGCAATTCAGATCATGTTCAATTCATGATCCAAGATTGTCAAAAGATGTGTGTGTGTGAGAAAAATTAATAACCTTGGTTATGATCTAGGATTAATTAAAATATTTGAATGGAAGTACCATCTTGGTTTAATTTTAAAGTCATGAGTAGGAACCCTGGAAAGATTTGGAATTGAGTGGTGACTTTGGTTCAATTTAAGGTCATGATCTAGGACCCAAAAAGATTACAAAGTGAATAACATGATTGATAATAATTCAATTCCCTGAAAGATTGAAAGTGAATAATATGATTGGTCCAGTTTTTGGTCATTGACCAAGACCCTAAAAGATTGGAAAGTAGCACATGTGCCTGGTCCCGTTTTAGGTCATATCCAGGACTCTGGTGATCATAGTTAGATCCAATAATTATTTTCCTTTGAAGATACGAAATTTTTAATTTTTAAGTTGAGGTTTGACACTTCCATATTTTACCACTTTTTGTATTTCATTTGCACTTTTATGAACTTTTTTGTGATTTTTTGTGATTTTATAAGGTTCTAGAAACTCAACTAAAAATATAGGGACTTGTTTGCAATTTTTGTAGAAGTTTTTGTTTTAAAAGAGGAGAACTGGGAAGAGGGTCAAACATATTCCCATTTCTTCTTCACTCACAAAGAAATGACGATGATGATCAACTCAGAGGCAATTAGGGTGATGGCGACTGCACTAGAGAGAGAAAGAAAGTTGGTGGATTGCTTTGATCTGCAAGCCTCATATAGGTAGATTGTAGCATTCCACCAACCTTCCTTGGTGGTGTTTTTGGTTGGAAAATTGCAGTGCATAGGCCCTTCAATTTGACTACCATGATAGTGTTTTGGTGTGGTTTTATCTACACTCATTTCAGGGAAGGTATAACTCTCAATTTTGCAGTTTAGTTTGGCCATATTGGCAAAATATGCTTTTTGGCTTCCAGGCATTCTTTGAGCATTTTCACCCAGAGAGTAGCATGTTGCATTTTTCTATTAGCAATCTAGACATCACCCCTAGTGTATTTTTTGGAATCAGTGGGTTAGGATTTGTTGGGACACCCATCCATTTTCTCCATGGTCGAAATAAGGGGACGTCGTCGTTTGGATGGGATCCTAAAGGTGAACCTTAAAGATATTGAGATCGCCTTTAGATATGAGGTCAAGTTTACTTGGTTGAGGCCACCTTCTTTTGTGAGGGCGAGTTATGGAATGCTATTTATCCTTTTTTGAAGCCCCGAGGGTGAGGGTTTTCTTAGTTCTCTTGATCATTGGTTGCTTGTTTAGCAAAAACACATAAACTAGAGGAGGCATTAGCTAGTTCTCCTTTCTTCTGGACCTAGAAGCACTTCCCTCCTTTGAATAAGGTGGTAGTGTGTATGCCCATATGATGAGGATTCCGAGTAGGTTCCTAGTGGGTGACTTCAAGGATGAGATGGTTTGGGCTATGAATGGTTGTGACAGCTTTGTAGGTTTGATTGCAGTAAGTTTTCACTTCTTTTTTTTATTTGAAGTATCTACAGTTGATTCCACTGGTGGTTCCTCAATAGATGTGGGGCTATGAGCACTTCTGACATCATAGACATGTCACTCTGAGTGGTTCAGAGGGCTATCTGCATGCTTACCTGCCTACATGTCATCATTGGGTTGGTTGTAGTAGCAATGCTAGCTATGAGAAGTGGGAGGGGTGAATTGGAGATGATGATCATCAATGAGGTAAGCATATTACTTTAACATTGTATTATTTGTGCTTTAACATTGTATTATTTTGTGCATTTGTACTTTAGCTAACCCCAATTCATTGTTGTTCCTAGGTATGATTCAAGATCTTCTCTAGGTTCCAATGTGGCTAGGCAGCTACATCTTGTGTAGCCTATTTTGTGGCTTTCTCTCTAGATGCTCACTGGATCCAGTTTGAGTCTCCTTCTGGGAATGTGTTGTATATGGACGAGCATGCTTTTATTCAAAGGGATGGTGGCTGGCACATCCCTTTTGACCCTTTTTCTAGGCTAGTCGTTTGGTCCTGGGATTGATCATGCGGCTTGGAAATTTATGTCTGCTCAGGAGACACATGCAGAGTACCTGGAGTGGTACTATAAGAACATCTAGTTGGTACTATTTTCCATAGGGGTGTATAATTGACTTCAATGTCCTCTGGTGGTAGGTATCTAAGAGTGGTACTATATTTATCAACTTGTATTATTTTGACATGTGTTTTCTACAGTTGATTGAATATGATCCGACCAAGGAGCATGATGATCAGGGGTATGTGTTTCTTTTTCCACCTTATCCTAAGATGGTTACCTATCCTGAGGCTCCACCTTCTCCACTAATTTATGCTCATGGCTTTGATGACTTCCCAAGGATGAGGCCTCATTGAGATTTTGCAAGGGAGGCTCGTATCACCTCTTGTGTAACTTTGGTTGGACCTCATCCTTCTAGGGAGCAGGTGCAGCTTCGGATGCAACATGTGGGATCATTGGCTCGAGTGTCCCGCCTGGCTACATGCACATCCAACACTTAGGGGGATTTTCTGGTATTGGATACTTCTCCTAGGATGTCCATGTTTAGACTATAGATCCACCACCAGCCAAGATTGGAGCATGTTCCTCACATTGTAAGGATGTAGCCTTGGTTGTGGAAGTACCTACCAACAGCTCCTCTTCAGGTCACTGGTGATCCACCATTAGTATTTTCTCAGATGTGAACAAAGTGTGTGGTTCTTCTAAGTCTTCTTCTAATGGTCACCAGCCTTAGGTCAAGCACTTGTTGAAGTGGCTGAAGAAGAAGTTGAAGAAGTAAAAATTATCTTAGGCATTTTCGTTTTGTAATGTATTTTCCATTCCACAAGAAAATTCATGTATTAGCCATGTTTTTATTTGTAAGACACTTTTAATTTTAAACAAAAGTCTGAATTTAGGTTAAATAAAATTGTGAGGTTTTGTGGTCTTTGTTTCAGAAGTGGATTTCATGAGTTTGATCTTTGGAAGATCTCTGCTAGATTAGTGTATTGCCTTAATCTGTATGCTAATTGAAGGTGGTGCATTTTAGTGATTCGTCGGTCTTATGGGACACATATTCCTATTGCCTCAGTATGCATGTGTGCATTGACCATTGATGATAGATGCCTATAACGAATTATGCCATTCCACTAGGAGAAATGGCAAGAATCCTTTTGTATCTTGAATGTGAATATGTATTGTTTGGGGACTATAAAATAATGGTATAACCCTTATCTTTTATGCACATTTTTACTTCCATGGCCCAGAATTATGGAAGAGAGGGAGATACGGGAAACCCCACTTTTGCAGAATCCTATCATTAATCTATCCTTGTGTGTTGTTGCACTATTGATTTCTCTAAGACTAAAGAAGTCGAGTTGGCAAGCTTTGGTGTTACATCTTCATCTCTAGCTTACATTCCTATTGCGAGAGAGTTGATATTGGTGGTGACCCCCTTCTAATTTACTCTAACTCACTTCTTCCATTTTGGATATGTCACTCTGACTCCCACCCTAGACGATATGGCTAAGATTAATAGGCTTCCCCTCCATGACCAACGATATATTGTATCAAAGAAGTTGGGTTGGGCTATTGAGATGGGGAATCTTTTTGGAATGAAGAAGTCCCAATCTAGTTGATGGATGACTGATGATGGTCACTTCATGTAGATGGCCTCCCGCGGGAGTGATTTAAGAGTGAATCATGAGGTGGTGTCGACAGTCATGACATACCCCATTCGAGAGCATATACCTTGATTATTCTGGCAAACTTGTTCTTTATAGAGATTTTTAGGTGAGTGATGGTTGCTTCTTATGGAGTTTTGGCCACCCTATGGAGGAAGGAAACATTATTTCTTTGACATTGAATGAGTTTTATGAGTTCTTAGATGAGGCACAGTTAATCAAAAAGATGAGGGGACCCCTGAAGGTCCTACAGATTAGTCTGGGAATGCGTCTTGATCCTGCCAGATTGATGGAGTCTTCAAATCCTCATTTTACTATTACAAAGGAGATTCTATCAAAGCATTACTAGGTCGGTGAGTCCCTTAAGCTTCGTAGAGCTTGTTGGGTTTTAGGGGAGACAGAGAAGGCAGCGGAAACAAAAAAAAATTCTCCCCCAAACCCGGAACAAGGAAACGCGTCAACGTCTATATATTAGGAAAGGATGGTTTGTGGAATCATACCTTGTCCCGAGGCTTGCTTGGCGACAATACCTCGCGCAATGTGCGATCTTCAACTCCGGTCTTGGACGGCGTCTGTGCAGCTCCTGATCGCACCGGGACTTATGACTCTTCCTCCTACCGGACTGTCGGATGAAATTTGTCCTCCTGAGCGGCAGTGTCCTCCCGCCTCTGTAGTAGTCCACACGGACCACCTGGAACTCCACACTCCTTGTCCCATAAGGAAGTGGAAGGAGTCACACCCTCCTATTGACGTACTAGTCGCCAACACACTCTCCTGCTTCCAATTGCTACCGCAATTGTCCTTCCCTTGCTGCACCTCCCTTTTTCAGGAAGCACTTGCTTGGGCTCTCTCTCGGTTACCAAAACCAGAGAGAACGACAACTTGCAGAGCAACTGGTTGCACTGAGCCTTTCCTGAGAAGCCCGCACTACCCCTATATATATATGAGGGTCATGGGATAGGGTTCTCTATCCCAGGCAATACGGGACTAAATGCAGGGGTAGAAGGGTTCGAGATTTTCCACAAAAAGAAACCGGTTCGCAACCTGAAATGATCGGTTCATAGCTGAACCGATCGGTTTGGCCATTGAGCTGATCGGTTGGACCTGAGCCGACCGTTTGGGGCACTCCAACCGATCAGTTGGTGCCCTGAACCGATCGGTTCATGGTCCTAATCCAGCTCAAAAAGACTTTCCTTGTTTCTTTCCCAATTGGTATCAAATACCAATATTATTCCCAATCGAATTGGGGAATTTGAAACCAAAGGAAAATTCTTGCTGACATGACTTTCCCAACTGGTCGGTTGCACTAGTTGAGCCGATTGGTTCAACCCTTGAACTGGTCATCTCAACCTGGTCATGAGCCGATCGGTTGGACACTCCAACCGACCGATTCAGCATCCTCAGCCGACCGGTTCAACACTTGAGCCGATCGGTTGGGAGCACAGGTTGGGAAAAATCAGTCAGTTGCGATTTCAATCAATCTGATACTCCAATCAATGCGTCCAACACCTTCAACCATATGATATTGAGCCATCGACTGATTGAGTGTTTAATTGAACTACTAAACTCCTTTAGTAATCAATCTAAACATTGCTTTGTGGACAAAACTCCTCTTCCAGGTTAAATCCTATGTGTGTGACCCTGCAGGTCCATTTCATGTTGGCAGTGAAAGTCCATAACACTTATGACTTCGCAAGCAAAGAGCGGTGCCTAGTCACACATCAGTGCTACCCAAGTGAAAGTAGAAAGTTGGAGAACAACTTTCATCCTACAATTCGTGAATGGTGTTACAGTGAATGTATAATTCCTTTGTCACTGATATCCCGAATGAACTCAAGGCATGGAACAGTCATCCTGTCAACGTTCATTCACTTTCTTGATCTTAGAGTAGATTGAAGGAGATATGTATGACATCAATATCACATATTGATTCACACATGTGTGCGCACGCCTATCTCAATCCTACTCATCAAGTGGCCATGGATATCAAACTCCCTCAGGAGGGACAAATCCCATATCTATCACTCACCCCTCAAAAGCCCCATGTGTCAAAGCCACCCAATCATCACCTTTATAACAACCCATGTTTCAGGACTGCGTTTGATGATGTCAAAGTGTGCCCAACGACATGTGTTGAGTGTAGTGATTTCAGGTCAAAGAATCACACTCACCACCATCACTGTGAGTACTGACTGTGACTACCATCTTATGGTTCCATGTGTCAAACTCACGGTGGGTCTGTCCGGTACACTTGTTCTCTAACAAGTACCTATGTGTTTGGTTTGATATCTCTATATCATGACTAATGAGATTTTGTCATCAACCAACACCACAATCTAGTCTTGTGTGTCATTGTTGTCTATCTACCTTCCACAATGACATCCGACTAGGTACATAACAAGAATGTACAAACTCTTAGCATCCGTATGATCTCATCGTTCAGGTCCTCAACCTGAAGGCATACGTCATTGAGTATTGTCATTCTCTAGACATTCAATGTGTTCTATCACTATCTCATATGACTGAACCAGAAAGAATTGGAAGCTTGCCTTTGATGTTTATCAAATCAATCTTAATGTATCCCACCAATCATCCCTTGAATGGCTCTCAAGGCATACATACCAGCAGACTCCCACTTGCACTACGAGCCAATCACCTTGAATCATATTCATAGTGATCTTCAAACATGTCCCACATGTTACTGTGCTCTAGTGCCAACATAGTGAGTAATGCCAACACCTTGCCAAAGTCTGTATAAATTGCATGTCTCTCATCTCTTCATTGTACGTCACACGTATGAGATGGAGTTGTCTTAATATGCGATCTAGTATTCCATTGCTAACCTTTAGCCACATTGCATGATCAAGGATTCCAGACTTGTCATCAATGAGTGGAATATAAGTTCATCTCATGAACTTTCAGATCCATATAGTATCCACTGTTGTTCACTAGCACACAGATACTCGGCATTTCCTTTTAAATGGTTTAATTGGAACACTTCCAATTATCAACAAACTTTAACTTTTATACATCCTATGTATATTTTGTGATTAATTTTTTGTCCTTTCAGAAGTTCGCATCAATGTAACTCTTTACATCGAACTCTTCCTTATCTCCATAGAACTAGTACTTCCTAAGTACTTATCAAGTTCTTATGGTATTCCAGTAACCCTTACTAGAAATAGACAGACATCCACTCGTCATGTCCTACATAGGAGTTATCAGGATGAGCAGATCATATTGTCATGTCCTACATACAAGATGATGAATGCATTTTATTCTTTCCATGTCAATACATATAATATTATGGGATGATTACATACATGATAGATCCATATCTATTCTTAGTGTTCCCATTCTTCATAAGAATTGGACACTTGGCCTTGGGATACTAACTCCATGTATCATGGACAAGTTTTCTACCACTTAATCTGTGCACACTGAACACTTCAGTACAGATCGCCAATGTATGCTCTCTCTTTTCCGGTCAAGAGGTTTTCGAGAACTATCTCTATAGATCTATATTCCTATCACATAGGAAACATCTCTATCTTCCTTAAAGATAATTTCCACTTTTGTATTTCCATTCTAGAACATTTCCATTTCACATCAACATGTGAAATGTGAATACGCTCCCACTAAATCACATATCCCTTCTTTAATTTTTGACATATCACTCAAACCCTTTGACTATATCATCAAAATAAAGATCCAATTTTGAGTTGCTTGTACTCAATCAATCACATTGATTACTCCATTGTAACTTATGGACTTCATTTGCATTAGTGGATTCATAAACCTTATAGGTTGTGTCACGTACACATCCTTGTTTTATTCCTCATAGTAATGTGGTTTTAGTATCCTTATGCCAAATGCCTTAGTCATTAAGTTGCAATTAACAAGCATCATCCTTCTCAAAATGTTATCCATGTGTCTTAACACTTAAGACTTATTTGCACTTATGGATATAATCCAATGAGTGCTACCATCAAGTTCATACCTTATGGCTCACATGGAAGTCATTTAGGATGTAATGGTTTTATACCATAACTCAAAATCCGATTCCTCATATTCATCTAGATAGTTGACTCATCATATGAACAACTCATCACATAGATGATTGAGGTGTATCTGTTAAGGATATAAGAACTCACAACCCTTGTGATCCTTAATGTCCTTTATTAGTGTGGGGTATTCTTTTATTAAGAAGAATTCAATTATTTTGATAATCATTCTCTAACTCCTTAGAGTATGATTCCTTCTTGATTTAGACATCACCATGCCTTAATCATGAGTTCACTATGATACACTATCATAATCACTCAAAAGGATCTCAAACATTTGGTCCAAGTGTTTCATTCATTGATCTCATCAAGAATTAACAATTTACCAAATCTATACTTCATCTATGATAATCTTGAACACTTCAAAATATTCATATTGGTATTTCTTTAAACACCATTTGAAGTATTAGCATTTGTTCCAATAGGTGTGTAAATACATCACATGTATTATACCTAATAGGACAATCATGTCCAAGATATTCATGTCTCTTACTGGTTCTCTAACCAAAAGAGTCTAGATTTATCCATCATATGGAAACTAGAAATGAATTTCTCATGATTGATGCTAATTAGATTGTTTGAGTTATCTATAACTTTCAGGTATCATTTTATCCTATGCATATCAAATACCACAAGATAGACAAGGCATTGCCATAAAGATCATATCTTTATAATTGAAACATCTCTTTATTAATTGCCATCATTGTCATACAATATGCAAAATAAAGTGTTTCTATCTATTGGCAAATATGAAATAGCAGTTCATAAATGTATTACATGCCTTGTAGGCTGAAAATAAACTAAAGTACTCCTATCTATGGTGGCAACACTTGCCCCAATTATGAGTCCTTTACACTTTACATCTTGGTATCATATACCTCAAAAAGTGTTACAAGTTTATTTACATGACACCTTCAAGTAGAGGCCTCAGTCGCCTCCTTCTTCTTTATTCTTCCAGGTAGAGAGGACAATTCCTTTTCCAATGTCTTGGATTTTGACAATGGTGGCAATTTCCTTTCTTGGTCACGCCTCCCTTGGCCTTGAGAGCTGAAGATGGCTTGGACTCCTGGCTAGCTTCAGAACCTTTCTTAGCTTTGCCCTTGCCCTTGCGCTTGGACTTGCCCTTCTTGCTCGTGATCACCATCACGGACTTAGGCTTGTCCTTCTTCATCTGTAACTCGGCTGTCCTCAACATGCCCAACAACTCTGACAGTGGCCTATCAAAGTTGTTCATGTTGTAGTTCATCACAAACTGACTGTAAGATTCTGGAAACGATAGCAGTATCACGTCAGTAGCCAACTCTTGGCTCGGTGGAAATCCAAGTCTCTGCAGGTTCTCCACATACCCAATCATCTTGAGTGTGTGAGGACCAACTGGATCTCCTTCTGTCATGATGCACTTGAACAGCGCCCTAGAAACATTGTATCTCTCTTGCCGTGCCTGATCTTCATACATGTTCCTGAGATGCTGAATCATCTCGATGACACCCATGTTCTCATGTTGCCTCTGCAACTCATGGTTCATTGAACATAGCATCAAGCACTTTGCATCAATGGCATCATAAGAATGCTTCTTGTAAGCATCCCTTTCTTCCCTTGGTGCATTAGGAGCGGGTTCCTCTGGAATTGGAGTATCCAGGACATAGAGCTTACGCTCTTGAGTGAGAACAATTCTCAATGTCCGATACCAGTCGTGGAAGTTTGTCCCATTTAGCTTGTCCTTGTCAAGGACCGATCGCAAAGAAAATTTGTTGTTGTTTCTTTCCATTTGTACTACAAAAAGGAAAATATGCAATTTTAGTCCAAAACTCATTTTTGACTTATTTTGATTGATTTGAAAATTTGACGATAAAATTAGGCCTTTAATTAATTATCGGTCCCACTATTTTAATTCAAATTGATAGCCCTCACCATCAATTCGGAAGATTACAGCGTACAACCTTCTAGTGGGCAAGATCCTGAAATCCTCTAAGTCATGAGTCAGCTTTGGCTGATCGCCCACAACTTAGATCTCTCAAGTAGGAAACTCTTGCCAATTACATCATATGCAACTCTTGTTGAATGAACATGCACAACACTTTGCCATGAACATTCCTTGCCTCTGGGCATAGACGCTCTAAGAATCACCAGTTAAGTCTAACCCAAAAGCCGACACGGTAGAACATGCACCCTGCTTTGGCAGAACCTACATGTCTACCCTTCACACTTCCACAAGATAGACGGCGCACCACGCTTTGGCATAACCTACGCTTGGTCGATCGAGCTTTTCATGTGTGCTGTTAATGGAAGGCATATAAGACTTAATATTTTAATGAGGGATTTGGTTTTTTTTATATACATATACATATACAATCACCACAATACATAGTACGTATCATATACATGCTATATCCCACAGAAAACATGCACAAACGATAAAAAGCGATGATTATGGCCATCCTAATGTGATTCCTTGAGCCAAGAGGAATCACGGTCATCTAGGTCAACATCACATGCAACCTGTACAAGATGAACATATGTGCCTTGCCATCCGAGTTGATCAACTCATCGCATGAATGATCTGTACTCTCCAGCCGGTCGTCTGGGTGCCACCAGCCGATCGGTTGGCTCCTCCAACCGATCGGTTCGCCTGGTCGTCGTGCATCTCGTCATGTCCGCCACCCGCTCGTCTCGCTCCTCGAACTAGTCATCAACTGGTCGGTTCACTCCTTGAACAGACCATCTGGAATGTCAACCGATCGATCATTTCAGCTGTCGTCTTGATGTCCGCCGGTCTTCGACATAACAGGAAATAAAATCTATCATATTTATTACATTACTTTAAAAGGGAAACCCCGAGTTACATTCGGGGGGAGCAAAGGTAGGAAAGAATCTCGAATTATTTCGAGTTACATCAGGAATAAGAGAGGTAAGATCGGTGCGCAGACCGAGATGCAAGCAATCACAAACAACCACACACAGATAGTGGTTTATAGGCCATAATCACACTACACACATCCACCACAAAACTCATTTAAAGGCGATGTGTATCGAGTGCATTAATAATACATATCATATATGTAATTTGGGATTTGTGGATTTAGGATTGGACATGCATAAAGACGATATTATTCGCATCGTATGCAATAAATAAAGGCGACAAATCAAAATCGATCATATCGATATTCCTAAAATATAGAACAGTTGACGTGGCTCTGATACCACTGTTGGGTTTTAGGGGAGACAGAGAAGGCAGCGGAAATAAAAAAAAATTCTCCCCCCAAACCCGGAACAAGGAAACGCGTCAACGTCTATATATTAGGAAAGGATGGTTTGTGGAATCATACCTTGTCCTGAGGCTTGCTCAGCGACAATACCTCGTGCAATGCGCGGTCTTCAAATCCAGTCTTGGACGGCATCTGTGTAGCTCCTGGTCGCATCGGGACTGACGACTCTTCCTCCTACTGGACTTTCGGATGACAGTTATCCTCCTGAGCGGCAGTGTCCTCCCGCCTCTGTAGTAGTCCACACGGACCACCTGGAACTCCACACTCCTTGTCCCACAAGGAAGTGGAAGGAGTCGCACCCTCCTGTTGACGTACTAGTCGCCAACACACTCTCCTGCTTCCAATTGCTACCGCAGTTGTCCTTCCCTTGTTGCACCTCCCTTTTTCGGGAAGCACTTGCTTGGGCTCTCTCGGTTACCAAAACCAAAGAGAACAACAACTTGCAGAGCAACTGGTTACACTGAGCCGTTCCTGAGAAGCCCCCACTACCCCTATATATAGGAGGGTCATGGGACAGGGTTCTCTATCCCGGACAATACGGGACTAAACGCAGGAGTAGAAGGGTTTGAGATTTTCCACAAAAAGCAATCGGTTTGCAACCTGAAATGATCGGTTCATAGCTGAACCGATCGGTTCGGCCATTGAGCCGATTGGTTGGACCTGAGCCGACCATTTGGGGCACTCCAACCGATCGGTTAGTGCCCTGAACCGATCGGTTCATGGTCCTAATCTGGCTCAAAAAGACTTTCCTTGTTTCTTTCCCAATTGGTATCGAATACCAATATTATTCCCAATCAAATTGGGGAATTTGAAACCAAAGGAAAATTCTTGCTGACATGACTTTCCCAAGTGGTCGGTTGCACCAGTTGAGCCGATTGGTTCAACCCTTGAACCGGTCGTCTCAACCTGGTCATGAGTTGATCGGTTGGACACTCCAACCGACCGGTTCAACATCCTCAGTCGACCGGTTCAACACTTGAGCCGATCGGTTGGGAGCACAGGTTGGGCAAAATTAGTCAGTTGCGATTTCAATCAATATGATACTCCAATCAATGCGTCCAACACCTTCCACCATATGATATTGAGCCATCGACTGATTGAGTGTTTAATTGAACTACTAAACTCCTTTAGTAATCAATCTAAACATTGCTTTGTGGACAAAACTCCTCTTCCATGTTAAATCCTATGTGTGTGACCCTGCAGGTCCATTTCACGTTGGCAGTGAAAGTCCATAACACTTATGACTTCACAAGCAAAGAGCGGTGCCTAGTCACACATCAGTTCTACCCAAGTGAAAGTAGAAAGTTGGAGAACAACTTTCATCCTACAATACGTGAATGGTATTACAGTGAATGTATAATTCCTTTGTCACTGATATCCCTAATGAACTCAACGCATGGAACAGTCATCCTGTCAACGTTCATTCACTTTCTTGATCTCAGAGTAGATTGAAGGAGATATGTATGACATCAATATCACATATTGATTCACACATGCGTGTGCACGCCTATCTCAATCCTACTCATCAAGTGGCCATGGATATCAAACTCCCTCAGGAGGGACAAATCCCATATCTATCACCCACCCCTCAAAAGCCCCATGTGTCAAAGCCACCCAATCATCACCTTTATAACAACCCATGTTTCAGGACTGCGTTTGATGATGTCAAAGTGTGCCCAACGACATGTGTTGGGTGTAGTGATTTCAGGTCAAAGAATCACACTCACCACCATCACTGTGAGTACTGACTGTGACTACCATCTTATGGTTCCATGTGTCAAACTCACGGTGGGTCTGTCCGGTACACTTGTTCTCTAACAAGTACCTATGTGTTTGGTTTGATATCTCTATATCATGACTAATGAGATTCTGTCATCAACCAACACCACAATCTAGTCTTGTGTGTCATTTCTGTCTATCTACCTTCCACAATGACATCCGACTAGGGACATAACAAGAATGCACAAACTCTTAGCATCTGTATGATCTCATCGTTCAGGTCCTCAACCTGAAGGCATACGTCATTGAGTACTGTCATTCTCTAGACATTCAATCTGTTTTATCACTATCTCATATGACTGAACCAGAAAGAATTGGAAGCTTGCCTTTGATGTTTATCAAATCAATCTTAATGTATCCCACCAATCATCCCATGATTGGCTCTCAGGGCATACATACCAACAGAGCTCTGGCTTGGTGGCTTGCAGATGTGATGTCTACAAACATGTGTTGGGAAAGGATGGAATTTTTTCTTGATAACTAAGCATGTGGAGTGGCCATGCCTAATTATTAATGGTTAATAAACTTTCCAGGCATAGGGGGCTGCATCACATATTGCCTTGTGTCAGTGTTGAGTTAGTTCAACCGTTGACAATGTGCATATCAAGTTGAAGTTTCCCACCTTTTTTCAAGAAGTTGATGGTAGATTCCTAAAAAGTTCATGAGAAGGTGAGGTAGATGTGGTTGAACTAGAGAAGTTGACTTGGGATTCCTTCCATGTAGGTCAAGATGGCTCTCTTGATTATTTGGAGTGGCTCACATCGACAACTTTAGTGATAATGACTTGTGATTCTTCTGGATAACCAAGATGAAACATGTTATTTTTCTTTTTCATATGTTTATTTGTTCATATGTTTATTTTCACGAGAAGACAAGGTTTTGTAATGAGCTTAACTATGATATAAAAAAATAAACATGACGTACAACACCATCTATGGGTACTCCCTCCATGATATTTAGAAATATATGTTCAGACTTTGGTCCTTGGGGTGCATATCACTATGAGTCTCCTTTTGACAAATGAGTCATTCAATAACAATTTGGAGCTCATGTCTTTTTGTTTTAGGATGCCATGGATGACTTATAGGTTTTTGTATTTTGGGATCACCTCCTTTTCTTCCACTTCCTTGCATGAAGTTGGAAGGTTGAAACCCCAAATGTTTTAAGCTATCTCCCATCTTGATTTGATGATAGATGTTTCCTCCCTTTGACTGCTCGTGGCCTATATTGAAATGCGGAAGACTCTCATTCTAGGGGAGAAGATGGATAAAAACCTCTACTAGACATGTGTGTCGCTCTAAGTGCTAAAGTCATGCCATGTAGTGGGTGTATCAACTGCAATTCCATACCCAGTTGAGACAAGGTTCTAAATGTCGAAGACATCCCAGTAGGCTTTACTCGTGACATGCTTTAGTGTAGCAATCGACCACAATCATGGGTCTATCTGTTCGAAGGGATTTTATATTATGTTTGTAAGGTATTCACCAGTAGTGGATCTTTTTCATTGGAAGCTTTTGATTGAACCTTGATGCTCAAGGCCTTAGTATGAGAGCTTGGGATTCCATAGGGAATGCATGGGTTTTTCCTAGATAGGGTTTCCCACCTCATGACCCCTGGTTAGTTAGTATAGATTTTATTCCCACCTCCTTTAAAGAGTTGAGACAATGATAGGTACAAGAATATTCAACCTCTGCATCCTCCTTCTGGTCCTTCTATTTTAGGTTAACCCTGACATATGTAAGCATTATGGCATATTCTTGGGTATAGATGTTAGGATGTTGATTGTGAAGATCAGATATAACTTGCATCTGGGGACTCATAGCCTCTACCATCCTTATATAGATCATGTGGATGCACCTCAACTTTTGTTGCATTCATGATCATGTCTAGGTGTATTTTAATAGGTTGGGCCTATTTTAAGGAGTTGTTTTTAGGTTGGAGAACCATTGGGGCCTCAAGATAATGGTCATGCTCCTTCCATCCTAGGCCCTAGATTCTACTTTTATGTTTCCTCTTTAGGGTACACAGGGGGACACAATTATGTGGTTAAGTATATTTCAGTATTTTTGCAGGGGCGGGAGCTTTTGGCTCCCTTATATAGATTCCTATAAGTGATTTGCTTGTTGTTTCAATCTAATCAGTAGTAGTGGTGTTTGATGAGGTTGGCACTCGTGTAATGAAGATAAATGTCTCCATCCATGTCCTATAAGTGTAAACCATCCAATTGTAGTTATCATGGACGATGTAGGCCCCCTCCTATTCAAGGTTTAACTTTCCCCAGGAAACAACATTTCATATGACATGCAACACCAATTCACCCTTTTGGAAATTACATCATCAAATCCTCTTGTTGAATTCTAGAGAAATTCCTACTTGGCAACATTTGCATGGCTTAGAGGTCTCATTTATTGTTATTCATGGGTGTTGAGGTAGTAGATTTGGTCCTAAAGCCATTATTCCGTGAGAATATTTGCTTCTCATAATATGCAAAGTGAAGGGATCTATATCTCCACTGGCAAGACTGTTTGTATTTTGTATACTAGAGAACATGGTGTGGCTCCTGTGGATGTCTTGAAAGAAGTGTGGTAGACCTATAGGGCCATTGGAAGATGCTCATGTCAGTTGGAATCAACGTTGATTGTCTTCTTCAAAATCTTGATCAAGTTCTTGTTGGAAGCTTCTATAGCTTCATTCATCTGGGTCGGTAGGGTGAAGTTTGGTGATGTTTGATGCCCAAAGATCTTACTTATTAATGGTCTTGATGATGAAGTTTGTAATATTTTTGGTGACAAACTCATGTAGTCTCCCATACCAACATATGATATTGTTCTTGAGGAACTTGAAGACCTAATGGGTTGATGCATTGATGGTTGACACTACTTCTACCCATTTAGTGAAGTAATGAATTGTGAGTAGAATGAAGAAATTTGTGTTTGACACCTTAGGATCAATTTTTTCTTATCATTTAATTCCCCAAGCTGAGAATGGCCAAGGCATGGCCATGTTGGACAATTGATTTGCGGGAGAGTAATGCAGTTCCCATGGATTTGGCAAGCTCAACATTTGTGAACATATTGGCAACAGTCCATTTCCATGGTATTCCATTAGTACACCAAGAGATCTATTTTCTTGGATAGCATTACTCCATTCATATGTGTGCTGCACAACCTTGCATGGACCTCTTTTATGATAGTTTGTACTTCTATATTCTTGACACATCGAAGAAGAGTCTAATTGTAGGATCTGTGATATAACTATTCTACCCCTAGGATGTATTGAGTGGCTTGTCATCCGAGTGCATGTTTCTCTCTCTGGGAGAGATTCTTAGGAATGACCTTATTTGATAGATACATCTTGATGTCATGGAACCAAGACTTTCTTTTGCCATTGGGTGCATTGTCAATGACCATGAAATAGGAAGGATGAGACAGTGTCTAAGTCTCAAAAGAGATGGTTTAGCCTTCTTAGATGTCGATACATGAAGCAAGGGTCACTAGAGCATCAATAAACGTGTTATGCTCTCTTTTGATGAAGTGAAAAGAGATGTGCTTGAAATATTGAGCCTAAGGACATATATGTCCTTGATATGGCACATGGTTCTCATGATGTGTATTCTAGTTGTTCTAGACCTGAGATATTACAAGAAGGGAGTCACCACATATATGTAAGCATTGTGCCCCTTACTTTGGCCAATTGGAGTCCTAAGATGCAACATTCATACTCGGACACATTGTTAGTGACATTGAAAAATAGTTCTCTGGCCACCATTAGCTTCTCCCAATGGGATTGTGGAGGATTACACCTATCTTGAATCCTTTTCAATTTACACCTCTATCGAAGAAGATTGTCCTCCTGTCTATATTTGGAAGAGTTTTTGCATCTAGTGAATCGATCATCCCTATTTCTTCATCTAGGAACCCATATTCTTGTGTTGCTTCTTCCAAAAGTGGGGAGTTTTCTAGTTGATTAGAAAGGGTTTGTGCTTTGACTACCTTCATTGGAAGATAGATAATGTTGAATTCTGAAAGCATTACCTACCATTTAGTGCATCGTTTGGTCAATGTTGGGTGATCACAAAAATAGTAGAGTGGATCATGCTTGACGATTATCTAAATAGGATACATCATCATATAGTGGCACATATTCCTCAATATGTGGATCAAAGCTTGACATTATTTTTTAGTTGTAGTATAGAGAGCCTCGATGTCAGTGAACTTCTTGGACAAATACTAGATAGTGTGCTCACTGTCTGTTGTCTCTTGACTCAAGACTCTCATCAATGCCTCGTAGACTGATAGTTGCATAATGAGAGGATGTCCTGGAACGAACAACCTCAATATTGGGGGATTGGAGGGGTAATCTTTAAGCTTCTAGAATGCTCCTTTGATTGTTTGTTCCATCTCAAGTTGGAGTTCTTATTTGAAATCTTGAAGACAGGTTCACAGATATGTGTGATCTTGGTAATGAAGTAGATGATGTATTGGACATGACCAAGTAAGCCTTTTATATCCTCTTCTATTATGGGGAGAGAATTTCCCAAATGGTTTGATATTTCCCTAGGTCTACCATGATTCCTCTCTAACTAATGATGTATCCCATCAGACTACCAAACATAAACCCTAAGGTACATTTGGTGGGATTCAAGCATAGGGAGAATTAATGCAATCACTAAAACAACTTCTTTAGCTTGGTGATGTGGTTTTTGAGACATTTAAATTTGGAAATGGTAGCATCACACGATCATGAATAGATTGTTTAGGTAACCTCTTTAGGTCAAGTCCCTCATAGTTGGCCACAACATTGTGTTCTTATAGTATGGTTTCCACCTGGTAATCTGAGGTCCTATGTGGTATGGCACATAGAACCATAAGCTCAACCCCTTTTGTTTGGTAGGGATTTGGATGATCTCCATATGCCTTTATCGTTTGGCTCCCAGTATTCAATATGGGGGATGTGCATCTCTCATAGTTTTTGTGCAAAAAACATCAAATTGTACAGAAGATGGCAATTTTTTTGTGTGGCGGTGCCCAACTAATATTAGAAATATGAAGCATCTCAAAGTGGAATAGGATATCATCCTCCTCGGTGCATGATATGGTGCCAGGAATATCGACATGAGCGGTGACAATGGTATGTCCTAGACAATACTTTAGTTTTTTATGCAGTGATGAGGGCACCACCTGGTTATGAGGAATCCATGACCTTCCTAGGGGAGGTTCGAGGAAGAACTCATCTCCTTGACCATGGACGAGACCGTCAACATTTGTTTCCCAATATGTAGCTCCAAAGTAATTTCTCCCATAGTGTCTTTGGTTACTTTTTCAAAGGGGGTTGCCTTTGAGTGCATGTCGGAGGGATCCTTCCCCATGTTTATGAGTGTCTTAAGGGACACACATTGAGGTAGGTGCCATTGTCGACAAAATATAAAGGTATCTTGAGGTCATTGTATATTGTTGAGATTAACTAGGGCATGTTGTGACTTTCCCCAATTGGTATCTCTTCTTTAGAGAATGATACCAGATGAGGGGATGTGATTAACCCAATGGCGGATACATGATTTTTTGGCCTCACAACTTTGGAGAGATAGGCCCTTTATAGAGTCTTCATGATTTCTTCTCAATGTGATGGGAAATTTTGCATCAGTTCATCTGGTAACACCTCCCCTTTGAGTTTGTTCAGGAACTGGATGGTGTCTAAGACTAACTCAGGTGTTGGTAGTCACTTGTTAGTATTAATAGCTAGAATGGATACCTTTCCAATCTCCTCCTTTATCATGATGGCATGGACTTCTACAAAGGGAGTTATCTTCTCCTTGCCCTAGTCAAGAGGAAAAAATACTTCTGGTAGATCAGGGCATCGTTCCATCTTCATTGTGATTAGCAAGGGTGTCGTGGTTGTTACTGTTACCATAGGGAGAGGAGTCATGCTTTGTTGGGCCTTTCCTTTGTTTGGACATGGTCCAGATTTAAATCATACAGATCAATGAACTTCACAGCCATCTTACCCCAGGTGGTGATGGCGGTCATGTCCTTCATATTGTACCATGCCAATGCGGGGCCTGTCAGGGTGTGTGCAAAGTAGTGGATTAGTACTTTGTTGTCATCCTAGACTTCCACCATATTTGAGCAACATGGCTTGATGTGGTCCATGGGAACCTCTTTTTTGGAGTGCTCGTGGAACTTTGGCATGTTTAAGTTGTTTGGCATCTTTGCATCTAGAAAGTGGCAAAATTTTCTAAATGTCTTCCCACTATCTTTCTTCCCCTCCTAGTTGTGATCTTGTACAAGATATTAAGTATTAGGTGGTCTATAGAAGTGGTATACTGTGCATTAGCTATCTGGTGTACAACCACTGCTAGTATCACTAGAGGTTTGATTGTCGTCAAAAGTGCACATATACTGGTGGGGGGAATTCACACCCTCCTCATGTATATGAATTGTACCTTGAGTTGGGTAGTGGATACATATAGTTCAGGTTGGGGATTGGTCATCATCCATCCATATGTTGTGCTTGAATTTCATGACAATGTTTCCCTGCTCAACCTCTTTGGGATCTCCCTTTATGGATACAAATTCTTCTTATTTCTTTGGTTTCTCCTTCAGGACTCAAGACAGATGTTGATTCTTCCTAAACTATTGGGATTCCCCCAGCATTTGCAAGTGGTTGACCCTGATAAGTCCATGGGTGGAATGATTGTGGCTAAGGTGGGTGGGAACCCCACATGTTGTATGGGAAGAGTGGCATTGATGAACCAGCGTGTGGAGCTCCCTATCTGGTGAACCCCAAATAGTGTCATCCTTCTACATATCTTGAGCTTAGTGGAGGTGTGAAGAGCACATTAGATGTCTTCTCCTACGGAGGACCTTCATGAGAGGTGGAAAACTTGGGCACCTCCATAGATTCTTTCTGCTTTTATACTCTTATAGTTTTGTCTTTCTTGTTGTGGATAACATCTCCCTTGGTACTGCTATCAGATTGAGTATTAACACTATTGTTCCCGGTCATGTGGGATAACCATTGGTGAGATTGGATGAAGTTCAAACTTCTTGACCTTCATGTGAAAAGTTGACATTCACATTAGTGGGATTCCAAAGTAGGGTGTATATATGAGATGATACTTTGTGTTTGGGGATTGGTCCTTCCACACACATTATATCAGGCGAGGAAGAAAAAATACTTTTCCCTTTTGTCTAGGAAGTGTATAAAAAGGAATAATTCTTAATTTCTTGCAAGCTTCTCAGGACGGAAGACACCTGAAATGTTTTTATAGTTATTATTGATTTTAGGTGATCGTACCTTCCCCTAGAATGTACAAGATAGAGGAATTTATTCACTTTGGTATGAGATGTGCTTGCCAATTCCATGGTGAAAAAAAAGGATGGTGGACATAATGTACCTTAGTGAAGTGTCCCAAAAAGAATAATTTTAGAAGAGGATTTAAGGTGGGGATTCAAGTGGTTGATCAAGATTAAGGAAGCCCTCATTGGGCCAGTGATTTGGCTCAAACAATTGCTTTTATTCCCTAGGACATCCTCATCCAGTGTAATTACCAAATTGAAACCCTTGGCATCACCCATGACATCCTAGTTCCTTCCTAGTTTTAGGAGTTTCTCTAGGGGGTCTTGCCCTTGGATGTTATGAGCGGTCAGTATGGAGGGTGCCTTGGCTTGATTTATCCATATCCACTACAAAGTGGAGTATAGGTCATGGTCTAGTTTTAGGTCATCATCCAGAACCGTATATATGGGTATAAAATGCAAGGATTGTCAAGTTTATGGTCGTATTCTAGGACCATGAATGTGGGCATAAAAACATAAGTTGTCTTAGTTTAAGCTCAGAATCTAAGACCATATGTGTAAACTTGAAAGGACATAAGTGATCCAGTTTTAGGTCATGGTCCACGACCATGGGTAGGAAGATAAACTGCCTTCTTGGTCTAGTTTTAGATCATAGTTTAGGATCCAAAAAGGATTCAAAAAATGAACCTAGATTAGTTATGTCATAGCCCAGGACCACGGTTGAGATGGACCCAGAATGACAAGTGGAATATTAGTCATCATGTTTTGAGGACAGAATTCCCCTTTTAGAGAGAGAGCGCGCTCATTCTCTTAACAGAATAGTGATTGCAGAAAGTGAGTTGATCCTTTTGGCAAGGTTATTTGATTTTTGACGGGATTGTTAACCTTTAAAAAGATTGTTTTGATTTGAGATTTTTAATTTTTAAGAAGATAATTTGATTTTATATTGTTAATCTAAAAAAGACTTTCTAAGATTGTGAATCCTTAAAATATTGTTTTGATTTGAGATTGTTAATTTTTGAAAAAAATGTTTTATTAGAGATTGTTAGTCTCTAAGAAGACTGGTTGATTTTATATTGTTATTCTTTACATAGATTGTTTGATTTGAGATTACTAATATTAAAATATTGTTTAGGATTGTTAATCTTTAAAAAGATTGTTTTATTAGAGATTGTTAATCCTTCAAAAGTTTGTATGATTTGAGATTGTGAATCTTTAAAAAAGATTGTTTTATTTGAGATTGTTAATCTTTTAAAATATTGTTTTATTAGATATTTAAAATATTTAAAATATTATTTGATTTGAGGTTGCTAATCTCAAAAAAAGATTTTTTTTATTGTTAATATTTATAAAGATTGTTTGGTTTGAGATTGTTTATCTTTAAAAAGATTGTTTCAATCAACACATGAAAAGAGTTAGCAACAATATCAAACATTCTCATTAGACAAAACATGTCATATGTATATGAAGTAAATGTCCATCCCCTTTTATCCAATGAGTTTAGATCAGTCATTATGTCCTCACTCAAACATGACCTAGATAGGAGAGGTGAGTCGTTATCTTATCAATGGGTAGATGGCACTCGTTGAGGAGTAACCCAGGTTCAACAGAGAAGGGTATTTCTCCCAATACACCTTGTGACTACGACGGCTATAATCAGTCAGTAGTGCTAGGAGAGTGGGATGCTTTCAAGGCCTTTGGACGTGCAACTTATGGTTGTGCCCAATACCTTTATTGACACCATGCATCACTTCTAGGGATCTAGCGTGAGGTTGGCACCCGTTCCATAACACATAAGTTTCTAGGAGTGCAAAGTGCATGTGATGGGTTTTAGCATTTTCAAAAGCAAGCCCATAAAGCATGAACACTTGATATACGCAAATAAAGAGACAATCGCAGTATGTCTTAAGAAATATTATAATTTGTTTCCTACCCATATTTTTTATTCCACTTATTTTATATTATTCATTTTTGTAAAAACGAGGGAAGCAAAGATGAAACCCTAAAAAGGAAGAATATGTGAAATCCTAAATTAATAGGAGACAGAGACAATAGGAAAAAATAAAAAAAGAACAAAATCAGAACAATCAAATCTGACCAATGACAGAGAATGTGGAGTAGGGTTAATGGATCACCTCAATCTGCAAACCAGAGGTTGGTGGATCAAAGGGATTCCCCTCCTGCTCCCAGACTAAAGAAAGAAAAAATAGGAAAATATGGGAATCAAAATTTAAATTGTACGGTCCTAAAGATGTTCAAACTTCATAACAAGATAGTGGCAATTTGATTCAAACTATCTTTGTGTCCCCGTCTGAGACACCAGTCTGCCCCACCTACCCAAAAAGGGGGAGTTAGAGATGTAAAGAGAAAACTCTACCCTTTTTGGTTTCGAAATATTCAAGGAAAATAAATATGGTTTTTTTGGAATCGCCACCACATTTTATATAGAATATGAGGAATAATAAGATAAAGCATTGAAGCCATGGTGTAAATATGAGTTGTGATCCTGAGTTAGATTAAAAAATAAGAAATAATGGACAAATATAGATATCAAATTCAGCGGTCTTGTTATGAAAGGGAAGGATTAGAAACCCCATCCCACCCAATAAACCGGTATGAAGACACTTTATATTGCAAATAAGAGAGTGATTTAGGAAGATTAAAGTATATATATATATATATATTTATATTTATATATATATATATATATATATATATATTATTAATAAAATTCTTTTAGGTAATTATGCCATGTCAATCATCATCTGATTGTCTCTACGGGCATACCTTACCAACAATTTATTCATATCGTTGAGTTGAATCTGCTTATAATGTTTAATCTACTATGTATAATCTACTTGTGCTTAATAGACATTGGTGGAGAGTTATATCTTTTACTGGGACATTTGGTCTCACCATGTGGGTTTCCAAACCTTGTAGTTGGTCGTACATGATGTGGTAGAGATCGTGCGGTTGAGACCAAGTAGCAAGAGGAGCAGTAGCTGTTTGAGGGTTGGATACACTGCTAGTGTTTTTAGTAGAGTCTTATGTGTCATCCTTGTACTATCAGGTCCTTTGGGATTTTTTGGTGGTTTTGTATCTTGATATGAGGTTTTGTCAGTAGGCCATGGTTACACAGATATGGCATGTATATATAAACAAGTTGTTATGTATGTAACAGGTTGTGGCCTGTGAGCTAGTGAACAGTGATATATGTACATCTTTATGGTAGGTTGTGTAATACAAGTGGCTTCATGTAGAATCAGATGTAATACGTTTCAGCTTTTGTGCTTATGTGAAATCAGTTTTAATTTCATGTGTTATCTGGTAACCTGGTTGATTAGTATTAGTTCCATGCTTTGTTTTGAGTAATATCATTATGGTGTGTTAGGGCATCATAGTTTTAGTGGTATCAAAGATTTAGGTTTGATGAGTCTATAGGGACCTAAGACTAGGGTTCTGTTCTAATGTTCTCCAATCTGTCTTATGGTAACTTCTACTTGTGTAGAAGAAGAAAAAGAGAAAAGAATATGGTGGAGAACACGAAGAACATGTTGTTGAGAGTAGTGTTGTTGCACCAAGTGGTGGTGCTAGGATGTAAGAGAGGGTTGATTCTATGCCTAAGACATCCTAGTTTGACCCAGTTGTGGTGGCCAATCCTACTTTTTAGTCCATTTTGGACATTTCATGGCCATGATGATGCATATGGCAGACATAATGCCTCCACCCCAAGCGAGAGTAGTAGTTCCCAATGCGGTCTGGGAAGACCTTTAAATGATTGAGGTGTATAGGAGCGGTTGAGTATGCAGGGAAGGCAGACCCAACGAAGGCAGATATGTGGTTGACTGAGATGGATAAGGTCTTCAAGATCCTCAACATCCCCAAAGAGGATAAGGTGAAGCATGCAGTATACATGTTGAAGGGTGTGTTGGCCACTAGTGGGCCATAGAGGAGGAGAAAAGGCCTAGTGTGGTGATCAGTTGGGAAGAGTTTTGATGGGATATCATGAGTTGATACTTTCCTGAGACCTACCTCAACATGAAGATCATGATATTTGAGAAGATATGGTAGGAATCTATGACAGTCAACGAGTACGAAGCTAAGTTTATGGAACTTTTGAGATTTGCCCGCATATGGCATCTATAGACAAGGAGAGGATCAAACGATTTGAGAAGGTTTTGAGCACAAAGTTGACAATGTCTGTGTCATTTTAGAGAACAAAGAGAAGTTTTCCATGTTTGTGGAGTCGGTTAGAAGAGTGGAGTAGTCAATGGTGGAGAAGCATGAGACGAAGGCCAAGAAGAGGCCTACATAGTATTAAAGATAGCCATCTGGAGTCTTTAAGAAGACTAGGTTTTCAGCACCATCGTCACAGTAGAGATCGGCGAGTCATTCATAGTGGTCACCAAGCAGAGACAGAGGTCACAACTTTCCACCAACATGAGCCCATAGTGCTGCATTAGTGTCAGTGATAGGCCCGTCCAGGCCATGGTATGAGAGCAAGACTTGCTACAAGTGTGGACAGGTTGAGCATACAAAGTGGTTTTTCCCAATGAAGGATGAAGAGGCTACCCAACAACCAAGAGAGAATCAACAAGGGTCCTAGCAGCAAAAACATTTTAGCAATGGCAGAGGACGCGGTCAGACGTCATAGGCTGGTTCTTCTGGGCAAGCCAGTAGAGGATGGGGGCGTCAACATGTCAATGGATCGATTCTATGCGATGAGCCATCTAGAAGGAGTGGTCAACCCATGAGTCATGATAGGTCAGATGGAGTTATTTCATTCTGACATGTTTGCATCTTGCTTTATATTTGTTTTTGGTTGAGTCGGAAATAACACACTCTTTTATTACTATAGAAGTTATTACTACTAGTTGTTCTTTGCCTATTAATTGAAGACGTGATAGTCTTCACTTAGAAATCTCTTTGGTTTGTTCTATTGTGTTGCGGAAGGTGTGTCTTTCTTGTGTCCTTACTTTTTTAGGATGCAACATTCAAGTGGATCTTATACCACTTGACATGCATGGATTCAATATGATCCTTGGAATGGATACTTTGGAGAAGTATCATGTGGTCTTGGACTGTAGTGCCTAGGTGGCAACATTTGTTGATGATGATGTTTCATGGATATTCCAAGGAGATAGGAAGATTCTCCCTACATGTTTGGTGTTAGCAATTATGGAAGAACGGTTGATGAGACATGGTTGTGATGCGTTCTTGGCTCATATGGTGGATACCAGGATAAGGAGTCTGAGTATACAGGAGGTGCCAGTTGTTTGTGAGTTTGAAGACGTGTTTACCGACAAGTTCCTGGGTGTTCCCCCACCCCGGGAGATTGATTTTGAAATCAATCAGGTTCCTAGTACGCAGTTGATAACACAAAAATTGTACATGATAGCGCCAACTGAGATGCAAGAGTTGAAAAAATAGTTGCAAGAGTTGATTGATAATGGCTTTATCAGACTGAGAACTTCACCTTGGGATGCTCCCATTTTTTTGTTAAGAAGAAGGATGAATCCATGAGGCTTTGCGTCGACTAGAGATAGTTGAACAAAGTTATGATCAAGAATAAATATCCTTTGTTGTAGATTGATGATTTGTTTGACCAGTTGTGAGGTGTCACATTGTTATCCAAGATAGACCTAAGGTCGGGATATCACCAGTGTGGATCAAGGTGTATGTCATACCAGAGTCAACTTTTAGGATGAGGTATGGTCATTGTGAGTTCGTGGTTATGTCGTTTAGGCTAACCAATGCACCAACAACGTCCATGGACTTGATGAATAGGGTGTCTGAACCTTATCTTGATCAGTTTGTGGTGGTGTTCATAGATGCAATCTTGATATACAACCAAGATAGCCAGCAACACGAACAACATATGTGTCAGGCGTTGACCTTGTTGAGATGGCATCAGTTGTACGCTAAGTTTAGTAAGTGCAAGTTTTGGCTGAGGGAGGTGTCATTCCTAGGATATGTGATATTTGCTGAGGGTGTTCATGTGGACCCCAAGAAGGTTGAACTTTTGATAGAGTGGGAGCAGTCGAAGATGCTGATAAAAGTTCATAGTTATCTAGGTTTAACACAATACTACAGGAGGTTCATTAAGAACTTCAGTGCCATAACATTACCCCTAAAGAAGTTGATAAGGAAAGACATACCTTTTGTCTGGGACAACAAGTGTTAGCATGCCTTCCATTCATTAAAGGAGAAGCTGACTAGTGTGCCAGTTTTGGTTCTACCTGAGGAAGGGAAAGGATATATAGTCTTTTGTGATGTTTCGATGAATGGTCCGGGATGTGTGCTGATACAGGACAAGAACATGATTTCTTTTTCTCTGCAACAACTTCAGAAACATGAGGAGAGATACCCGACCCATGATTTGGAATTAGATGTGATTGTCCATACCTTGAAGATATGGAGACACTACCTTTATGGAGAGAAGTATCATATTTTCACCGACAACAAGAACATGAAGTACATCTTCTAACAATAGGAATTTAACATGCAGCAGAGATGCTAGATGGAGTTGATTAAAGACTATGATTGCACCATAGATTACCATCTAGGGAAAGAAAACATGGTGGCAGATGATTTGAGCATGAAGTCTTCTTCGTCATCATATGTGCATGATGCACAATTATGCTATTTGGTATGGCATAAGAGAGAGATGTTGGTAACCCTACGTTAGATGAATGTGAAGTTGGAGGTGTCCTTGTTAGTAGGATTGTTTGAACAGTTATAGGTGAAGCCTACGCTATGTCCACAGATTATAGAGGTTCAACATGGTGATACTATGATACAATAGATCCGGTCAGAGTTCGGCAGTGAGAAGCGTGATGGCTTCTATGAGTCAGAGAATGGGACAGTGTGTTACCATGGTAGAGCAGTGGTTCTAGATGTGGTTGATCTGAGGAAGATGGTCTTGGAGGAGGCTCACTCTTCGATGAATTCTATGCATCCATGTATCACCAAGATGTATCACAATCTGAAACACCTATATTGGTGACCCAAAATATGACGTGGCTGAGTTTGTGGCAAAGTGTCATGTGTGTCATCAAGATAAGACAGAGCATCATAAACCTATAGGGACTTTGCAACCATTACCTATACTACAGTGGAAATGGGATCATGCTACTATGGACTTTATGATTGGACTTCCTAGGAAAACCAAAGGTCATGACTCCATATGGGTGATTGTTGACAGGATGACAAAGACATCACACTTCTTACCGATGAAGATGACATATACAATGGAGAAGCTTGCACATATATATGTTGATCATATAGTGTTTGCATGGTATCCCAGCTACCATCATATCTGATAGAGGTACTCAGTTCACCAGTCATTTTTGGGAATGTCACATAGATATGGGTACACAGTTGAAGTTCAGTACGACATTTCACCCGCAGACAGATGGACAGTCAGAGACGACAATCTAGATCTTGGAAGATCTATTGAGAGCATGCGTCTTTCAGTTTTTGGGCATTTGGTATGTGCACCTCTGTTTGATAGAGTTTTCTTACAACAATAGTTATTATAGGAGTATTGATATGGCACCGTATGAGGCTCTATATGAGAGACATTGTAGATATTTGTTGTGTTGGTATGAGACTAGTGAGTATCAGCTTTTGGGTTCTGAACTTGTACAACAGACCACAGAGAAGACAAAGATGATTCGGCAGTAGTTGAAAGCAACCCAGGACATGTAGAAGTCTTATTCTGATAATTGTTGTAGGCCGTTGGAGTTCTAATTGGGAGACATGGTTTATCTCAAAGTCTCTCCTTGGAAAGGTGTTTTGACATTTGGGAAGAAGGGTAAGTTGGCTCCTAGATATGGGACCTTACCCGGTGGTGGCACATGTTGGAATGGCGGCTTATAAGTCGGAGTTGCCACCTAATTTGTATAGACGGCATCTAGTGTTTCATGTTTCAATGTTGAGGAAGTGTCACCCCAACACTGAGTTAGTTTTGCAGCTCGTAGATGTTGAGTTGGATGAGGACGTGTCTTATGTGGAAGGTCCAGTGTTGATCCTGGATAGAAGGATCAAGAAGTTGAAGAAGAAGGATATCATCCTGGCCAAGGTTTCATGGCATCATAGTAGTTTCGAGGAAGCCACATGGGATATTGAATAATATATGCATAGGAAGTACCCGTCTCTTTTTGCATAGGATTCCGGGGGTAAAATTCCTGTTAGGGGTTTATGGTAGTAAGGCCCCTGACCTAGCTTAGTGCTTGATGTGCTTTTTTTGCTTAAAAAGATGTTTAAACCTTAATATAATCTCTTGAGATGCCTTAATACCATGTGGCATGCTTGTGGTTTCAATTTGGTCCTATTTGGATGTTGTTTGAGCTATGTTTGCTTGTTCTAAACCAAGTTGCAATTTACCCATGTTGAGGGGTTACCTTGCAATTTGCACATGTAGATTGTTCCCTTTGTGCCTTGGCATCATGAGAGAGATGATGGAGCTTTGGGAGCCTTTTTGAGCCTTGGTTTGAGGAGGAGAGATAAGGTGACATGTTGAGTGTTGTTTCTAGGGTTTGCTTGGATGCCCAAGGTTGGTGTTGACGATTTGATGTTCTTGGTTTTAGTGACCTTCCTTGATGTTCCTTGATCTTTTCTCTATGTTTGAATGATGTTTTGGGGAAGCCTTGAAATCCCTTCAATCGAAGTGGGATGGAGTTCTCTTTTCGGTCGTTGAAGACCTAGGGTTTCATGTATGTTGGTCACTTGGCTTCTCTTGGACCGTGAGCCTTTGTATCCATGTTTTCCTTCGGCCTATGGTCATCTAGGACCAAGTGAGGTCGTTGGATTTTCTTGTTTTTCATGACCTTAGTGCTTGCATGGTTGATGTGTGGTGTACATGTGGCACTTATGTGCATGACACCTAACGTCTTTGGTCTCTCTCTACCTTTGGGTATATGTACCTCCTCTTCTCTCATGCATATGGTCCTTTTGCACCCTTTCTACCCTCTCTCTCTTTCTTTGAGTTTATCCCTTGTATACTTGGTGGAGAAGATGCTCATCCTTGGTGCTTGGAGGCCGAGATCCTTTGCATGTTGTGATCCAAGCTTGGAGCTACTCTTCCTTGGTGATCTTTAATGGTTCTTTGATCCTTGGTAAGTGATCCAACCTCTTGGTTTTGTTTTCTTGCAAAACCATACCTCTTTCTTCTTCTCTTGGCTGAATCCATGGAGCTTTCATGGTAGTGCTTGTGTTGGGATGGAGATACTCTTCTTTCTTGGGATGAATCCTTGGTTCTCCAAGGTAGTTCTCAACTTGAGTGGAGGAACTCCTTTCTCCCTCTCTCTCTCTCTCTCTTTCTCTCTCTCTCTCTCTCTCTCTCTCTCCTTGTTCTTTTTCAGCCTTGAGGTTTTGGTTCTCCTTCTTGCCCTTTGACCTAGGGTTTTTCCTTCTCTTTTGAGGTGGTGACTAGCTTGGTCGTGGAGGTTATCAAAGCTAGGTTTCTCTCTTACTTTTGGAGCTTTACTAGGAGGTGGTTTCATCATCATCTAAGGTGGGCTATATAACTCTCTTCCCTCTTCTATTATTGCACTATAACCTTATTGCATGTTACTATTTTACCTCTAGAATGTGATCATCATGTGCTAGATGTTACCATTGATATTTTTAAGTATCCTTGCATGGTTTACACTTCCTTCTTAACCCAAATTCATGTAGCTGAAATCTAGTTGATGGTGATGATGATGATTTTGCATGCATCTCATTTTTGGTTTTGTGACCATGGTTCTTGGTTCAGTTCTTTTGCATGAGGTGAGGTTTCAAACCTATTTTCATGAGCTTGATCTTGAGTTTTATCCATCATAGCATGGTTCACATGTTGATCTCACATGATGCATGATTCCAAGGTGTGAACATGTTTATCCTCTTATGATTTCCCTACCTTTAGGTTTCGGTTGATAACCATCTATTTTTTATCAAGTTTTGATGATGATTTCTCTCTAAGATATCCTTCACGTTGTGTTCCATGTTGTTGAAGGTTTGGATTTGATATTTGATCGATAAGATGCTTTTCCTTTGGTTTTGGCTGCATAGAATTGTTTCATTCGTTTGCATAGAATGGTGGTTCTCTTTGATCATTTGGACTTGATGATACCCTTGGTCGATGAAAATGGTCTTCGAATTATGGATCCCTTCGATCGTTTGGATTGGTGGTGTTTTGGTCACTGAAGGTGTTGATTCCCTTCAACCATTTGACATGTGTTGATGATCTTGGTCATTTGCCTTGGTCATAGTCTTTGACCATGATAAGTTGTTCTCTTCGATCACATGGCTTTATGACTTTAATGTTCTCTTGACCGAAGGTGATCCATGTACACATAGTTCTTGTTTTTTATTGTCAAGTGATGTTGGTGATTGATGACATATGTGTTCCAAGTATATGGAAGTAGCAGTGTGAGGTTGAAGTGTTTTATTACTATTTTAGAAATCCTAAGTGAGATACATACCCGAAACCCTAACTCTAATCTTTAATATGATGATAGTGCTTGGTTGCTTGAGTGATTAATAAGTAATGATGTTTTCTCTCTCTTATTTGTGTAACCCTAACCTTGCAGGTGAAATGTATAACATAGCTAGTGAGTGTTATGATTTGTTTAATATGACACATGGTAATGATTGTGAGCCTGTATGAGGCATGATGAGATAATGATGATTGTGGAGGGGTTGTGTGATTTGGCCTTATGACCTGGCAGAGGCTTTATGCCTAGTATGAGATGATATACCCCAGTAATGTGATAACGGATTCATATCCCCTAGTGATGTGATAATGTTGATGGCCTTGTATGGTAGTGATATCAAGTGATGATGTGACAAGTTTATAACTCATTTGTTTTATATCTTCTGGAGTTGTAACATACCCTAATATTTTGTAGAATTTGTTTAGGGTTCGTACATTGTAAGTTGATTGATGCTAAAAGATATCAACCCTACAACTGAGCTGTTACTATGGCATCGTCGAGCATCTCGATGCTGATCCAAACCCTGATGCCTCCGAACTTACCACCACTGTCGTTCTCATAACCGATGATGTTGTCAAGTCTGAAGGAGTCTACAATTGCAGATCTGACTCCTTCACAACCTACAAACACGGTGCCATCAGACCCGACGACCTTCTCCAAAACCTAAATCACTCGTTCATTTGCAACCACCATGGAGCCGCCTGCCTAATACAACATTGATAGAAATGAGAGCTACACCCCTCCCACAATCGGGGGACAACACAATAGCCTCATGGGCTCTGTCCATCTAAGACAAGAGGCTACCAACAGTTCAGAGCCCTACTTCCCTACAGCCTCCATGATTGACTCTGCAACCAACTAAACTACAAGCCAAAAGAGACCAAGCTCAACAACCATTGAATGCATCTGCATTAGACTTCCAGCGACCTACTGTCAGAGCAACTATGCAAATATGCATCCCATAAACCCCAAGAGACACCACACATGTCGTAGCCCTTGCCAAGCCTACCACTTGTAACTTGGCACTTAGAAATATGGCCTGAGATCAAGGGCATCTTTCTTCTATACAACCACACCAAGAAGATGACTCTGACCAACCCTACCCAACCTTACAAACCCTAAGGAGAGATCCCTTGTAGCACCTCTCTTCATCCACCTTCATCAGAGTGGTGGTCGCCAGACCTTACTATCATGCAATCTAACTCAGCTGCCCACTTGCTTCCTTGTCTCCAATCTGACCCTACTGTTACCTGATGGTCTCCTCCGACCTTTAGCAACAAGTTGGCAAGGATCAGTTCCTTCATCATCGTGCCCAACTCACAATACCTCAAACTCAGCATGAGGAGGAGTACTGTTGTGCCCCGAAGGTCGTCTCTACTATGGTGAGATGTACCTTACTCAACATGTCTTCATCTCTACCCTTTCATTGTTCATCCTCCTTATTTCAATATGATTGACTAAGAACCTATATAATCATCAATAACAATATGAGTATGTAGTGCATAATATAATGAATGCAATGTATAGAATCAGATTCAAGATTTATAACCCTTTAGTTGATAAATCCAAAACATGTCCTCGATATAAGACATAGGATAAAACATGAACTCTAAGATATGTAATATGAAAAACATGAAGTATGGTTAGAAAGTATGAAAAGAAATTAGGAAAATTTGTAATCATTATATCCCATGGTCGGGGCTATATCATTCAATAATTAACTTCCAAATTGACTATTCTTGTTAATTATTCATATGTTAGGAATTAAAATCTCACAGAAAGACAAATGAACAACAATGGTAGGATTTGAGATTCATAAAAATGAATGGAATGGACCTTATGTAGTGATGAGCATGTGATATGATGTGATAGAGGATAACTACGGTTGTACCTTAGTGATTGGGTTATATACCCTATTTTATAAGACGGTGACATGTACCAAGGCAACCTAGGTGTTTTATAGGACCATAGCCTTGACTATGAGTTGCTTTCTCTACAGGACTATAGTTGTGACTATAAGTTGTTGTTTTTGCAGTTTGACTATATGTTACTGCGATGCAGACTCGAACTGGCCAAGTAGTGCATGAGAAGATCATGGAGTCTGGCGCTTCCATTGATCTTGTATGGCACTGATTTCAACTTAGCAGTGGTCAGTTCGATTTGGGTGGTACGACTCAAACCCTCAGGGCATAATAAAAGACATAACACATCCATGTAGTACATTTTCTTAGTGTCAAATATGATTCAAATTGGATGACCCCTTGCCTTATCTTTTGTACTAGATTTCTTTAATTATAATGTCGTAAGAGAAATCAACTATTATACATGTTCTTTGTATTCCTTCTAAAGTTACAAGTTGTTCTACTACTCAGTTGTAGATACATAAACTGCTTAAACAATGTTATCTACTTTATTCATATCATTGAGTTGAATCTGCTTATAATGTTCAACGTGCTCTGTATAATCTACTTGTGCTTAATAGACATTGGTGGAGAGTTATATCTCTCACTGGGACATTTGGTCTCACCCCGTGGGTTTCCACATCTTTTAGGTGGTCATGACGTGGTAGAGGTCATGCGGTTGAGATCGAGCAGCAAGAGGAGCATTAGTCATTTGAAGGTTGGATACACTGCTAGTGTTTTGTTATAGAGTCCAATGTGTCATCCATGTACTCTCAGGTCCTTGAGGGGGTATTTGGTGGTTTTTATATTGATACGAGGTTTTGGTAGTAGCCCATGTTGCATAGATATGGCATGCATATATAAACAAGTTGCTATATATGTAACAGGTTGTGGCCAGTGAGCCAGTGAACAATGATATGTACATCTTTGTGGAAGGTTTGTGTAATACAAGTGGCTTCATGTGGACTCGGATGTAACAAGTTTCAAGTTTAGTACTAATGTGAAATAGGTTTTAATTTCCCTTGTTAACCTGGTTGATTAGTATCAGTTTGGTGCTTTGTTTTGAGTAATCTCGTTCTGGCGCGTTGGGCATCACAACATACATATGTAGATCCATTTCTATTGAAATCATTTAGGAGATATGGGTGGAGAGAAATAAGAGATTTCATGAAAATAGTTGCATGCCAAATGAACAATTGATTATATTGACAATATTTATATGATGACTATCTTCTATGTCGATGATGAAGGCATTGGATGACTTCCTACTATCAAAACTACTCCAGAGGAGACAGACATCAACAATGGTCAACACATTACTATTATGAAACAAATCATGGAAGAAATGGATAAAAAGTAGACATCTTCTTGCAATAATTCATAGTACCATGGGGCATGTATTAAAGGGATCCCCACCCTATAACAAACTTTAAGATTTTGTATGTTCTACTTTCATGCAGCTATGTTAGTGTGACACTTCTGGTGATCACTACCGACATCATATGAACCATATCTTTGTATTTATTATTGGATCCTATATGGGTGATTGGATTCTCTAGAGGGGGATGAATAGAGCTGAATGCACTTAAACAAAATGCATTAGACCTTCAAGATATATCACAAGATAAGGTTGTTAAATAGGAAGTTTGAGTGTAACTAAAACATGCATAGAAAGGGAGAGAGATATTAAACATACACCAAGTGACAAGCTATGTAGAGTGGTTCCACACTTCAAACTAGAAGTGAGTCAGTCCACTACCTAGAGAGGTCATCCTCGTTATTTCCCCTAATATGCATATTTGTGTAAATGCATTTATAGACATTATTTGCATGTTTTCAGGTATTTGGACCACACTTGGATGGAAGACATAGATAAAGAAAGATCCTAGGGTTTCTATACCCTTAGAGAGGACCAAAGTGAAGTCCAAGGCTCCTTCAACCTACCCCTAGTTGCCAAAGATCAATTGAAGCAAATATGTCCAAGGATGAACCAAGTACAAGCTAAAAGTGTTCCTAGAGAGAGCAACATGGTCGTGGTACCACAGAACAACCGTGATAGATCACTCAAAATAAATATATTCAAGCTTGAAGAACCATCTAGTAGAACGGCCATGCCACATAGAATGGTCGTGCCACCAGGACCCTGAACGGTCGTGCCATGCAACACGACAGTGTAGTAGCTCAGCCAGCACGATTGTGCTGACCACCATGTCCGTTCCACCTTCATTTCAAATACACCAAACTCCATGTAACTTGTGCTATTTTCTCACCACGATCGTTCCACTTTACCATGCCAGTGCTGACCCCAATCTACTAGGGTTGTGCTACATACAACTTTTTCACTGCATTCCCCAATTTACCCCCACTTTACCTAGCACTTCACCACCACCTATATATACATAGATGGTGGTTGGGGACACATGTTCATCTACCTTCTACCCCCTCTTAGCTCCCCATTTTCACATTCCATCCATTCCTTCATTTCTCACATCATTTCCACTCCATTTCTCTATTTTCACCACCAAAACCCTAGTTTCCTAGTGTTTTGACCCTATTCCACCATCATTCCATGTCTTTGCACCTTGGAGGAAGGAGGAGGATGACCTTGTAGTAGATATAGAGGAGGATTGCTCCATCTACACCAAGATCCATGGATACTTATCCCTCTTCTCTTCTCTTTTTATATTTTCCATTTCTATGAGTAGCTACGCTCCTTTGGTGGGTTGTTTGGGGCCAAAATGTTACTCTAATACCATGTCAAGAGAAAATGATATGTAAACATTATGATTCCATTTGATAATGATAATGTTCTAGTTATATCTCATTCTTCATGAATTTCTTTGTGGTTTGTTCTTGAAATCACATATGAACTTAAGGAAATTGGTTATATGTGTGAATTTCGGGATTTGCTCCTAGGTCCAATTCATGGATCCCTAGCTAGTTACCCATCCTCCTACATGCTATTCAATTCTCCTAACCCTATGTTAGAAATCTAAGTATCTAGTTTATATGAATTTTGTGTGATTAGCTTAGAGCTTTCTCAAGGCTAGAATGTGGGTGATGGGAGGCATAAACCCTCACTTCCACTCCCATTACTAACCCAGACCCTAATCACCATAAGGTCCTCTAACCTAGAAACATGGGCTTGATTAGACTATAATTGAACTTCACCTAAACCCTAACTCAATTAAGCCTCATAAGCATAGGTAGGAGTTGGTAGGTACTAGTTCCCCTATACACAACCTATTTTATCCATGGCCAATTAGTAGTTTAGGGAAATTCATTAGACTCTAGCTTGTTGTTTGGTTTGGTAATCTAAACAAGAGTATAATGTTCACATGTCACCCCCAACCTAATTGATAAGTGCATCACCTATACAGCCCACACATATCTTTATTGCTTTAAAACCCTAATTACCTTCTTGCTTAGCTAGTGTTAGCTTAGTTAGCTCTTTACTTGCTTAGTTAGTTCATTCCTTGATCTTGATTGGTTCTTTCTAGTTTAGATCCTTAATTGATCTTTTTCTTAGTTTGCTAGCTTAGTGTAGTGCAAACCTCTTCTTTCCTACCTTAGCATAGTTTGCTCTTTTTCCTCACTTTCCTTGTCTTTTCTTTCTCACTAGAATTAACTGTTTAGGGTTAATTTAGGTTTTGATCTTGTTTGTTCTTCTTTAATTTCTTATTTTTAGATCTTAGTGTAATCAACAAATAAACCATCAAACCCTTAAACCCTGGACTCTGCAGTAGGTACCTAGCCAAAACTAACTCAGCTCTAGTGCCCCCTTTTCTCCCTATAGATCAACCCTATACTTGTCACTTGCCTATACTATGACATGGCCCAGTGCGCTTGTGGGTATAATCTATTAGTAAAAGTGAGTTTGTTCATTTAGGTCCCTTATCAATTTTGAAATATACTTGTGTGTTTTGAGCTCGTGGGGTGCATCTATTTAGTCTAATTGATTAGTGTGCGCACCTCTGGCAGGACGCACCATTTCCCCTCTTGGAGATCCTTGGGTTGGTGGTTCACCAAGTGGAGGTGCAAACTAATGGTGAGCTAGGGTTTTCATCCTTGTGACTAAAGGGTCATGATCCAATGGTTATCACGTTGTTGTGTATTGATGTCTGGCCTGGGAGACAACAAACGATGGCCTAGTAGATTCCCACAACCGATGGAGCTGTTGCTTTGCATGGATGGATGCTTAAGACCATGGACACTTGGCAACATAGTAGGAAACCTAAACCTTCTTTCCTCTCTCACCCTAACCCTTATATACCTCCCTCCTTGCTTTCAAATTATCTCTTTAGTCACCTAGCTCTCCCTTTCTCATCCTTGTTGTCTAGATTTTTTCCTCCTTGGCTTGGTGGAGAAGAAGGTGTCCAAGGTAGAAGAAAGTGACCGATCTCCTTGCATGTGTGGCTAGGGTTCAAATCTACCCTCCCCTTGATCTAGTGGAGCTTTCTTTTCTTGTTCTTGACCTAAGAAAGTAAGTTCTCCCCTCCTTCCTTTGTTTCTCTTATTTTCCTACCCCCTTCTTCCTTCTTCTTGTTTGTGGCCATGGTGTTCCATGGTGGAGCATGCTATAGAGCCTCAAGAACACCTCTTTCTTGCTTCCTTAACCTAGGGTTTGCTTCCTTTCTTGGAGAAGGAGTTTTCTCATTTTTGTGGAGTGCTTAAATCTAGGGTTTCTGTAATGCTTGGGCCCACTGCCTAAGGCTCCAGTAGAGTTTTAAGAATGAAAGCTAGCCCCACATACCACCACTAGCCTTAATTGCATGCTTTGTCCTCACTCATGTGCAAACCAAGATGAACTTCCTAATTGGTCACCCATCCTAGTAATACTCTAGGCTGAGTATGCTTAATCATAGATTTTGTTAGTCATGAAGTGCACCTTTGTGATATGGGTAGTCTAATCATTCCTTTTAAGATCATTTTATCTGAGGCCTCAAATCTTAGGATGTTACAATATACATTGGTGATATTTCATTATAACGTCCTAGGACTTGAGGCCTCAGATAAAATGATCTTAAAAGGAATTATTGGAGTACCCATATCATAAAGGTGCACCTCTTTTGTAGGGAGTCGATCACTAAAGAACTCTATGGTTAAGCGAACTCAACCCAGAGTAGTTCTAGGATGGGTGACCAGTATATTCTGGCTTGTGCGTGAGTGAGGACAAAGCGTGAAGTTAAGGTTAGTGGTGATCGATTGGGCCAATCATCATTCCTGAAACTCTATTAGAGCCTTGGGCAATGGGCTCGGGTGTTAAAAATAGTATCAGAGCCAGATCCCCTCTAGTAGGTGGGGCCGACGTGGGCATGACACTATAGTCTTAAGCCGTGTGGTCTAGGCATGTTAGAAAGGGATATCCTAGTTGATGGAGCCACCCATGTGCTAATATCTATGTATGGGAGCTAGGTTTACATGTTATATTATGGTTCTGCACTGAAATGGGGAGAGATTATGAGTCCATATCATTGAGCCTTGGTGAAGATGTCAAGATTCTAAGTGGGGAAGATTGCAACATCCCAGGATTTGAGGCCTCAAATAAAATGATCTTAAAAGGAATGATTGGACTACCAATGTCAAAAAGGTGCACCTCCTTTTTAGGGAACCCATCACTAAATAACTCTATGGTTAAGTGTTCTCAACCCAAAGTAGTACTAGGATGGGTGACCACAGGAAGTTTATCCTGACTTGCATGTGAGTGAGGATAAAAGGTGTAGTTAAAGCTAGTGGTGGTATATGGGGCCAGTTATCATTATTGAATCTGTACTAGAGCCTTGGGCAGTGGGCCCCAGCATTACAAAGAAAAGGAGGTGCACTTTTGTGATATGGGTAGTCCAATCATTCCTTTTAAGATCATTTTACCTGAGGCCTAAAATCTTAGGACGTTACGGTTTCCTTCTCTCTTTCTCAAGCTACCTTGTTGTTTGGAGCTTCTTCTTCTTCCTAGAGGCGAGTTATATAACTTTCTTTGCATTTATTTCTTACCTATAGCTTGTATGTTCTAGATCTTGATCTAAAACAAAGTTTTAAGCCTAAACATACTACCCGTGCCTAGGGTTTTAGCTTAAGTGATGTTACTTGAGTATTTTATCATTGTGGATGGACCTTAAACCTTGTGCACAAAACTTCCTTAGTAAAGGATTCTTCATACCTTGTTTGCATGTGAGCAAACAATGGTTTATTCTCTCAAACGATGGTCACAATTTAGGGTTTTTGATCTATTTTGCCTTCTCCTTTTATAATCCATTGGATTGGTTCTTGTTGTTGTTTTGATTGAGATTGTGTGCCAACTGATGGTGGTCTTTTAGCTACTATTTTGGGTTCTATCTTGAGCTCACAACCAATGGTCATACTTCCTCTCACAAATGATGGATTTACTCTCTCAAATAATGGTCCTTTACTTAAGGTTTTGAGCCAATCTTCCTTCTAGTTTTGAAACTTGATGGTTTTGTACTTAGTGCTATTTTGGTTGCCTTCCTTGTACCAATCGATTGTCCTACCTTAAGTTCTATTTTGACTCTTTTAGTGCTCTAGAATAAATGGTCTTAGTGCTCTATTGATGGCTTCAACCGATGATTTCCTATCCTCCACCAAACGATGGATCTTTTTTTGTGTTTTTCCATGTTTTCTCACCTATTGATGACAACCAATGACCATTTTAGTCCATCAACCAACGGATGTTATGATTCCAAGACTTGATGGTCCAATAACCTATGATCACCAACCGATGGTTCTACTAGTTCTACACTTGATGGTGTCAACCAATGGAGGTTCTGACTCCATGATCTGATGGGGGTCCTGCACACCACAACTAATGGTGGCACTAGACACCACAACTGATGGTGATCCATTATTCCACAACCGATGGTGGGTTGTATGCCCACAACCGATGGTGCTTCTTATGTCTTCAACCTATAGTGTTCCTTGAATGATCAAAGTATGGCTTGTCTAGGTTCAGTTGGTGACTCTTTCTAGGTCTCAACTCGGTGGTTTGTCTAGATGGTTTGTCCAATGTGTTCACTTGTATACAACCAATGGTTTTATCTACTCAACACCTGATGGTTTTAGATGATGCTCATGGTATGATGTTTTGGTTTTAATGATGTAGAACTAATGTGTTTTTCATATCACCTAAATTTAGGCATTTATTCTAGGTATTTATTTATGGTTTTGTGTCATTGTAGCCTTAATATGCCCAAAATAACCCTAGATTCTTATTCTTAAGTAATTTGCATCATTTTCAAGATAGAGTTGCTCAACTAGACAATTTTGGGACATGTAGGCACCGAACTTGAAAAGACATCTATTCTCTGAGATTTCTCCCCATCACATGGTTTTTGTGGCATCTAGGCTTCCATTTGTAGCGACCGTGACACTCGACATGGTTGGGCCCATCTCAACATGATCAGGATGAGAATGGAAAGTTGCGACTTCTACACCATCGCAACCGCTACATCGTCGTAACTACTACACTCATTTTGACCGTAACACGAAGCAACCACTACTAAATCTCATCTTCTGCAACTGAGATGTCGGACACAGCCGGTCCAAGCCTGGCACAGTTGAGCCAAGGATAAGGGCCAACAACCGTCTCAATCATGACAATCGTCTCGACCTTGGTAACCGTCTCGGCCGTGACAGTTATCTCGACTGCTACACCTGACACGTCCGTGTCGAGCCTGACCTGGCCACACTGAGATAAGTGTAGTGACCGGGACAGGTGTCGTGACCACTTATTACATACACTCCACCTTCACCTGTAAATACCCACCCCTCGCCACCTGGAGAGAGGTTTCACACATTTTTGGTTCCCAGAGCCTTGTGGGAGAGTTCTAAGGTCCAAAAGAGCTGAAGTGCTCATCCTACATTCACCCCTTCAATTTGCTTCCATCTACCATCATTTTCCACCACCATTCACCCATTTCCTACCATTCCTAGCCATCTTCCACCTCCATACACCCACCAAGATGCTATCTGGGGCAGAATTGAAGAGAAAGGAGGCCAAGGAGTTCAGAAGGCCAAGAAGGATGACCCAAAGACAAGGCCTGGCCCATACGGAGGCTAAGGGCAAGAGCCACCTCTCCTTTACGGGCTAAATCTCTTCTTTTTTTGCTCCTTTCTCCTATTTCTCTCTTTGTTTCTATATGAATGATGTTCTTCAATCTTTTTTCAGTGCCAACTATGCTTGTCCATGGCTAGTTGAGCTCCTTCTTAGCTATGTAGCTTTTTTTGGGCATGTTTATGTACTTCTACCTTAAGCAAGTAGTTGTATTTTAGATCTAGTACATTTTCTTTTCTATCTTCTCTTTTTGGTTATGATTGCAAGTTTGGTTGATCTCTTTCATGCTTGAACTTCTATTTCTTTCCATATCAAGAGATTCATTGTAGAAATAGATAAGAGAAGGTGGTTTGGGTTGGAATCTGAATAGAGGATGGTTCAAGGTGATCTGTGCAGAATCATAGACCTGAGAACGGTCAGGCTCACTAGCAGGTTCTTCCCATATCACATTTGTTCCTAGTATCTCAGAATATTATAGACCTGAGAGCGTATCTAGAATATTCTAGGGTGTTGATTTGTCATCCTCTAAAGAGGTTTCATATCACTGATGGGTTTTAGTCACGCTGCATAAAAGTGAGTGGGATGACCCCACAAGAACATATACCATAGTACGTACTATGTTTGGATGTAGGTTGTTTTTGAGGTGTTTGTGGGTTGTCTACACCCGAGAACGGGTGCATAGACTGTCCAACTTGTGGTTAAATATCCAGGAGCTCCTTCTCTTTGATTAGTAGAATTTGACGGTCTCTGTTTTGTTTACTTTGTTTTATTTTACTTCATGACATTTTGCTAGACTTGTTCTACTTTCATACTTTTATCAACTATCAGATTGGCTTAACTGAGTTAAGGGTGAGATCTTAAGCATCCAAAATGTACCCACATCCCTATGTTCAACCATGTATATCTATTTCGAGGGTCCTTGAAGGTTTTGGGTTATAAATTTAGAAGTCTGGTCACCCTTTGGGACATGATCAACTTTTTGGTGTGTTTTCTGGGGATGTGGTTTTCCAGGTTTATACATGCCCAAGGATTTTGTTTCATCATCCTTAAGTCTATATATATATATATATATATATATATATATATATATATATATATGCATAGTTTTCTTTTTGTTTTACACATACGTGTTCATATATATTGAATAGCTTTCCTTTTTCTTATACCTTTACAGACATGGACCTTGCTTCAGCAAGGAAAATTATCTTGTCCACTTGTCTTCCTGAATTTTCCATAGTGATTATTGGTAAATAATTGAAAGTTGTGCTCTACATCTAGTTGAGCTATACTCACCCCCGTTGTCGTCATCACACTTAGACGTTTCAACAAAGGAGATTGTCGATTAGCCCTCGACCTCGCCAATATCATGGGATCAAGAATTGATCAGAGCAGTAGATCTAGCTGGAGAAAGTGTCAATGAACTCACCTACTCCTTAGCTCCTCATCTCCAAGAACATATCAACCCACTTCAGCAACTACTAGAAAATTAGGATCATCACCTCCAAGTAGCCATCGAGGTCTTAGACCGTAGTAGAAGTATACCTCAAACTGTTGAACTAGAATTCATCTAAAAGTATCAATTTGATACATCGGATTCCCAATAGAAGTGTATGGAAGAATTGATGGATCTTGAAAGCATTGTTACTCAACTATGATAGCTCATGATAAGAATTTTGAACAAGGTAGAATGCTTCAAGAGCTCATCAATTAGATTACCATCCAATTGCAAATGCTATCACACAACCATGAAGATTACATTCATCAGAACCATTCCATTGGGCCTAAATTGGAACTTGCCTCACCATCCTATTCAGACCACCAACTAGATTCACTTGGATTCTTCTATGAAGACTAGCCGACATGGGGAAGCCCTTCATTTGATCCATATGATTCAGCTAATCAACCAATGGAAGAAACAATCCACACACATGAATGGTTACATGATGATGATGTTGACTCTTATCCCCACCAAGGCAGCCAAACAACCTCACATCAGGAAGGTCAGTTTGAGGATCCTAAATCAAATGTTGACCTAGACCAGGGTGATATCTCTCATATTGAGATTTGTTACTTTGCTTTTTAGTAGTGTTCTAGTCATGGTTTGGAACAATTTGTTCGAAGAGGATGATGACGGTTCATATTAGTGGAACAAGTTTACTTATGAGGACAAACTGGAGAAGCATGAGCTGACATTGTCCACAATCCATTTTCAAGGAAAAGTTGACATCAATGGAGCAGGATGCAAAATCCACTACAACATGGTTGTTGAGCATGAAGATAACCCAGACCCCATTGAATGTGACAAGCTTGTGGTGGTAGAACCACATATAGATTCACTTGGGGGTACTTATTGTTTAGAAAATTGTTGGATGACTCGAACTGTACATGAGAATTTACCTGAGCATCCAACCTTAAGTTTAGAGGTGGAGAGAGAAGAGAGGGGTCCTCTAGAAAACTTTCAACCTCTCACCTCCATTTCTTCTTGTGTCGACATCCTAGGTCCTGCCCATTCAGATTCATACCTTGATGGGTACCTTGAGGATGATATGCCACAAAACTCATTTCAATGTAGTTCAAATCAATCACAACACAAAGACAAATTCCATGAGTCACCAGATTCCATTCCTTTTCTTCAGACTCAGAAGGGCTCAGATCTCCGCTTATTTTACTTTTACATTGTGGACCCCATCGACATGACACAAGTAATGTGGATCCGCCACAACAGCAGTCGCTTCTGCCAACGATGCCTCCTTCCTTCCACTGTAGTATCCACTTTGCCGCCGCCGTCAGAAGCTTCCACTTCATCACTGGCCCAATCGTTCCAAAGATTCACACGACAGTGTTGAGTGTCAGAAGAGACACAATGCAGATCCCATGCCATTAAATGCTATTTAGTCTGACTGCACCACCGCAGACATGATAGAGCCAGACTATAGACAAGCACAACCACCGACTTCCCCACCTCCACCCTCTGCACGCCCGAGCCCATTCTATGCGGCTGTGCCCAGTTGGAACATATCAAAATCATCACTGCAGGAAGAACCATGGAAGCGATGCAAAGCGGATTTTGCAAATTCAAACATATAGTTTCACACAAGAAAGGAGAAGGGAGTTTCTCCTTACCTGCAAGTCATAGCAGTAGCTATCTGCCTAGATCGACGTGAACGACAAACCCAATATATGGAGATGAAATGATGCGCTTAGAATTATCCAGGTTTGGTTCACATGAGTCTAACTCAGACTACTGATGGATGTCCGCCACACTGATGGACACTTATAGTGGTGATTCATTAGAGGAAGTCTCGAGTGAGAGATGGTCCAGAGCACGCCACGATGTCGAGCTTCATACTTCGACAGGCCATTAGGAGGGCCCATTAGTAGCAGTGGTACACCAGGCTTCATCTATAGGGGATTAGTGCCAAGAGTCAGTAGAATGGTTAACATCTTAACGCTGGTCAACTTCATCACGTGATTCAGCCCAGTGGAGCAGACACCACCCTACTACTGATGATGTAAACCAAGAATCCCTCCCCCCTTCTGTGTTCAGAAATATGAAACAGAAGTAGTAGTTTAAAACCCTAAACAAAGACAAGCATAGACTTGTGGGTCGATGATATGTCGACCCCACTACACTCATTAAGCTTGGGATACAAGCACAAGTCTAGAGATATCTTGCAGCTGTTAGCCTTGACATCCTTTCTTACGTGCAATTTGATGCTTATCATAGACTTGCCTATGAATTCTATGCTACGCTTGAGACTCCCCTGGACCACTAGCACAATATCATGCATTTTTGCCTATTGAACCAGAGCCTCCATGTCACTGACGATCACCTCAACAACTGGTTGTCATGTTCTGCTGAGGACTATGTCGAGATGTCCAGGGGGTGGCTAGAATTAGGGGACAATAATTTTGACCCTCCTCATGCATGGAAGATGCTTACTAGGGAGGATAGATATGTTGCTAGAGATACCAAAGCTTCGCACATCCACATCCTGAAACTTCTTTATCTACACCAGGTGATAGTACAATACATGACCACCAAAGGACTTACCCATCAAAGCACCAAGAGTATTCCACCTTACCAAGGACGTACCCACTTTTCCAAGAGTCTTCAACCTTCTCCAAGGTCTTACCCACTCTAGCACAAGTCTTCTGCCTTCAAGGACTTTTCTACTCTTCCTGGATCTTCAGCCTTTTCCTTCACCTTCGCTCGGAGAAGCTTCCACCAAGGACTTACCCACTTGAGCAAGGAGTCTTATGCTTTCACCAAGGGCTTACCCACTCTTTCTCCAAGTCTTTAGCCTTGATCTTCACCAAGGGACACCTTCCCTTATTCTTCTTCACCTCTCTTAGCCAAGAGAGAGAACCTTCATCTTCATGGTTGAAATGAGAGATAGGGAGGTGGTGGAAGTGAGATCCTCACAAGATGTTCATGTAGGATGAGCTCTCTTACAAATCTCCTACCCACTCTAATGGATGTAGCAAGTTATTAAGCTTAGAGAGAGAGAGAGAGAGGAGGTTGTAGGATCACTCAACTATACAATAGGGACCTTCATAGTGCTTGGCTAACCATGGGATGAAGCCCAAGGGGTTCTATTTATAGTAAGAATGAAAACTAGCCGTTTTGTGGCTTGCAACGGTTATATTTTCGATTGTTGCAACTCCACAACGGCTAGAAACACTTTTATGCACTTTTCTGTACATTGCAATCGGTCGAGTTTCTATAAAGGTAACTCGGTCGATCCCACTAAAAGACAAGATCAATTTAGGCCATCGGGCGAGTTTGTCCTGGGGTAACTCGACTGATTCACTTAAATCAATTTTGGTCAGTACAAGGATTGGTCGAGTTCTCTGAAGTGCAAACTCGACCAATCAAAAGTCATTTTAAAGATCCAATCAGGATCGGTCGAGTTTGCAACTCGACCAATGAACAGCCTAATGTGAATTTTGGAAAATGACTTTTGAGTGCTTAAATATTCGATCTAAGTGCTCCTGATTTTTTTAAAGGTTAATTACAAGTCATACAATCATACAAGTGATTTATAACATGATTCTAATGGGAATACATCATATTCCAAAAACATGCACTTGTATGGACTTTGACTTGTCTTTTCTCCAAGTTGAGATGTGCAAGTTAGGGCATTTGGAGTGTGTCTATACCTAATATGAAATCACTCAAGTAGAGACATTAGACACAAATAAGTGAAATGGTTTAGTAATCATCAAAACAAGGGTTTACTCAATTTAGACCTTGAGTCAGCAGTTACCACCTCTATGCGATTGCCTACGGGAGATCTATCTATACATCTAGAACAATTATCTAAAAAAAGAGTACATATGTGTTGATCATAGTATAGCCTCACACTAATCCTTAGTGTGGTGGAACCATGTGTTTCTTTGGATTAAACTCTACTCCAAGTCGATTCTATTTTTTCATACAACATGGGCTTGCTTTTATCACAATTTACCAACATGGTAATTGCTACTCGAATTTAAGCTTATTGGTTACTAATAGGATTTTGATTGAACCCTTATTCTTAATGATGCATGGCACAACCGTATTACTTTATTATTTTGTTTTAAGTTATGTTACTAGGGGTCCAAGTGCAATTATCTAATTACATGTACTTAGTTGTATATTTAATTATTTTATTTTAATTTTATATTTTCTAGGCAATTTGTGAAATCGCATCAGGTTATAATTACAAGTCTTTTATTATAAATAACTGGTATTGTATTTTATCCCAAATAGTTGGATATGTTTTGAGAAATAAATTTATTGGTTTTCTTTCTAGTCACCTCCTTCTCCTGATGCATTCTGCATCAAGTGGTACCAGAGCCAAATATGGAATTGTAATTTTCCTTGGATCCAAACTCTGGTTGGTGACAGGTGAATAACTTAGTACATACGGATAACTTAGTGCTGATTTGATTGAATGACAGAGCGGTCTGTAATTTTATGATTCTAGATCAATTGATTTGAAAGTAGTGATTTGAAACTATGAAAAATTCTTATTGTTGGAAATAATTGACACAACTAAGTTTTTGTACTGACATTGGTTTATACACTTTACATAGTTTCAAAACTTGATAATGTATTCACTTTAACACACATTTTTTACTTGGCCCAGATTAAAATGCTTAATCTCATTCAAATAAGGATTTCAATAAAACTAATATCAATCCACAAAGTCGGTAATCAGCAACTATATGTGATAGTGTATTGAATTGAACTCAGACATGCTCAAATCAAAACTGTATTAGTAAGAACAATAGGTGTAACCTTAGTTACATGAAATCAGTTGTTATAAATTATATGTGACACTAGAATGAAAAAGCACACATAGCCTCTCGTGTGCATGTGATATATCTCACAAGAAGACAATACCTAAGAAGACGTTATATGATACACTCAGTAATTTGGCAGAAAATGAGGCTTTCGGTTGAACAAATGGACATCAATATGATTCCAAATCATGATTGTCAACTAGTATCCCTTGAGTTCTTTGAGTTATGATCTTGATTTTTGTTATGACTAAGAATATATTAGTTGACTCAAGTTACAATTCTCACAACAAAATATAACCCATGTAACACGGATAGACATTTCATGACTGAACACATAACTATCAAGGAAGTCATGCTATAAATTGACTAAAAAACCATGATCTCATCTCTACTAATAGACCCCAAACATATCCAATCACCTCAAGAAACAACATTGGAATTTCCATACGAAACATACACACCAATAAGAGGTGTACTCTCCTTGCATGGTTCCCAAGAACCCAACCACACAAACATGCTAGCACTGCCTTAAGTCCTCGACATAGAATGTCAGATCGGGCTCCAGTAGGAGGTTCAATGTGATAATTTTTATCTTACTATTTGAACTCATACAAAAGAATAAATTATGGAAAAGGCAAACAATGCATTTCCTTACTTCTTAGATAAAAATCCTCTTGTAGTTAAATACACATAAAGTAATAATATAAATTGAAGTAATATGTAACATACTAAAATTTGAATACCAAATCTATTTTGATCTCTAATCCTTAATTTTTCTAAACTTGATTTCATGTACAAAGTGATCATGTATTCTCTATTATGTTTAGTATCATGTTCTTTGATACAAATTCCTCGCCAATTGAATGTATTATGACACAATGAGTGCATTCTCCTTATTTGAGAATGAATTACAAAATTAGTCTCTCAACTTGGCTTCAGGAATCAATTTGGTATTAGTTAGAGAAAATTGAATCATTAGTTCATGAATATCTCGACTAAACCTCACATTCATGGAATACTCTTGGTTTTCATATTAATGGTCTTGGAATCGATATAAGATATCAATTGGGGTAATAGATATGTACTTTTGAAATAAAGAATATTAGTTTGGTCGAATCCCAATACTAATCCAGCTTGTTTGTATTATTTAATTTAATTCAATAGAAAATGGAAAAGTGGTTAAATTTTCAAAGTAATTGGATTTATAAATTGGGAGTTATATAATTTTAAAATAATTCAAAGTAAGCATAATTGATGTCCATGAATAGAGACTTAAACCACTCTATTAGAAACTATAATATAACGAATGAAACCCTAACCTAGGTCAATATCGTTATAAACAATGACAATGAGGAGTCCCTCCCTCCATGAATAAAATTTCTTTGATGTTCTCCCTCCTCATGGGAAAAACTTCTCACCACAATGACACACTGGTACGTTCTATCAACCATGGGGTGAATTGATAGATTGAGATATATGCATTGTTCCCTTTGTGATATCCTACTACCCTTATCAAACTGATTAATGATGACGATTTTTAGTATGCATTTTATAGACTTCATCAGATCGCAAAACTATTGCATCTATATCACCCTCTTCAAATAGATCTACATATATGATATACCTAGACTTTGTCATTGTTGGAGGAAGGAAGAAGGCCGAACACCTTCATCTACAAACCCCTAGTGGAAGCAACAATGACATGATTTGTTATCATTTCATGAAACCAACTCACCTCCTAGAAAATCCATGGTCAATCTAGGGAGGCTCAAGAGAGTTAGAGACAATTTGGATCACCCTCTACCTCTAAGGCTTCCTCAAGATACTAACCTTAAAAGAGAAAAGGATTGTTGCAACTAGGTAACTCACACAGTTTGTATATTATAGACTTCGATACAAATATCAATTGACAATGCAAAACAATATATATATAAAATTTGGTTGGTTGTCCTATCATACCATATTAGTGTATACATGTATCGATGTGGTGATACTAGTCTAGAGAATACTATGTAACCGGCCTCCTATATCTTCCTAATTGTAGGAGTGTTTTAATATAGAATGGAAAGATTGTACATAGTATGATTCAGTTCTAGTTAACTACAAAATGTAACATGAATAATACACAACTAAGAATGCTTAGCTAGTTATCTAAAGATGACTGTATACACTTAATTTTAGTAGTAAGTTGCATTTATAAAATTTTAGAAATGATTATTGTGGACATGTAACATGGATTTATATATCTTATCACTTAGGATTGCAAACATTATGGTATAAGAAATACTCTTGCAAATATAAGTATGGTAACCTAAATATTTTAGACTTACATGGCTAAAAATGATTCTTACAGTGAGAACAAATCTAAAACCCTAGATTAAGAAGATCAAGAATGTTGATACATTGGAACTTTAATATATTGATATGATGATATTATACTTATTTATGCAAATAAAACTTAGTTAAAACCATAGAACATACTAGAATGGGTAAAAGATGAATCAAACTTATATATGGAAAATTATAGCCACCTATAACACAAATAAAATATAATTGAACAACATTTAGTTCCAAGACAATAGTTACCAATATCATTCTAAAATTGTAGATCACCCTCTTGATTGAATCTTGGAGCTCCATACCTGCAATGGCTGGATTTATACAAGTTTATAAAAGGTAAGAAATTTCTTTTACTTTTGGAAATTTTAATTCACTTTTTAAAGCATGCATAGTAGATAGGTTTCTTCACCTTAATTGTTTGAAATATTTAGCATTCCTCTTTGAAAGGTCATCAACATTTTTTTCAAATAGTAGCACTTTGTTTAAATGTCAAAAAAGGATAGGATGGTGCCCACTAGTTTAGTGGAATTATCCTTCCACACCTCTGTATAGAGTTAAAGGACATAGGATCCCTTAATATACTGGGTATTTTTGTTGGTGTTTTGTCATTATCTGTAGGAGAGAACACATGGCATCGCCAACAAATAGACATTGACATGTGACATCTGTTTGAAAATTTGAGTTACTACTCTCAAAATTTGATATTGAATCCTATTGAATTTGAAAACCCATTTTTCAATTTGATACTTACCTACATTATTTAACTCTTTGCATATTTTCATAAAAATCCTTTATAGCTAGGTTCATATTTTTACTTTCTAAATATCAATTTTGCATTAATCATTTGAGAGACCCATATTTCCCTTCTTGGGGTCCATGTGTAGTTTTGTTCTCTCTGGGAATCATGGACAGGATATCAAAGCGAGACCTAGAATATATTGCATGAGATTCCCTTTGTTAGAAGATTGGATTTGCTAAATTATTATTTGATAGTATTCAATGTATATGTAGCTTTTCTAAGAATATTGTGAACTCTGGAAAAATTGTATGAATGAAAAGACTTGTTTATATTTTCTGATAAATATTTAGAAAAAACCAATCATAAACATAGGGTCCTTACGACATGGTATGAGAGCTATAAATAGTTGGTCCTCATGTATTTCTCATGGGAAATTAGGGTTAGTTAGGAATACAAATGGAGTAATTGGACTTACAAAAAAAGTTACAACAAACCCTAGTATCATTGGCTCAATTATTAGGATATACCTAGACTACAAAAAGGAAACACTAAGATCCTCGGATGTGAGGTATTTACCTTGATATAGAAAGCCACAGAATATACCTAGCTCATCTACTAGCTTAGATTTACAATGAGGCCCTTGGAACATTAAAATGACCAATATAGGTATACAAATGGTAGAGTTCCCTAGAGCTTCTCAGTAGCTTGATAAAACCACAAGTAATTACAAATAAGAAACTATAGAATAAATAAATATCATAGCATATACCCTAATATGGTAAGTTACATGTATGTATAACACATATGACTTTCATTTGGAATCTTAAATTATTTTTGAGAGTCATGTAGCATACATAATTTACTTCAACTTTATTAATTAAGTGAGAATAATTTATCACCATATAACTGGGGATGAGATGAGGTGTATAAGGAAGGATGTTTAGTGAAGGTTCTAGAACAATTACTCCCAAACCACTTTGTAAGTGGTGGGTTTCCTAACTTTACATACAATGCAAGCCAAAATAGTTCCGACTACTTGGGGAAAACTCTAATATTTGAATAAAATATTCAACTCAATTCAAACTAAAAAAACTATATACAATCATCACTAAAATACAAAATAACGATATGTTAACATGTATAAGGGGGAAAATCTGTGAAAAAATATTATATATATATAATGCAATACTGAAGAAATTGGAGACGGCGCCACTCTCTCTCTAGGGTTGAGCTCCCGCTTCTCTCTAGTATCCCCTGGCGGCCACCGCTAGGGGGAGGGAGCGCCGCTTTGGTGCCTTCCTTCCCCTGGCCAAATCTACTTGTTGAAGGGGGTGATGCAGTGTTGGGGCTGCTCGTGGCAAGGTTGAGGCGGTGATATGCGGCGTTGTGCCGAAGCCAGGGTGCGGGTTGAGGTCAGTTGCATCGACTATGTCGACTCCTTCTCGTTCATGAGTGATGGAAGGAGAGGTGTTGTCTCCTGCTGGTCTGGCCTTGTGTGCGGGGACTCATTGTAGGTGTAGTTAGGGAGCCTTGACTTCCCTCTCTAACCCCTGTCTCTCCTTACCCCGAGCTAGTTTCCCAATTTTGTCCTGAGCTTCGATGCCTCCACGACATTGTCTGGCTTGCTTCGGAGATCCTTGCGGTAGCCGAGCTTGCTGTCCGGTTTGGGCGTCTCCTGTCTGGTGGTAGTGCTCCCTGGTTGGCGGCGTCCTCCCTGCTGAGAAGGTGTCTGCCCTATGTCTGACACTGATGCGTTCGGGAGAGGGTGTCTGACCCCTGTCTCTCCTTACCCCAAACTAGTTTCCTGGTTTCAACCTGAGCTACGACACCTCCACGACATCGTCCGGCTTGCTTCGGTGATCCTTGCGGTAGCCGAGCTTGCTGGCTGATTTGGGCGTCTCCTGTTTGGCAGCGGTGCTCCCTGGTTGGCGGTCCTCCATGCTGAGAAGGTGTCTGCCCTATGTCCGTTGCTGAGAAGGTGTCTCACCCTCATACCGTTCGATGGATTGTCTCTTTGATTTCGAGCGCTTCTGGTGGTGGGGGTTCAAGGGAAGGCAGAACGCATCTTCTCCTCCTCTTTGGTCCCCTCTGTTGACGCGTTTAGGAGCACCTTAAGGTGTTTGAGTGGCATGTTCACAGACCGACCGCAAGGAGTTCGATGGTTGTCCCTATGGGCAAGAGCAAAGTTGAAGGATGTGCTCTGCTCCTCTCCACGAGGGCAGTCACATCTGGTGGAGCAAGGATGAGAAGGGAAGCGGGTCTCCCAGTTGCTTCTGGTTCCTTCTTGTTGTTTGGCCTCTAATATGTATAAAGGATTGACCATTGGGTCCTAGACGTTGACTTGAAAGCTCTCTATAGTTTCTTACTGGCTCTCTATTCCGCACAATTTCAGTTAATGGGCGTATTGCTAGTGTGTGCATGGTTGGTCTGCTGAGGCTACTTGGATTGATGATTCTAGCGAGGAAGGCCCTTTAGTGTGTTCTTTTGCGTATTGGATGCTCTAAGGTCTGGTTTATAGGTGTGATATGGCCATCTATCTTGCTCTTGAGATATCCAGAAGTGTTGAAGCTTTTATTCGGATGCCCATGTCATCATTCTTTCAGATGATGGTTTTATTGCTAGTGGCGGCCTGTGTAGCTTAGGATGATCTCTTTGGTTATCTTATGTTTTCTCTTTATTCTAGTGTGGTTGGGCACCTTTCTCCTTTTACTAGATAGGAGGCTTCTGTATGTAGCTTAATCTTTAGACAAAGTTTGTCTTTGTTTGTTTTCTTTGTGGGTGTTCTAACATCCAGGTTGTTATGGGGGCGCAAGTTATGTTGTACCCTAGTTTTGGCCTTGTTTATCAGCCTATTGGTATCAAGGTTTTATGTTCTTGCTGTAATGGGGTACATTGTGCCCAAAGTTTTGGTAATATAGTAACACGCTTTTGGACCGACCAAAAAAAATTCAATACTACTTATAGACTACATAGTAAGGGAAGTGTCCCTCAAAACACCTTCAACCAAAATAACATCTACAAATTATCGAGTGGAAATTTGGAAATCTAAGAAATGACCAATATGTTCCCTTATATATGTGTAATATATTACAATTCTTGAGAATCTTTTTGATGCAAAATCAGGACACTTTGAATAGATCCTACATTATATAAAAATGGATATAAATTGGGGACCACCAAAATTAAACTTAAAAGGAAAAGTAAATGAAATCATGTTCACTTCATAAATTTGCACCCATATCAACTCTAGAAAAAAGTTTGCCTCGTGATAACTTGAACACAAATGTTTGATGACTTGAGAGATAAATAATAGCTTATCCTTCTATATTTGTAATTATAATATTTGCAAAACAAAAATACATTTATGAATGCAACATTATATTTGTATAGATTAAAATTTTAAAAATAGATTAAAATTGCATCCCAATCCAAAATAAGAGAACTAAGTGGTAAATGTGGTAATTATTAGGACCTGGAGATTACTGGAACTCTAAATTTTCAGAGTTACATAAAACTTTGGATAATCCATGTTGAACCAAGCATCATATTGATGTAAAAATGTACCCATCAAAAATGTAGAAATAAGAATGAACTATATCTATTTTTCTTGACCCAATAAAACATCACATTAAGATTAGTGAAAAAATATTGAGTAACATTTTATGAAGTTTTTAAGATTGGCTATGAAAACTATAGTGTATTTAATAATTTTGTGGTGTAACACAAACTTTTAATATTCATAATTTAGATTCTTAACCTAGAAATGTATTAATGACCCTAGGGAAGTTATATGGATCAGGAATCAGTAAGTGCTCAGGTGACTTTTAATGTTTCACAAAAATCTAAATTCCCAAAATGTGTTGAATAGTTGGGATGATGGAGTAATAGTAATTATAATGTAGATGTGAGGTGATTGTGACTTGATTCTCACATTGATTTTGGCCATTTTTATTTTTATGTAGAAATATTTTTCTGTCAAAAATTAGTTTCTTTATGATACTAATGTACAAAGAAAAATGAATATTATGGAATTTTATCGACGATTTCTCAATCCAAGTCACAATCTAGGGGTATGATAAAACCATAGAGGAGAGTGGCATGAAACCGTTAAAACCTAGAGTTGGTGTAGGTTAAGAGAGTGAAAGATAACACATTGTAGTTGACATATTAATTTAGACTTCAAGTTGAATCCTTTTAAAGGGTAGAGAGTAGTACCAGACTAGGCCATGGATGTGCTGATTTCAAGGACAAAACCCACTTTAAGGGTTGCAGTGTTGTAACATACAAAAATTTAAATACAAATATATGCTGATATCTAATCCTTAATATTTCTAAACTTTGAGTCCATGTACAAAGTGATCCTTTATTCTCTTTTATTCATTTGTCATATTCTTTGATACAAATTTGTCACCCATTGAATGTATTATGTCACAATTAGTTTATTCTCCTTTCTTGACAAAGAATTACAAAATTAGTCCCTCAACTTGGCTCCAGGAATCATTTGGGAATCAAGTAGTACAAGTAGTTCATGGATATCTTTATTCAATCTCACATTCATGGAATACTCTTGATTTTCATACTAATTGTCTTGGAATTGATATAAGATATCAATTAGGTTAATAGATATTTACTTTTAGAAAAATTAGTGATAATATTAGCTTGGTCAAATCCCATTATCGATCTAGCTTGTTTATATTTTTATAATTTAGTTCATTAGAAAATGTCAAAGTGGTTAAAATTTCAAAGTAACTGGCTTTGTGAATTGGGAGTTATATTTTAAGATAATTCAAAGAAAGCATAATTAATGTCCATGAATAGAGACTTAAACCATTCTATTAGAAACTAGAATAGAATGAATTCATCCCCACTATCAACCTACTCACAATAGTTATATAGAATGATGATGAGGAGTCCCTTCCTCTATGGACAACATTGCTTTGAGTCTCGTTCTCCCTCCTCATGGGCTAAACCTCTCACCTCAATGATGCCTTAATATGTTATCTCAATCCCTAGATGGCATGGTAACGAATGGGGTCTACAAACTTGAAAATGATTGTGCCCTTTAAAACTTTGACACAGTGCCAGCCACCTCCTTCTTCCCCATCGATGGATAGATACTCCCTGGACCATAGAAGCGCCTGGACTCTATGACCCTCTTCCTCTATATAAACGTTTCTTCCCTCCTCAACCAAACACACCTCAAAAGCCTCGCTAACAACATACCTACCTTACCAACCCCCTCAATGCTAAGTACCCCTACCTTGTCCTCCATGATCCATTGCACCTACACCCGAAGATCATTGACAACCCAATGCAATTGGACGATGATCAAATAGAAGGAGCACCATTGGTCCCAACACAACAATCTCAAACATCATCTTTTGTTTTGTTAAGGACTTCAAAGATCTGCAAACTCTAAGCAATTGCATGCCACCTCCACCTGGACTACATGGTAGAAATCAAAAGCAATCCCCTCGCCTCTCCATTGCAACCTCATCCGATTGCAACCTCCTATCACTCCACCAAAAACTTGAATCCCAAGCCCCTAGCATATCCAAGGATGAAGACAAGTCTATATCCATCCATGATGAGATCCCTTGGAGGAAAATCCAAGGAGATTGGGATGTACACATTGCCCTCCATGATAGCCTTTTACCGTGATCAAATTGATCGATGATGATGACCAGTGGTACCACTAGTACAAAAACTACCTTTAGCATCGGTTATTACTAGCCTATAATGTCAGTTTTACACTGCACCTAAGTGAGAAATACTACAGTCACAGGTCTACAACGTCGGTTACTAGGAGATGCGCAAACTGATGCCAGAGATCCAACCTTGATTGCTATGATAAAAGAAATTGACATAGTTGAGAGCCTGAGCCCTCAGTTCATTTACCCCAACTGATGTCATACTGACATACCATGTCACATTTATAAATGGTAAAGGTCTTTGAATCTTCAGTTTCTACCACAAAGCAACATCATTTTATCAGCTTCGTGGTCGTTTGCGTCAAGAAAAACTGACAATTAAGTTCTACAGTGTCATTTGTTCCATAACAATGATGACTAGGACCCTATAGTCTGTGCTGCCCAGCATGACTATTTTATGGTAGTCCTATAATGTCAATTTTAGTCCTAAAACTGATGGCTCAGACCTATACTGTCGATTTCTTAGTAACAGTCGACAACTAGTTTTTTTTAATAGTAGGTCTTCATACCTGTTGTTTGTCTGTTCATCAAGATGAAGAACCTGCAGTTCCAATCTGTAGGTTAACAACATCATGTGCGTTTAACTTAACAACAAGCCAACCAACCTATAGAACCTGTAATAACAAAGACAACCCACCCAAATACAAGATCCATTCTCCAATTCCATTCTCATCACATGTGCAAACATAATTCTATTCATTCATCTTCACATCCATTCACACACGTGATACTTCATTCACATGTGCACCGATTACATTCTCATGACATGTAGAAACACAATTCTCATTGTATTCATTCATCTTTACATTCACACACATGTATATAGATCATCATTCACATATGCTCCACAATTTACTTGCATCAAATTTAACATTGCAAGAAGTCATAAGCACCACATGTATATAGAAATAATGACATCAAAGTTTTTATCCCAATCAAATTCAGAGGTCACTTCCTTAATGAAGGCTTGTGCCCATTGTTCTTGTATCTCATCTACCTATTTAGTCATATAGGGATTTTTATGTCAAACGCCTGCAAAGGGAATGACATATGTAATTAAAAAGTTTGATATTTTTATATTATCAAATGATATTATTTACTTATGATGATCAAGACTATGTATACAGATTACATTTTGTAGACAGTTGATGTCTAGCTCCCCATATCTGACAATCATCTTCATATACCGCATCACATGGTATCTGCATGCCCAACCATTCTCTTGAACAACACACTATAAATTTCAACATACAAAATGTTAATAAATATAAGTAAGTATAGTTGGGATAAATATGCATTGGAGTCGGAAAACTACATCTACATTGTGCCAAGATATCACTTTCTTTTTCTTGTCCACCTTTCACCCAACCTTTTTGAAATCTTTTATACCCCTATACATTAATGCAACACAATGAATTGCATTAGTAAATAGTCATGTAATGATATATGCTAATGGATATAAATATAAAAAATTACTCATCTGAATAATGCCTTTTTCAATTTGTGTCCCCTACTGTCTACTTCTTCACCCTTAAGATCTATATAATACACAGTTAGTGTTGCGGGGACAATAACCAACAACACCCAATGGTTATTCTTGAGTGAAAAGAAGGTAAACAAAACAAAACTCAAAATCCACAATGAAATGTAATTCTCAAGTCAAAATTATAAGCAAAGTAAGTAAACTTACTCAACATTGTATGAAGCTAACATCACACTCTTTTTTTTTGCTTTACCAAAATATTTTAATGTGATAGAGAAGTATTCAGTAATAGATGTAGGGTCTTCAACTATGCTACTAATCAATGATGGAATAAGAAATGCCACATGGGGTAGTGTGAACTCTGTACAGACCCTATGTAAGTAGCTGCAAAACATATATCATGCATGCATTATATAGGAAAATAGATCAACATATATAAAATGAAGTATTTTTCTATATAAGATATTAGCATATCCAAAGTTCTATCACATATGTATTCAACCAAACATAATTAAACATCATCAAAACATCTTGCAAAAATATACTAGTGTCATGAGGTTGACCTACAACATCCTCCTTAATATGGACTATCATAGGCGACCCTTCTTTAAAGGTGCCTATCTAAACTGCCATACCCCTACAATGAGAAGGTGGATATGGAGGATGAGCTATAAGGGGTTTTCTCTAGACATTCACATTGAGTAATATTATTCTCTAAACATTCACTCTATATCTTGATTATCTCATAACTGAGTGAAATAGATGAATTGGAAGCTTGCCTTTATATTATTATTATTTTTAATCAAATCCTTTTAGGTAATTATGCCATGTCAATCATCAGATGATTGGCTCTACAGGCATACCTTACCAACAGAATCCCACTTGCACTTAGAGCCAATCACCCATGGATCTCATTTTTAGTGATCTAAACATGTTTAACATGCTTTTCCTGCACTAGTGCTAATTTAGCAGGTTAGCAACACTTTGCTATTTAGTCAGTATATTGCATGTTTCTTTTCTCTTCGCTCTGAGATGAAATCGCTATAATATAGTATCTAATATTCCTTGCCTAACAATTAGCTCCATTGTTGTCATAGTATCTCTACTGAGTCATCAATAGTTGGAACATCTATAAGTTCATCGCATGAACTTTTAGATCCATATAGTATCACTTTGTGTTCATAACACAAGTATACTCATCTTCTATTGTAGATAAGCATTAATGGCTACTAATTTGAAACCTTTACAACTAATCACATTCTTTTCTTTTAAACCAAACATATTTTATTTTGCGATCCTATTTTGTCATTATGGAAGCTTGCATCGATGTAACTCTTTACATCCAACTCTTCCATTTTATTTCTATCCTCATTGACTATCAATCTATCCTTAGTCACTTCTCAAGTACCAATGGATATCTTTAATGACTTTCCAACAACCCTTATTGGAATATATATCATCTTGTCATGTCCAATAAATACAAGATTATACGGGATAAGTACATTTATAGCATTCATGATACATCCATTATTAGGGTTGGGCCATGGAATCTTATTCATGGTATTTCCATTCTTCATAAGAATAGGAATATAGGGTTCATGAGAGACTAATTTGGATTATCCCTTATTGAATCCATCCTTGTTGAACTCTTTCGAAACATTGTTATTGTACGTGTTCAAACTTCCACTGTGAAACGTTCAAGAGCTATCTTATAGGTCTTGATCCTTATCTCATAAGTTTCTTCACCTATACCTTCATTGTCGAAGGTGTTTTTCACACCAGTTCTCAACATTCACAAAATCAAGATGTCATTCCTCATCAGATGTGGAATATTCATATATGCTCCCACTAAATCTTTTGCAATCATAGATTTTATCTTTTATCTTGATTCAATTCAAACTCTTTGACTATCTTATCAAATCAAAAGATCCCATTTTTGAGTTGCTTGCTTCAATACCGGATTGAACTGTGAAGTTTATAGACTTCATTTGAATTCTTGAAGTTATAAAACCATTTAGGTTGTGTAACATACACATCCTTTGATGTATTCCTTTTAAGGAATCAGGTATTATCTTCATATGCCAAATTTATTAGTCCATCTTAACTACAACAACAAGCATGACAATTCATAAAGGAATTCCTATCAAGTTCAACAACTTGAACTAATTTGAAAACTGATCCAACCAATCTGTCCTTTTCTGTTATCCATGTAGGTCTTTGCCACAAGACCCTATTGCACCCTTAAGGTATTACCCCTTTAGGTGGCGCTATCAAGATCCTACCTTGTTAGCTTACATAGTTTCCATATTACTCAAAAATAGCTTCTAGTTAACTAGTTGGCTCATCTTGTATGACCAACCCGTCTGAGTTGTTGGATTCACAATCCTCCAATATCAGACGTGTTCTACTAGAAATATTTTTGTTCTATGTTATATGATGAACTTGAGATTCCACAACAACTTGTAATTCTCATTGTTCTCACTGCTCCTCTTTGTTGTCCTCAAACACTTTGAGTATTAGTTTTACTCCCGCTGAATCTTTAAGAACTCAGTTATCCTATTAACAAAACACATTTGTTGTTGGATTGGGATTAATAGTAATCTTAAACAATCATGGTTTATGGATAAACCTTCTTCAATAAAATACTTTCTCAAGGTGGGTTTCATCCTTTAGACATATTGGGACATTACCAAATCATGTCATATATGATGTTTAATAAACCATTCAGACGGTACATCATTTAGTGATAGGTATATATATGAGGATAAGAAGATTAGATTAATTGATAATTATATCATGACTCATCATGGTACAATTCCTTCATTCTGACACATCATCCTGTTCATATAGATTTGACTTGTGATACATTATCACTGTTCTTTCCTGAATATTCTCAAGTTATTGATGCAAAGTATTTCAATGTCTGATCTAATTAAAGTTTCTTAATACTTTCATCAACGTCATACTTCATTTATAATCTCCTTGAACACTTCAAGAGATTTATGTTTCTTCTTTACTGAGTACATATCATCATATTACTAGTAAATGAAACGAAGTATAAGTAATCATCCATAGCAATCATTCCAAAAGATCTCCATGCATCATATGCATGAGATCTGATGGAAGGCTTATCCTCCCACTACGTTTAGTGAAGGATGTCATGTTATATTGTGTGTGAATTAGACTATCCTTAGGTTCAATAACCAATGGAATCCAGATCAATATCAACATGTATTCTAGGCATGCACCTCTCATATTCATACAATATGACTAATGCTAATGATAGTCTTGAGTTATCAATTATAATCATTTGGTATAAACATTATAAAGATTTATCTTTTGATCATTTCACATAAATATCACAATATGTTTTAGGGCCAATGCCATGCAAGATCATATCTTTGAAATAGAAGCACTAATAATTCTTTATTGATAATCATCCTTGTCCATACAAGATGCATAAAGAAAATGTTTCTATTCTAATGGCATAATGAAATAGTAGTTCTAGACTCTATTACATGCCCATTGGGCTAAGATAAATTTAAATGTAGACTATGGCTTTCGCAACACTTGCTCTGCCTTTTCTGTCTTTGTCCTTCTAAGAGGGTTTTTACTTCTTGTCATATCATGCACATCAGTATGTTAGATCTCTTATCTGGTATCATATATAAAAATTTAAGAAGTAATCAAATTTATCTTATATTGTTTATACCTGAATTAGTTGCCTTAGTGCCTTCCTTCTTCTTCTTTAGTTACTCTAACCAGAGTGGGCAATTTCTTCTCCAATGTCCAGGATGGTGACAATGGTGACAATCGCCTCTTGGTCTCTTTACTCCACCTTTTGTCTTGGGACACAAAGACTTGGGCTTCTGGCTAGCTTTAGAACTCTTATTAGCTTTGCCTTTGCCTTTAGACTTCCCCTTTGTCTTGTTGATCATCATCAAAGACTTGGGCTTGTCTTTCTTCATTTGTGTCTCAGCTATCCTCAACATGCCCAACAACTCTGTCAACGGCTTGTCAAAGTCATTCATGTTGTAGTTCATGACAAACTGACTATATGATTCTAGCAAGGACTGTAGAATCACGTTAGTGGCCGACTCTTGGCCTAAGGGGAATCCTAGTCTATCTAGGTTCTCACATACCCAATGAGCTTGAGTACATGAGGACCTACTGGATCTCCTTCTGTCATGTTGCACTTGAACAACGCCTTGGAGACATTGTATCTCTCTTGTCTTGTCTGATCTTGGTACATGTTCTTGAGATGTGTGACCATCTCAATCACCTCCATGTTCTCATGTTGCCTTTGCAACTCATGGTTCATGGAACATAGCATCAGACACATGACATCCACAACATCTTCAATATGCCTCTTATAAGCATCCTTGTCAGCCTTTGGAGCATTTTGAGTGGGTTCCTCCCGTTCTGGCACTTCCAAGACATAGATTTTACACTCTTGCATGAGAACATTTCTCAGCATCTTGAACCAGTCGTGGAAGTTGTTCCCGACTAGTTTGTCTTTCTCAAGGACCAATTGTAGAGAAAAGTGATTGTTTGTCTTTCAAGATCAAACTCCTCTTCTAGATGAGTTCCTATGTGTATGACCCTATAGGTCCCATATCACATTGGCAATGAATGAACATAACTAGCTTATGACATCACAAGCAAAGAGTGGTGCCTAGTTGCACATATGTGCTACCCAAGTGAAATGGAAAGATGGAGAACAACTTCAACCTACAATATGCATAAGGTGTTTTAGTGATTGTATAATTCCTTTGTCTCTGATATCCATGATGAACTCAAAGCATGGTAGGTCATCCTCTCAACGTTCAATCTGTGTTTCTTAAACCAAGAGCAGACTTCTTGAGATAATATGATTTCAATATCATATATTGATTCACAGGTGCATGTGCATGTATTTCTCAGTCTTGCTTATCAAGTGGCTAAGATAGCATACTCCAGTAGGAGGGACAAATCTCATATATATCATTTACAGTCTATCCCCATGTGTCAAAGTCACCCAATCATCACCTTTATAACAACTCATGTTTCTGGACTGCATTTGATGATGTCAAAATGTACCCAACGACATGTGATGAGTGTAGTGATTTCAGGTCTCAGAATCACAATCACCACCTTCACTATGAGATATGAATGTAATCACCACAACCATGTGTCACTCTCAAGGTGGGCTTGTCTGATACACTATTCTCTAATATGTATCTATGTGCTTGGTTTGATATTACCATATCATGACTTAGTGAGACTCAGTCATCAACCAACTCACACTCTACTCTTATGTGTTACTGGTATCTATCTACCTTCCACACTAACTACCGACTATGGACATAATGAGAATATGTATATGCACTCTCATATGTATGGTCTCATTTTGACAAGGCTAATACTTGAAGAGATACGTCATTAAGCAATATTATTTTCAATACATTCACTTTGTATCATCATTATTTCATAACTAAGTGAAACAGATGAATTGGAAGCTTGTCTTTATATTATTATTATTATTATTAATCAAATTCTTTTAGGTAACGGTGCCATGTCAGTCATCATATGATGGTCTCTACAAGCATACCTTACCAAAAATTTATTCATATCATTGAGTTGAATCTGCTTATAATGTTTAATCTGCTATGTATAATCAATTTGTGTTTAATAGACATTGGCAGAGAGTTATATCTTTTGATTGGAAATTTGGTCTCACCCCATGGGTTTCCACACCTTGTAGGTGGTCGTACATGATGTGGTAGAGATCGTGCAGTTGAGACCGAGTAGCAAGAGGAGAAATAGTCATTTGAGGGTTGGATACACTACTAGTGTTTTGTAGTAGTCTTATGTGTCGCCCCTATACTCACAGGTCCTTGGGGAGTTTTAGGTGGTTTTGTATACAGATACGAGGTTTTATTAGTAGGCCATGGTTACATGGATATGGCATGTATATATAAACAAGTTGTTATATATGTAACAGGTTGTGGTCTGTGAGCTAGTAAATAGTGATATATGTACATCTTTATGGAAGGTTGTGTAATACAGGTGGCTTCATGTAGAATCAGATGAAATACATTTCAGCTTTTGTGCTTATGTGAAATCAATTTTAATTTCATGTGTTGTCTGGTAACCTAGTTGATTAGTATTAGTTCCATGCTTTTTATTGAGTAATATCGTTGTGGCATGTTAGGGTGTCATAGTTTTAGTGGTATCAGAGCTTTAGGTTTGATGAGTCTACAGGGACATAGGACTAGGGTTTGTGTCTGTTCTAATGTTCTCCCGTCTATCTTATGGTAACTTTTTCTTATGCAGAAGAAGAAGAAGAAGAGAAGAGAATATGGGTGGAGAACACGAAGAACATGTTGTTGAGAGTAGTATTGTTGCACCAAGTGGTGGTGCTAGAATGCAAGAGCAGTTTGATTCTATGCCTGAGACATCCCAGTTTGACCCAGTTGTGGTGGCCAATCCTGCTTTTTAGTTCATGTTTGGACAGTTCATGGCCATGATGATGCATATGGCGGACATAATGCCTCCACCCCAAGCGAGAGTAGTAGTCCCCAATGCAGAATATTTGGGTTCTAGGAAGACCTTTGAAAGATTGAGGTGTGTAGGAGCGATTTAGTATGTAGGGAAGGCAAACCCAACAGAGGCAGATATGTGGTTGATAGAGATGGAGAAGACCTTCAAGATCCTCAACATCCCCAAAGAGGATAAGGTGAAGCATGCAGTATACATGTTGAAGGGGAGTGCTGGCTACTGGTGGGCCATAGAGGAAGAGAAAAGACATGGTGTGGTGATTAGTTGGGAAGAGTTTCGATAGGAGTTCATGAGTTGATACTTCCTTAATTAAGACCTACCTGAACCTGAAGATCATGCAATTTAAGAAGATCCGAAAGTAATCTATGACAGTCAATGAGTAGGAAGCTAAGTTCATGGAACATTTGAGGTTTGCCCACATATGGCAGCTACAGACAAGGAGAGGATCAGACAATTTGAGAAGGTTTTGAGCACAGAGTTGAAAATTGTTGGGTTTTGTGGAGAAAACATGTGCGGCGGAAGCAACAAAATTCCACTCAACTCGAAATAGGATCTCATCGACAACTGTGTATTTAGAAGGAGTGTTAGCGGGATATACCTTATCGCGGAGCAAATCCAGTGATGTCCCACTGCACGACGGTGTGCAACAACGCTTGTCTACACTGACCAAACTTCTCTCCCGTTCACTGTCACAGGAAGATCCGGAGGCGCTCCTTTCGTGCGGTGATGTACGCTGCTCGTAACGCACACAAATGGTCGTTGATGCCCTCCAAACGCAAGTGTCTCAGCGTCTGCGTCTCTACTTCGTCCATGTGGATGGACTGGAACTCCACGTCACACTTCCTAAGCTGACGGGAAGGAGTCATGTCTGTGCGGCGGCCTGCTAGCGGTGCGTTGCTCTCCTTTCTCTCCTAAGGACAGTGATGGCTAGGGTTTTACATACATGTGTGTAAACTGAAAAGCCTCTCTCAATATCTTATATATAGATATCGGCCGTCAACCTCCTTTAAATAGGAGACGAAGGGAAGTAGGGTTTCCTAAACCCATCGGTAAACAGAAACATTGCGTTAATTAAAATGCTTGTGGATTAATTAGAATATTCTGGAATTCATTAATTAACCAAATAATCACATTAATTGATTAATTAATATCTGACTCCATGCAATCGCTTGGGATGGATCTATGGGCATATATACCAACAACAATGTCGGTGTCATTTTATAGAACAGAGAGAAGTTTGCCACATTCGTGGAGTCGGTTAGAAGAGTGGAGCGGTCAGTGGTGGAGAAGCATGAGATGAAGGCCAAGAAGAGGCATGCACAGTATTAAGGAAAGTCATCTGGAGTCTTTAAGAAGACTAGGTTTTTAGAATTGTCATCGCAGTAGAGATTGGTCAGTCAGTCGTAGTAGTCACTGAGCAGAGACAAAGGTCACAACTTTCCACCAACAAGAGCCCAGAGTGCTACAATAGTATCAGTGACATGCCCGTCTAGGCCAAGGTATGAGAGTAAGACTTGCTACAAGTGTGGACAGGTTGAGCATACAGAGTGGTTTTGCCCAATGAAGGATGAAGAGGCTACCCAACAACTGAGAGAGAGTCAGCAAGGGTCCCAGTAGACAAAATAGTTCAGCAGTGGCAGAGGACACGGTCAGACATCGTAGGTTGGTTCTTCAGGGCAAGCCAGTAGGGGAAGGGGATGACAACATGCAACATCTCGATTCTATGACATGAGCCAGCCAGAAGGAGTGTTCAACCCATGAGTCATGACAGGTCATATGGAGTTATTTCATTCTGACATGTCTACATCTTGCTTTATATTTGTTTTGGTTGACCCAGATGCAACACACTCTTTTATTACTATAGAAGTCATTGCTAGTTGTTCTTTGTCTATTAATTGAAGACATGATAGTCTTCGCTTAGAAACCCCTTTGGTTTGTTCTGTCGTGTTGCAGGAGGTGTGTCCTTCTTGTGTCCTTACTTTTTTAGGACGCAACATTCAAGTGGATCTTATACTACTTTACATGCATGGATTCATGTGATCCTTAGAATGGATACTTTGGAGAAGTATTGGGTGGTCTTGGACTGTAGTTCCTAGGTGGCGACGTTTGTCGATGATGATGTTTTATGGATCTTCCTAGGAGATAGGAAGATTTTCCCTACATGTTTGGTGTCAACAATGATGGAAGAACGGTTGATGAGACATGGTTGTGATGCATTCTTGGCTCATGTGGCGGATACCAAGATAAGGAGTCCGAGTATCCATGAGGTGACAGTTGTTTGTGAGTTTGAAGATGTGTTTCCCGACAAGTTCTGAGGTGTTCCCCTGCCTTGAGAGATTGATTTTGAAATCAATCAGGTTCCTAGTACGCAACTGATAACATAGAAACTGTACATGATGGCACCAGCTGAGATGCAAGAGTTGGAGAAACAATTGCAAGAGTTGCTTGATAAAGACTTTATCAAATTGAGAACTTCACCTTGGGATGCTCCCATTTTTTTGTTAAGAAGAAGGATGAATCCATGACACTTTACATCGACAACAGATAGTTGACAAAGTTACGATGAAGAATAAATATCCTTTGTTGTAGATTGATGATTTGTTTGACCAATTTCTAGGTGCCACATTGTTATCCAATATAGACCTAACGTCAAGATATCACCAGTGCGGATCAAGGTGTATGTCATACCAAAGTCATTTTTTAGGATGTGGTATGGTCACTATGAGTTCGTGGTTATGTCGTTTGGGCTAACCAATGCACCAACAATGTCCATGAACTTGATGAACAGGGTGTCCAAACCTTATCTTGATTAGTTTGTGGTGGTGTTCATAGATGCAATCTTGATATACAACCAAGATAGCCAGCAACACGAACAACATTTATGTCAGGCGTTGACCTTGTTGAGATGGCATCAGTTGTACGCTAAGTTTAGTAAGTGCAAGTTTTGGCTAAGGGAGGTGTCCTTCCTAGGATACGTGATATCTGCTGAGGGAGTTCATGTGGACCCCAAGAAGGTTGAATTTGTGATAGAGTGGGAGCATTCGAAGATGCCGATAGAAGTTCATAGTTCTCTAGGTTTTGCACGATACTACAGGAGGTTCATTAAGAACTTCAGTGCCATAACATTACCCCTAACGAAGTTGATGAGGAAAGACATACCTTTTGTCTGGGACGACAAGTGTTAGTGTGTCTTACAGTCATTAAAGGAGAAGCTGACTAGCGCACCAGTGTTGGTTCTACCTGAGCAAGGGAAAGGGCATATAGTCTTTTGTGATGTGTCAAAGAATGGTCTGGGATGTGTGCTAATGTAGGACAAGAACGTGATTTCTTTTGCTCTGCAACAACTCAAGAAACATGAGGAGAGATACCTGACCCATGATTTGGAATTAGATGTGATGTTCCATACCTTGAAGATATGGAGACACTACCTTTATGGTGAGAAGTGTCATATTTTCACCGACAACAAGAACTTGAAGTACATCTTCTCACAATAGGAATTTAACATGCGGCAGAGACGCTAGACAAAGTTGATTAAAGACTATGATTGCACCATAGATTACCATCTAGGGAAGGTGAACATGTGCCAGATGATTTGAGAAAGAAGTCTTCTTCGTCGTCATTTATGGATAATGAACAATTATGTTCTTGGGTATGCCATAAGAGACAGATGTTGGTCTCCCTACATTAGATGAATGTGAAGTTGGAGGTGTCCTTGTTAGTAGGATTATTTGAATAGTTACAAGTGAAGCCTACGCTAAGTCAACAGATCATAGAGGCTCAACATGGTGATACTATGATACTACAGACCTAATCAGAGTTTGGTAGTGAGAAGTCTAATGGCTTCCATGAGTCAGAGGATGGGACAATGTGTTACCACAGTAGAGCAGTAGTTCCTGTGAGGAAGATGTTCTTGGAGGAGGCTCACTCTTCGATGAATACTATGCATCCATGTATCACCAAGATGTATCACAATAATGAAACACATGTATTGGTGAACCGAAACATGACGTGGTTGAGTTCGTGGCAAAGTGTCATGTGTGTCAACAAGTTAAGATAGAGCATCACAAACTTGTAGGGACTTTGCAACCATTACCTATACCACAGTGGAAATGGGATCATGCTAATATGGAATTTATGATTGGACTTCCTAGGACAACCAAAGGTCATGACTCCATATGTGTGATTGTTGACAGGTTGACAAATACATCACACTTCTTACCAGTGAAGATGACATATACAATGGAGAAGCTTGCACAAATAAATGTTGATGATATAGTGTGTTTGCATGGTATCCCAGCTACCATCGTACCTGACAGAGGTCCTCAGTTCACCAGTCATTTTTGGGAATGTATGCACAGGTATGGATACACAATTGAAGTTCAGTATGACATTTCACCCGCAGATAGATGGACAGTCAGAGATAACAATCCAGATCTTGGAAGATCTATAGAGAGCATGTGTATTTCAATTTTTGGGCATTTGGGATGTGCACCTCGGTTTGATAGAGTTTTCCTACAACAATAGTTATTAGAGGAGTATTGATATGGCATCGTATGAGGCTTTGTATGGGAGACATTATAGATATTTGTTGTGTTGGTATGAGACTGGAGAGTATCAGCTTTTGGGTTCTGAGCTTGTACAACGGACCACAGAGAAGACAAAGATGATTCGACAGTAGTTGAAAGCAACCCAGGACATGCATAAGTTTTATGCTGATAATTGTCATAGGCCATTGGGAATTCCAATTGGGAGACAAGGTTTATCTCAAAGTCACTCCTTAGAAAGGTGTTTTGACATTTGGGAAGAAGGGTAAGTTGACTCCTAGATATGGGACCTTACCCAGTGGTGGCACGTGTTGGAATGGTGGCTTGTAAGTTGGTGTTGCCACCTAATTTTTATAGACTTCATCTAGTGTATCATGTTTTGATGTTGAGGAAGTGTCACCACAATAGTGAGTTATTTTTGCAGCCCATAGACTTTGAGTTGGATGAGGACGTGTCTTATGTGGAAGGTCCAGTGTTGATCTTGGATAGAAGGATCAAGAAGTTGAAGAAGAAGGATATTGTCTTGGTTAAGGTTCTATGGCATCATAGTGTTGTTGAGGAAGCCAAATGGGATCTTGAATAAGATATGCATAGGAAGTACCTGTCTCCTTTCGTGTAGGATTTTGGGGGCAAAATTCTTATTAGGGTTATGGTAGTAAGGCCCCTAACCTAGATTAGTGCTTGATGTGCTTGATTTGCTTAATAAGATTCTTAAACCTTAATCTAATCTCTTAAGATGCCTTAATACCATGTGACATGCTTGTGGTTTCAATTTGGTCCTATTTGGATGGTGTTTGAGCTATGTTTGCTTGTTCTAAACCAAGTTGCAATTTACCCATGTTGAGGGGTTACCTTGCAATTTGCACATGTAGGTGGTTCCCTTTGTTCCTTGGCATCATGAGAGAGATGATGGTGCTTTGGGAGCCTTTTTGATCCTTGGGTTGAGGAGGAGAGAGAAGGTGACATGTTGAGTGTTGTTTCTAGGGTTTGCTTGGATACCGTAGGTTGGTGTTGACCATTTTACGTTCTTGGTTTTTAGCGTCCTTCCTTGATGTTCCTTGATTTTTTATCAGTGTTTGAATGATTTTTTGGGGAAGCCTTGAAATCCCTTCGATCAAAGAGGGATGGAGATCTCTTTTGGGTCATTGAAGACCAAGGGTTTCATGTATGTTGGTAACTTGGCTTCTCTTTGACCATGAGCCTTTGTGGCCATGTTTTCCTTTGGCCTATGGTCATCTAGGACCAAGTGAGGTCGTTGTATGTTCTTGTTTTTCATGACCTTAGTGCTTGCATAGTTGATGTGTGGTGGACATGTGGCACTTATGTGCATGACACCTAATGTCTTTGGTCTCTCTCTACCTTTGGGTATATGTACCCCCTCTTCTCTCATGCATATGGTCCTTTTGCACCCTTTCTACCCTCTATCTCTTTCTTTGAGTTCAGCCCTTGTGTGCTTGGTAGAGAAGAAGCTCATCCTTTGTTCTTGGCGGTCAAGATCATTTGCATGTTGTGATCCAAGATTGGAGCTACTCTTCCTTGGTGATCTTTAATGGTTCTTTGATCCTTAGTAAGTGATCCAACCTCTTGGTTTTGTTTTCTTGCAAAACCATACCTCTTTCTTGTTCTCTTGGCCGAATCCATGGAGCTTTTAATGTGGTTCTTGTGTTGGGATGGAGATACTCCTCTTTCTTGGGTTGAATCCTTGGTTCTCCAAGGTAGTGCTCAACTTGAGTGGAGGAACTCCTTTCTCCCTCCCTCTCTCTCTCTTCTTGTTCTTTTTCAATCTTGAGGTTTTGGTTCTCCTTCTTGCCCTTTGACCTAGGGTTTTTCCTTCTCTTTTGAGGTGGTGACTAGCTTGGTCGTGGAGGTGATCAAAGCTAGGTTCATCTCTTGCTTTTAGAGATTTGCTTGGAGGTGGTTGCATCATCATCTAAGGCAGGCAATATAACTCTCTTCCATCTTTTATTGTTGCACTATAACCTTGTTGCATGTTACTATTTTACCTCTATAATGTGATCATCATGTGCTAGATGTTACCATCTTTTTGTAAGGTTTGAGATTTTGAAGTATCCTTGCATGGTTTACACTTCCTCCTTAACCCGAATTCATATGGTCAAAATCTAGTTGATGGTGATGATGATGGTTTTGCATGCACCTCATTTTTGGTTTTGTAACCTTGGTTCTTGGTTCATTTCTTTTGCATGAGGTGAAGTTTCAAACCTATTTTCATGAGCTTGATCTTGAGTTTTATCCATCATAGTATGGTTCCCATGTTGATCTCACGTAATGCATGATTCCAAGGTGTGAACATGTTTATCCTCTTATGATTTTTCTTCCTTAGGTTTCGGTTTTAAGATGATAACCATCTATTTTTTATCAATTTTTGATAATGATTTCTCTCTAAGCTATCCTTCACATTGTGTTCCATGTTGTTGAAGGTATGGATGTGATCTTTGGTCGATAAGATGTTTTTCCTTTGGTTTTGGTTGCATAGAATTTTTTCATTCGTTTGCATAGAATGGTGGTTCTCTTTGACTGTTTGGACTTCATGATACCCTTGGTCGATGAAAATGGTCTTCGACTTATGGATCCCTTCGATCCTTTGGATTGGTGGTGTTTTGGTCGCTGAAGGTGTTGATTCCCTTCAGCCGTTTGACATGTGTTGATGATCTTGGTCATTTTCCTTGGTCATAGTCTTTGACCATGATAAGTTGTTCTTTTCAATCGCATGGATTTATGACTTAATGTTCTCTTCAACCAAAGGTGATCCATGTACACATAGTTCTTGTTTTTGGTTGTCAAGTGATGTTGATGATGGATGACCTATGTGTTCCAAGTATATGGGAAGTAGCAGTGTTAGGTTGAAGTGTTATATTGCTATTTTAGAAATCCTAAGTGAGATACATACCCGAAACCCTAACTCTAATCTTGAATATGGTGATAGTTCTTGGTTGCTTGAGTGATTAACAAGTACTGATGTTTTCTCTCTCTCTTATTTGTGTAACCCTAACCTTACAGGTGAAATGTATAACATAGCTAGTGAGTTCTATGATCTATTTAATATGACACATGGTAATGATTGTGAGACTTTAAGAGGCATGATGTGATAATGATGATTGTGGAGCGGTTGTGTGATTTGGCCTTATGACCTGGCAGAGGCTTTATGCCTAGTATGAGATGATATACCACAGTAATGTGGTGAGGGATTCATATCCCCTAGTGATGTGATAATGTTGATCGTCTTGTATGGTAGTGATATCAAGTGATGATGTGACAAGTTTATACCTCATTCATTTTATATCCTCTGGAGTAGTAACATACCCTAATCTTTGTAGAATTTGTTTAGAGTTCATATGTTGTAACTTGATTGATACTAAAAGATGTCAACCCTACAACCGAGCTGCTACTATGGTGTTGTCGAGCATCCCAATGCTGATCCAAACCCTACCACCTCTGAACTTACCACCACTGTCATTCTCATAACTGATGATGTCGTCAAGTCTGAAGGAGTCTACAATTGTGGCTCTGACTCCTTCACAACCTACAAACACGGTGCCCTCAGACTTCAATGACCTTCTCTAAAACCTAAACCACTCATTCATTTGCAACCACCATGGAGCCACCCACCTTCTACGACATTGACAAAAAAGAGAGCTACACCCCTCCCACGATCAGGGACAACACAGAATCCTCCTAGGCTCTGTCTAACCAAGCCAAGAGGCTACCAATGGTTGGGCTCCCTACATCCCTACAGCCTCCATGATTGACTCTGCAACCAACTAAACTACAAGCCAACAGAGACCAAGCTCAACAACCATTGAATGCATCTACATTAGACTTCCAGAAACCCACTGGTAGAGCAACTATTCAAATATGCATCCCATAAACCCCAAGAGCCACCACACATGTCGTAGCCCTTTCCAAGCCCACCACCTGTAACTTGGCACTTGGAAATATGGCCTAAGATCAAGGGCATCTTTCTTCTATACAACCACACCAAGAAGATGACTCCGACCAACCGTACCCAACCTTACAAACCCTAAGGAGAGATCCCTCATAGTGCCTCTCTTCATCCACCTTCATCAGAGTAGTGGTCTCCAGACCCTACTGTCATGCAATCTAACTCAGCTGCACACTTGCTTCCTTGTCTCCAATCTGACCCTACTGTTACTTAATGGTCTCCTCTAACCTTCAGCAACAACTTGGCAAGGAGCAGTTCCTTCACCATCGTGCCCAACTCACAACACCTCAAACTCAGTGTGAGGAGGAGTAATGTTGTGCCCCGAAGGTCATCTCTTCTATGGTGAGATGTAGCTTACTCGACATGTCTTCATCTCTACCCTTTCATTGTTCATCCTCCTTATTTCAATATGATTGATTAAGAACCTATATAATCATCAATAACAATATAAGTATGTAGTGCATAATATAATGAATGCAACTTATATAATTAGATTCAAGATTAATAACCCTTTAGTTGATAAATCCAAAACATTTCCTTGATATAAGACATAGGATTAAACATGAACTCTAAGATATGTAATATGAAAAACATGAAGTATGGTTAGAAACTATGAAATGAAATTAGGAAATTTTGTAATCATTATATCCCACGGTCGGGGCTATATCATTCAATAATTAACTTCCAAATTGACTATTCTTGTTAATGATTCATATGTCAGGAATTAAAATCTCACAGAAAGACAAATGAACAAGTAAGAATGGTAGGATTTGAGATTCATAAAAATGAATAGAATGGACCTTATGAAGTGATGAACATGTGATATGATGTGATAGAGGATAACTACGGTTGTACCTGAGGGATTGGGTTATATACCCTATTTTCTAGCACGGTGACCTGTACTAAGGTGGCCTAGGTGTTTTATAAGACCATAGCCTTGACTGTGAGTTTCTTTCTCAACAGGACTATAGTTGTGACTATAAGTTGTTGTTTTTGCAGTTTGACTATATGTTACTGCTATGCAGACTCAAACTGACCAAGTAGTGCATGAGAAGATCATGGAGTCCGACTCTTCCATTGATCTTGTATGGCACTGATTTCAACTTAGCAGTGGTCATTTCAATTTGGGTGGTACGACTCAAACCCTCAGGGCATAATAAAAGATGTAACACATCTGTGTAGATAGTTACTTAGGGTCAAATATGATTCACATTAGATGACCCCTTGCCTTATCTTTTGTACTAGATTTCTTTAATTATAATTTAGTAAGAGAAATCAACTGTTATACATGTTCTTTTTATTCCTTCTAAAGTTACAAGATGTTCTACTACTCAGTTGTAGATACATAAATTGCTTAAACAATGTAATCTACTTTATTCATATCATTGAGCTGAATTTGCTTATAATGTTTAACGTTATCTGTATAATCTACTTGTGCTTATAGATATTGGCAGAGAGTTATATCTCTCGTTGGGATGTTTGGTCTCACCCTGTGGATTTCCACATCTTTTAGGTGGTCGTGCACGACATGGTAGATGTCATGCGGATGAGATCGAGCAGCAAGAGGAGCAGTAGTTGTTTGAAGGTTGGATATGCTGCTAGTGTTTTGTAGTAGAGTCCTATGTGTCATCCCTGTACTCTCAGGTCCTTGAGGAGGTTTTTGGTGGTTTTTTATACTGATACGAGGTTTTGGCAGCAGCCCATGGTTGCATAGATATGGCATGTATATAGAAACAAGTTGTTATATATGTAATAGGTTGTGGCCAGTGAGCCAGTGAACAATGACATATGTACATATTTATGGAAGGTTTGTGTAATACAAGTGGCTTCATGTGGACTCAGATGTAACAAGGTTCAACTTTGTACTTATGTGAAATAGGTTTTAATTTCCTTTGTTAACCTGGTTGATTAGTATCAGTTATGTGCTTTGTTTTGAGTAATCTCGTTATGGCACGTTGGGGCGTCACAACATACATTTGCAAATTCATTTCGGTTGCAATCATTTGGGAGATATGGGTGGATAGAAATAAGAGATTTCATGAAAATAGTTGCATGCCAAATGAATAATTGATTATATTGACACAATATTTATATGATGACTATCTTCTATGTCAATGATGAAGGCATTGCATGACTTCCTGCTATCAAAACTACTCCAGAGGAGACAGACATCGACAATGGTCAACACATCACTATTATGAAACAAATCATGGAAGAAACGGATGAAAAGTAGACATCTTCTTGCAATATTTCATAGTACCATGGGGCATGTACTAAAGGGATCCCCACCCTATAACAAACTTGAAGATTTCATATGTTCTACTTTCATGCAGATATGTTAGTGTGACACTTCTCGTGATCACTACCAACATCATATGAACCATATCTATGTATTTACCACCTCTATGTGGTTGCCTACGGGAGATCTATCTATACATCTAGAACAATTATCTAAAAAAAGAGTACATATGTGTTGATCATAGTATAGCCTCACACTAATCCTTAGTGTGGTGGAACCATGTGTTTCTTTGGATTAAACTCTACTCCAAGTCACTTCTATTTTTTTATACAACACGGGCTTGGTTTATAGCAATTTACCAACATGGCAATTGCTACTCGAATTCAAGTTTATTAGTTACTAATAGGATTTTGATCGAACCTATATTCTTAATGTTGCATGGAACAACCATATTATTTTGTTATTTTGCTTTAAGTTATGTTACCAGCGGTTCAATGTGCAATTATCTAATTACATGTACTTAGTTGTATATTTAATTATTTTATTTTAATTTTATATTTTGTTAGGCTATTTGTGCAATCGCATTAGGTCTATAATTTCATGACTTTTATTATAAATAACTGGTATTGGGGTTTTATCCCGGATAGTTGGATATGTTTTGAGAAATAAAGTTATTGGTTTTCTTTCTAGTCACCTCCTTCCCATGATGCATTTCGCATCTATTGATACCAGAGGAAAATATGGAATTGTAATTTTCCTTGGAGCCAAACTCCGGTTGGTGATAGATGAATAACTTAGTACATATGGATAACTTAGTGTCGATTTGATTGAATGACAGAGCAGTCTGTAATATATGATTCTAGATCAATTGTTTTGAAAGTAGTGATTTAAAACTATGACAAATTCTTATTGTTGGACATAATTGACATGACTAAGTTTTTGTACTGACATTGGGTTATACGTTTTACATAATTTCAGAAGTTGATTATGTGTTCACTTTAACACACATTTTTTACTTGGCCTAGATTAAAGTGATTATTCTCATTCAAATAAGGACTTCAAGAACATTAATATCGATCTAAAAACTCGGTAATCATCAACTATATGTGATAGTGTATTGAATTGAACTCAGACATGCTCAAATCAAAACTATATTAGTAAGAACAATGGGTGTAACCTTAGTTACATGAAACTGGTTGTCAGAAATTAGAATGAGAAAGCACACATAGCCTCTCGCGTGCGTGTGATATATCTCACAAGAAGACAATACCTAAGAAGACGTTATATGATACACTCCGTAATTTGGCAGAAAATGAGGCTTTCGGTTGAACAAATGGACATCAATATGATTCCAAATCATGATTGTCAACTAGTATCCCATGAGTTCTTAGAGTTATGATCTTGATTTTGTTATGACTAAGAACATATTAGTTGACTCAAGTTACAATTCTCACAACAAAATATAACCCATGTAACACCGATAGACATTTCATGACTGAACAATAACTATCAAGGAAGTCATGCTATAAATTGACTAAAAATCCATGAACTCGTCTCTACCAACAGACCCCAAACATATCCAATCACCTCAAGAAACAACATTGGAATTTACATACGAAAGGTACACACCAATAAGAGGTGTACTCTCCGTGCATGGTTCCCAAGAACCCAACCACACGAACATGCTAGCACTACCTTAAGTCCTTAACATAGAATGTCAGATCGGGCACCAGTAGGAGGTTCAATGTGATAATTTTTATCTTACTAGTTGAACTCATGCAAAATAATAAATTATGGAAAAGGCAAACAATGTATTTACTTACTTCTTAGATAAAAATCCTCTTGTGGTTAAATACACATAAAGTAATAATATTGATTGAAGTAATATGTAACATACGAAAATTTGAATACCAAATCTATGTTGATCTCTAATCCTTAATTTTTCTATATTTCATGTAAAAAGTGATCCTTTATTCTCTATTATGTTTAGTATCATGTTCTTTGATACAAATTCCTCGCCAACTGAATGTATTATGTCATAATGAGTGCATTCTCCTTACATGAGAATGAATTACAAATTTAGTCCCCCAACTTGGCATTAGGACAATTTGGCATTAGTTAGAGAAAATTGAATCATTAGTTCATGAATATCTCAATTAAATCTCACATTCATGGAATACTCTTGATTATCATACTAATGGTCTTGGAATCGATATAAGATATCAATTGGGGTAATAGATATGTACTTTTGGAATAATTAATGAGAATATTAGTTTGGTCAAATCCCAATACTAATCTAGCTTGTTTGTATTTTTTTAATTTAATTCAGTAGAAAATGGAAAAGTGGTTAAAATTTCAAAGTAATTGTCTTTATAAATTGGGAGTTACAAAATTTTAAAATAATTCAAAGTAAGCATAATTGATGTCCATGAATAGAGACTTAAACCACTCTATTAGAAACAACAATAGAATGAATGAAACCCCTATGATAACCTAGGTCAAGATAGTTATAAAAACGATAATCAGGAGTCCCTCCCTCCACGAATAACATTGCTTTGATGTTCTCCCTCCTCATGTGAAAAACTAATCACCTCAATGACACCCTGGTACATTCTATCAACCATGGGGTGAATCGATAGATTGAGATATATGCATTGTCCCCTTTGTGATATCCTACTACCCTTATCAAAATGATTGACAATGACGATTTGTAGTATGCATTTTACATACCTAATCGGATCACAAAATTATTGCATCTATATCACCCTCTTCAAATAGATCTACATATATGATATACCTAGACTTTGTCATTGTTGGAGGAAGGAAGAAGGCCGAACACCTTCATCTACAAACCCCTAGTAGAAGAAACAACGACAAGATTTGTTGTCATTTCATGAAACCAACTCACCTTCTAGAAAATCCATGGTCAATCTAGGGAGGCTCAAGAGAGTTAGAGACAATATGGATCACCCTCTACCTCTAAGGCTTCCTCAAGATACTAACCCTAAAAGACCAGAGGATTGCTGCAGCTAGGTAACTCACATAGTTTCATGAGTAAGATTTCATATGCATCAGTAATTGGATCTATCATGTACGCCATGTTATGTACTCGTCCTGATGTGTCGTATGCTTTGTGCATGACGAGCCGGTATCAGTCAGATCCAGGTGAATGTCACTGGACAGCCATAAAGAACATCCTCAAGTACTTTAGAAGGACTAAGGAACAATTCTTGGTATATGGTGGTGAGGAAGAGTTTGTGGTAAAGGGTTACACCGATGCTAGCTTCCAAACTGACAAAGATGACTATAGATCACAATCTGGATATGTGTTTTGCCTAAACAACAGAGTTGTGAGCTGGAAGAGTTCCAATCAAGAGATGGTTGCATATTCTACAACAGAGGCCAAATATATTGTCGCATCTAATGTTGTAAAGGAGGCTATGTGGATTAAGAAGTTGATTTCTTAACTTGGAGTGGTTCCAAGCGCTAGTGATGTAATTGAGTTGTTTTGTGACAACAATGAAGCAATTGCACAGGCTAAATAACCAAGATCGCACAAACATTCCAAACATATTCTATGGCGGTTCCATCTCATGCGAGAGATCATACAATGAGGAGATGTGAAGATTTGCAGAGTACCTACAGAAAACAATGCGGTTGACCCGCTCACAAAAGCACTTTCACAGCAGAAACATGACGGGCATGTCCGATCATTTGGATTGAGATTCATGAGTGATGGGGTATAAGTGCAAGTGGGAATATGTTGGTATGTATGCCCATAGAGACTATCATTTGATGATTTTAATGGGATACTATGTAAATGATTTGTAATACTACATTGATCATATTAATAAAGACAAGTTTCCAATCTATATGTTTGTGTTTTATATTGTGAGATGATCACAAAATTTATAGAAGTCTAATATACTCAATGACATAAGTATCTGGGTTGATGACCTGAATAGTGAGATCATATGTATGCTAAGAGTATGTATTCTTGTTTTGTCCCTAATTGATTGTTATTGTGGAAATATCCATAGACATCAATAACACATAAGATTAGAATGTATGTTGGTTGATGGAAGAATCTCGTTCTCCATGATATGGAGATATCAAACCAAATACGTAGATACTTGTTAGAGAACAATGTATCATACAGACCCACCCTGAGAGTGGCACATGGATACCATGATTGGTAGTTAGAGTCACATCTCATAGTGATGGTGGTGATTTTAGTTCTTAGACTTGAAGTCACTACACTTATCACATGTCGTTTGGTGTACTTTGACATCATCCACCGTGGTCCTGAATAAGCATTGCAATAAAGATGGTGCTTGGGTGCACTGTGACACATGGGGATGACTGTGAGTGATGTAGATGGAATTTGTCCTTCCTACGGGAGTTTTATATTCTGGACACTTGATAAGCGAGATTGAGAAATGCATGGCCATGCTGATGTGAGTCAATATGTGATATTGAGCTTACATATATCTCAGACAGTCTACTCTAGTTCAAGGAACATGGATTGAACGTTGATAAGGATAACAGTTCCATGACTCAAGTTCAATCTAGATATCAGCAATAAAGGAACTATACAATCAATGTAACACCAATCATGAATGATAGGTTAAGTCGTTCTCTAACTTCTATGATTACTTGGGTGGCAATGAAGTCTTGCTAGATACCAATCATTGCTTATGAAATCGTAATTTGATTATGGATATCACTGTCAATGTAATTTGGAGCCTACTGGGTCACATGCATAGGAGTATAATTGTGGATTTGATTGGAATTGCTCTGAATCCCATTGATTACTAAAATTTTTATGTAATCCATTAGAATAATATTGGAATGTTTGAGCCAATTAATTGGAGTGACTGGCTCTAAGTGCAATTGGGAGTCTGTTGGTATATATTCCCATAGATCCATCCCACGTGATTGCATGGAGTAAGATATTAATTAATCAATTAATATGATTATTTAGTTAATTAATTAATTCCAAAATATTCTAATTAATCCACGAGCACTTTAATTAATGCAGTGTTTTTGTTTACTGATGGGTTTAGGAAACCCTACTTCCTTTCGTCTCCTATTTAAAGGGACTTGACGGCCTATATCTATATAAGATATTGAGAGAGGCTTTTCAATTTATGCTCACGTACATAAACCCTAGTCGTCATCATCCTCGGGAGAGAAAGGAGAGCACCGCAACACTAACATGCCACCGCACAGAGACGACTCCTTCCCACCAGCTTTGGAAATGTGATGTGGATTTCCAGTCCATCCGCGTAGACGAATAGAGACGCAGATGCTGAGATGCCTACGTTCAGAGGACGTCAATGACTATCCACACGTGCTATGAACGACGTACATCACCGCACGAAAGGAGTGCCGCCAGATCTTCCTGTGATGCACTCAATGAATGGGAGAGAAGGGTCGTCCATGTAGGCCAGCAACGTTACACACCATCATGCATTGCGGAATTGTCGGACTTGCTCTGCAATATATCCCACAAACACTCTTTCTGAATACGTTATTTTCGACGAGATCATGTTTCGGGTTGTGTGGAATTTTTTTTGTTGCTTCCGCCACGCATGTTTTTCTCCACAAAACCCAACACTTGACTCTATTAATCCTGTTGTTGGTAGATTCCTATTAGTCAATTCAAATGATATTTCTCTTTGGCATCGTTGGCTTGGTCATGTAAATATGCATCAGTTGAAAAAAGTTGAGCAAAAAGGACTTGGTCAAGGGACTTCCCAAATTGGATTTTGAAAAGGATGAGGAATGCCAACATTGTACCCAAGGAAAGCAAACCAAGTTCTCCTTCAAATCCAAATGAGTCCTTAGTACCAAGAGAGCTCTTGAACTTCTTCACATTGATCTATTTGGACTAATGAGAACTCAATCGCTTCGTGGTTCCAAGTATTGCCTTGTTATTTTCGATGATTTCTCTAGATATACTTGGACCTTCTTTATCTTTTCCAAGAGTGATACACTTGATGTTTTCTTGAGATTTTGTAAATGTGTTGAGAATGAAGTCTCTTCCCGCATCATTTCCATCCGTAGAGATCATGACGGAGAATTTGAAAATGATTTTTTTGAACGTTTTTGTCAAGAATCTGGTTATGAACATAACTTTTCTTCACCTCAAACACCTCAACAAAATGAGGTTGTAGAGAGAAAGAATAGGTCACTACAGGAGATGGCTAGGACCATGCTTCTAGAGTATGAAACTCCAAAGAAGTTTTGGGCTGAAGCTGTCAGTACCTCATATTTTGTGCAAAACTGGGTTTTTACACATCCTTCTTTGAAGAAAACCCCCTGAGCTATGGTGTGGTAGGAATCTTTCTATCGGGTATTTTATGTTTTTGGATGTCCTTGTTTCGTTTTGAATATGAAATATTCTCTCGACAAGTTTGGTCTGAAATCTTACAAGGCTTTCTTTCTTAGCTATAGCACTACTAGCAAGGCTTATAGAGTGTTTAATGTTGATCTTGTTAAAATAGAAGAATCTATAAATGTTAAGTTTATTGAGACTAACCTCTCTATTCCCAAAGATATTGTTCCAAATGATGATGTTGTAGGTGAAGTAATTCCTATTCTAAAAGAGCTCAACATCACCTAAAAAGGAAAAGAGGCAGTCACTCAAGAAGAAGAGAAAGATGAAGAGAAGAAGGATCCAACCCCCAGGTTTGCTAAGAATCATCCAAAAGAGATGATTTTAGGTGATCCATTTTAAAGAGTGAATACACGGGCTGCATTCAACAAAGAACAAGCCAACAATGCCTTCATCTCGCAACTCGAGCCAAAGAACGTCAAAGAATCTCTTGGGGATGATGAGTGGATCCTAGCTATGCAAGAAGAGTTGGAGCAATTTGAAAAGAACAAAGTATGGACCCTAGTGCCAAGACCAAGTGATAGAAAGATCATTGGCACCAAGTGGCTCTACCGCAACAAGCTTGATGAAAGAGGCAAAGTGGTAAGGAACAAAGCAAGGTTAGTTGCTTAAGGCTACAATCAACCGGAAGCTATAGATTTTGATGAAACATATGCAGCTTTATCTAGACTTGAGTCCATTTGTATGTTACTTATCTTTTCTAGTTATAAGAACTTTCTCCTTCCCCTCTTCCCCTTCCCACCCTCTTCTCCGCTTTCCTTCCTCTCAGCTTCCTGTGGTGGCTCTGCCGGTGGCTAGCTGTCTTTCTGCCGGCTAGTGGCACGAGGCGGGCGATTTTGAGCCGACTCTTGAAGCCTGTGTGGCTTCTCGGCCTTTTGGGCGCTGATAGTGCTCTCCGGGGCCACCTACTCCCTTCGGCGACTCTGCTAGATTGCCGGTTTCGCCGCTGGTGATTGGGACGCTCGGCGCCGCTGTCTTCTTTGCCTGGGGTCTGGGTGGTGTTGGCCTACCTCATCGCCGGCCCTTAAAGGCTACTTGTATAAGCTTCCTCGACGGCTCCGCCTATATTGCTGGCTGGGGGTTCCCAACCCTTTGGTGTTGTTGTGCTCGAGGACCCGGTGAGGGATTGGCGGCACCACGAGTGAGCAGATCTGGGCCAAAAGATTGGCGTGTCGACCTGGTCGTTTCCACTCCGTTCAAGCGTGACGGTTGGAAGAGAGCCTTTCTCAACCAGATTTGGCTCTTCGTCGCCGCCCTATCTCGCGGGTGATGGAAGGGTTCGCTCCTTTTCTTCACAAGCACCTCCCCTCTGTCCTCCGAGCGAATGCAGGGGCTCCAGGATGTCGTTGGTTTCCCGACCCCACCCTGCTCTGCCTGGTGCTTTCAGCGGCAGATGGGTCCGTCGCTGGCAGATATGTGGCATGTCCCATTCCCCAATGAAGGTAAAGATTCTTCGGTCATCCTACAGGGATTCGTTGCACTGAAGGTGTTCCCTCTGGCGTAGGGGCTTCCTGTTGTGTGCTCTTCTGCAGGCAATCAGTTGTTTTCTAGTGTGGCTCTCTGTAGTTACGAGTTCAAATTATCTTTATGTGTTTGATGAGGCACCTCTATGGATCACATGAGTCTTGATTGGAGTTGGACTCAAGGGGGAGGGGTAGACTTTTCTTCTTCTCCTAGTTGAGGCCTTCTGCCACTGTGTGTTGTAACACCTTCAAGGTGTTCGATGACGTGATGTAGTAAATTCAAGCCCCTTTTTGGATTCTCGTATCAAGAGTTGCAGCTTTTGGCTAGTCTCCTTGGTGTAGCATAGATGTGCAGGGTCTGTTATTTGGTGGTTGTTGAATGATGAAGAGGGGTTGGACATCTACCTTGAATTCACACTTTCAGAGAACGAATAAAATGCTAGTGGAGGAAAGGCAGTGCCCAGCTCAAGGACATTTATTAATGATCAGCTTATGGACGGATCATGTTGCTTCCTCTTCTACTTCTTGGTGGTTATCTTAGTTTCTATCTGACCTGGGTCTATCCCAGGTTCTGGATGAAGTGCATTAGTGCAATAGCAGTAAGGGGTTCCTTTTTGGATGCCTGCTCATCCATATAGAGGCCTGAAGATTTTGAAGGTTTGGTGGTGGAAGATGATCCTTGTCTCTTCTTGAAGATAACGACTGCTTCAGTTCTATGTTTCAGCTTTCAGACTTCCAGGATGGCACACCTTGAAGGTGTTTTTATTGTTAGTGTTGTGTTGGTTGTACTGGGTGCTGCCCCATAGTAATTGGTTGGGGTCTGTGTCTTTTGTAGCAGACGTAGATTTCTTTTCCTCTTCCTTTGAGGAGGTCTTTAGTAAGATCTCATTTGTTTCTTTTTTTGGATGACTCATCCCTGCTGATTAAGGGGGCGCAATGTTTTGTACCCAAAGTTTTGGTAATATTATAGCAACAGGATTTTAGATCGACCAAAAAAAATGGATCTTAAAAGTGCATTTTTGTATGGAACAATTGAGGAGGAAGTGTATGTTGCACAACATCTGGTCTTTGAACATGATAGTTTACATAACCATGTTTATTTGTTGCAAAAAGCTCTCTATAGACTCAAACAATCGCCTAGAGTTTGGTATTATAAATTAAAGAACTTTTTGTTAGATCATGGGTACATCATGGGATTCTACCTTATTTCTAAAACACACTTCTAACAATTTTCTTATCATTCAAATATATGTTGATGATATCATTTTTGGCGGAACTAACCTTGATCTTTGCAAAGAATTTAGTGATCTTATGCAGAGTGAATTTGAAATGAGTATGATGGGTGAGCTCATGTTCTTCCTCAGCTTTCAAATCAAGCAAACAAAAGATGGGAACTTCATCAACCAAGGCAAGTACACAAATAAGTTACTGAAGCACTTTGGGATGGAGAACGCCAAGCCGATGGAACACAGCCATGTCAAACATTGCCAAACTTGACAAAGATGAAGAAGGTGAGAAGGTAGATGAGAAGCTCTATAGAGGTATGATAAGAAGTTTACTTTACTTAACTGCCTCTAGACCTGATATAATGTTTAGTGTTGGCTTATGTACTCGCTTTCAATCAAATCTTAAGAAATCATCACATCTTATAGTTGTTATGAGAATTTTAAGGTACTTAGCCAAAACCCAAAATGTTGGACTATGGTATCCCAAGTCAAGGGACTTTACTCTTACTACTTATAGTGATGCGGATTATGCAGGGTGCTTGATTGATAGAAAGTGCACAATTGGCACTTGCTTTGTCCTAGGACCATGGTTGGTGTCTTGGTTCTCCAAGAAACAAAGCACAATGGCATTATCAACCACCAAGGTTGAGTACATTGCAGTTGGGAGTTTTTGTGCCCAGGTCCTATGGATGAAGCCAATGCTCCAAGACTTTAACGTTCATTTTGATGCTTCTCTTATCTATTATGATAATACTAGTGCAATTAACTTGTCATATAATCATATCTTGTATAGATAAGCATATAGAGGTTCTCCATTATTTTCTTTGTGGTCACATTGCCAAAAAGGATATCTATATCGCACGTGTGGACACGGAAAATCATTTGGTGGATATTTTCACTAAACCACTAGCTAGAGAGCAATTTAATTTTATTAGATCTAAACTACTCATAACTACTTATGAATCTGATATGCCTTCTAGCTAGTTGTCATCTATCTTATATGCTTTGTCCATGTTTTGATGACCATTGCTTGCTAATATGCTAAAAATAAGTTTTTCATGTTCTTTTGCCTTGTTTTTTTCTTGTTTTTGGGTAATTTTCGCAAACACTTGTTTATCGCAAAATATTACCCAATGATGAGTGATGTGTGCCCTAAGTATGTTTAAAATGCATAATGTACTTGAAAAATAAATTTAATTAGCAATCTAATGGCTAGAAATTAGGATTTTTAATTTTAGGTCAGGTTGACCATCGATCAAGTTGCCAACTCGATCGATCAGAGGCTGAGAGCTTATTTAAAGAGCCTGTCAGTTGTGTTTTTTACTCATAGAACTCGATCGATAGTCGGGCTAGAGAAAACTTAAGATAGGTTTGGCTGACTATTCTCCCTCTCAACTAGAGATAAGTCAACCAATCCAACCTCTAGCTCCCTCAAGCTCTCAACCCTAGTCCCAACCTTCCTCTCCCTAGCCCTAGTTCGACCTAGATCGACCTCCCTTGACCTTCTCCCTATCAACCCTAGGTATGTGGGTGAGTTTTGGTGGTGGTTCTTTAGCTTTTGATCTCTCCTTCCTCTCCTTTTCATCTCCATGGAATCCAATAGGAGTAAGAGGGCCATCCTAGCTAATGCACCTTCATCTTCGTCCAACTCCCGCTTGATTCCCATTGATGACACTTTCTTCGTCTCAAATGAGGTTGTCAATAGGTACAAGGAGCTCCTTCCGAGGAACCCTTTTCCTTTTCGTGCCCTATTTGAGACACGACCACGAAGACAAGAGGTCATAGATCAAGTAGAGGAGCTATTTTATGACCACCATATCTCAACCTTGGGTGTTGAACACATGTGCTATAACAATTCCATCACAAGAACCAAAGTCGTTCACGAATTCTATGCAAATTTGCTTTAGAATTATGACACCCTCATACCCCCATCTAATACTCAAGTAGTCCTCACAACTATGATAGTCGGGAAGAAATTCCAAGTCTCTGAGGATACCCTGAACATCTTCTTTTCAGGTACTGAAGTGACTGACACCTGGCGTAAGGACTATCCAGAGTATTTTGACCTCGTCAAGTGTGAGGCCTTCTACAAGTAGTATGATCTACTCTCCCTGATATTTATAAGTTCTTAAAGAAGCCTCAATTACCTTATAGGAAGAAGTGAACCCTTCCCTCATTTTCCTTGGACCTCAAGAGATGCATAGTTGCCCTAGTTGTTAACTGTAATATTCATCCCAAGAAAAATCAGACTGAAATTGCAAAAAACACTACGGTCATTATGTACTGTCTCTTGAAGAACATAAAAGTCAAGTGGGTGAGATATGTTCTCCATCATATGACCTGCTTTGATTCAGGCCAGAACACCCATGACACCCACCCGCCCTACCCAACCCTGATTTGTGGTCTATTCTAGCTTGCCACTAGCAAATCTCTCTTCCATGACCTTCACTACAAACTTACCCAGAAAGGAGTTTGCATCAGTGAGACCACTCTTTATAAGTCAGTGTCTATCCTATCCTCTACCACACCTAGTGCCTCTACCCCTGCCTCTACCCAGGCACCTCCACCACCTCAACCTACCCAACCTGTCTGTGCCTCGTTCCATGTATCCAATGAAACCCTTGTTGGCTACATGATGCATCAATAGGCATACAACCTTCAGGTTTAGGAGCAACTGCATCAGAACCTATGTTACATAATGTCTAACATGAACCTATTCTGTGCACACCCCTACTCTGCCTACCAGTCCTACCCAAGAGGTGACTATAAATCCTTTGCATATGATCACTTTTACCTTGCCCCTCCACATGCATCTTCCACTGCTACACCCTTTGTTGATGTGGATCTACCCCTGGTGTGCTGCCTCTAATAAGTGATCCCTTAGCTACTCTACTTGCTAGTCTCAGTAGTTCTACTCCTTCCTTCCCACAGGACAATGAGCTTCATGCTCTTGGTATGTCTTAGGATGAGCAGAATGCTCGTTGGCCCGATCAAGGTTTTGGTTCTCTTACTGATGAGGAGATGCCAGACCAGGCTAATGAGGAGGTTGTTTTTTATGAGGAGGCTGATGAGAATGATGGTGATGCTTCTGATGATGGCTCTGATGGATTTGTTGGTGCCTCCGGTGATGAAGGTGATGTTGTTCTCTCTACTGCACCTTCAGACAGAGATAATGACTACAAGCCAGATGCTTCTGATGTTGATGATGATGATGTTGTGGACATAGATAGCTTAGATGTTTGATTGTTCTAGTTTTTAGTCTAGATGTTGATCATATATATCTTTCTAGGTATTACAAACATCTGGACACATTTTATGAGTTGTACTATTTTATCATCTAGATTTCATCGTCTTGGCTTGTATTTGTTTTCTGAGAACATACTTTCTGGGTTGTAATCTTAATCCTTTGTACACTTACTCTTTTATTTACTATATCTCATGAGTTTGTGCCATGTCTTACCATATTTTGATTATGACTTAGCTTGTTTGTTTCTCTCATCTCTGTTTGGTGTATGCTTTGAGATTGCATGTTGTGGATGTATGTTTTTGTTGTGCTTGGAGAAGACCTATTTATGTGCTCTTCTACCCCCCTTCCTTTTTGATAATGTCAAAAGGGGGAGAGAAGTTCAATGTTTTGAAGCTCAACCATATTGCTTTTATTGCCTATGTGATCCTTTTCTTGTTCATTATATGTTTTATCATGTGACTTGCTAAGTATATATGTCATATTGCTTTGTGTATAAAGACTAACTATTTAGGTAAGAGTAAGCATAGATTGAGGGGGAGAAATTCACATTGTTCAAATCTTGAATCCCCTTGCAATTCACAAGGCAAAGGTATAACTTTACATATCCTTTTCAATATGATTGAGGAATGGTTTGTCATTGTCAAAAAGGGGGAGAATGTTGACTTGAGAGTTATACATTACCCATATTTTGATAATGACTTAACCATTCCATTCTTATGTATCTAATATGTTTGTTCAAGATTGAGTTCAGGCTTTAGGTACATGAAAAGGATCAAATTTACACAAGCCCTAGCTTGTTCAAGTTCAAGTCAAATGCAATGCAAGTGCGCGTTTTGGGAAATCACTCCAAAGGACCTTAGATGATTTTTGTAATCACTTGTATTGATGATATGACTTGTAAATAAGATGAGAAAAAATTAGGGACACTTAATTCCAACGTTTGATCACTCAAATGTCAATTTAGAAAATTTGTCACATGCTGATTTTTGGTCGATTTGGTAACTCGACCGATCCAGTGATGGATTTTCTAGAGAGACCAATCAGTCGAGTTGTACACTCACAGAACTTGACCGACCGACTCACTAAGTAAAACTAATTTTAGCTCACTGATCGAGTTTCCAAGAACAAACTCGACCAATAGTTTGAAAATTGGCTTTGTTATTTAGTGGATCGGTCGTGTTACCTTTATTAAAACTCGATTGAATGTACTATACAAAAAACACTGAAAGAGTAATTATAACTATTGGTGAGTTGTTTTGAGCGAGAATAGATCTGTTGCAACTTGCAAAATGGCTATATTTTTCCCTTAAGTGATCCCACACTCAAGGGGACATCCCCAGCTATATATCAGACCCCTTAGAGTTCATTCCAAGTTTGTGCATTCATGCTATTCTAAGTCCTTGCTATAGTTGAGTGTGTTGCAACTCCTTGAGCCCCTTTCTCTCTCTAGTTTACACAAAATTTTGTGGTTATGAGTGAGTTAGGCTAGTTGTAAGAGAGATACTTACTTGTGCTTGTAAACTCTCATTCCATTCCATCTTCCCTACCCCTTTCCTCAAAGAAGCAAAGGTGAAACAAGCTACTCTGAGTAAAGGTGGAGCTATTGATGTTCTTATTTAAGGTTGAAGAAGAGGTAAAGATCTTCTCCAGGTGAAGGAGAATGCAAAGGATGAAGATCCAAGAAGAGTGGGTAATCCCTTGGAGGCTGAAGACTTGTGTAAGAGTAGGTGAGCCTTAGAAGGTGGAAGACTCTTGCAAAGTGGGTAAGTCCTTGGTAAGGTTGAAGACTTGTGTAAGAGTAGGTAAAGGCAGAAGACTCTTACAAAGTGGGTAAGTCCTTGGTAAGGTTGAAGACTCTTTGTATTGGATATGTAAATCCTTTGGTGGTCTTGTGTTGTATCTCTTATTGGTGAATATATAGAGGAAAGCACTTGCAAAGTCCTAGAGATTGACCTCTCTAGGTAGTGGACTGACTCTCTCCTAGTTTATAGATTGGAACCACTCTAAATGACCTTGTCAAGTGCTTATTTCATTTTCTCCCATCCTTGCTATACTTGTTAGTTAGGACTTCAAATTGCACTTAATCTACTGGTTTTGATTGATATAAATTGAAGGTCTGATCTATCTTATGAGAATTTTTGAAGCTCTATTCACCCCCACTCTAGAGCCCTAAATCCAACATAGATGAACCCCTAGTTCTATTTTAAGACATACATCCAACTATATCTAACTCTGTTCCTATAAATAAACTCCTAAAGACTAAATGATACAAGACATTATCATATAAAAGGATTGCCCTACAACCCAAGTAACCACCTGCTAGTCAGCAACGGTAATTAATTAAGCTTTAAGTATATAAAACTTCTTCTCCTTCATTCATCCAACACTAGGTCTATAATTTTAGGGTGTTATATAACTAGTTATACATTTCTTCTATAAGGTGTCTTTATACTATTTTACACTTCCACAAGTGGTGTTGGTTCAGGAAAACATCAACAAAACCCATGAAACTTATCTTTTATACATATAGTAGTATAATAGAAAATAAAATAGAATAAGGAGAACTTACAATGTAAATACAAATTCGTTCCAAAATCATTTTGAAAACTAAATCAAAAACTACCATGAAAAATGCTAAACTAGCCTCATGTCCATTACTTACACCAATATGGTCTACTTATCCAAGCATCCAGATTTCCATACCAAAAGTGTATCCAACTTAGAGACTAGGGAGGGGTTCCTATCACTATTTGTCACACTCTCAAAAATTCTTATTGAACTAATCATATATCCAAGTCATCACATGTTCAAAAAGGGACATAATTTCTCAACATGAGACATTAGGGAGTCATATGGTCAGCCAACCTTCATAAGAAAGAGGTTTGATTTTCCTATGTTTGTACCTATAACTATGCCTCCATAATTTATAAGGGGCAATAATATCATTGGTTCTCATAACCTTATTTAAGTAGGTAGTTTTTCTTTATATAGGCATCAAAATTACCTTGTAAGGATGAGAGAGATGAACCCCCTAAGGGTTTTAGTGAATATATGTAACTTTCCCACCTTCTTCTAGTCATAGGGACCCTTGCTAGATTTTCTAAGGTGGTTTGAATCCTTAAAACTACTTCCCATCATGACTCTTGAAGAAGGATGATTCAAGAAAGCAACTAGGGAATAACCCAAACAAAACAAGTCAACTAGTTTACTTCACAGAACTGCACCAAAGACAAAGGTGCAAGAAATGAGCAGAAACAATGTTGAAAGCTACCAATTCACAAACATCTTCATAATGCAATAACAAGATGTAGTAAAAGAGGAGAATGTATGAGATACCTCATATGAAGTAATAATAGTGTAGAGAGGTTCGTACCACAGAAGCTTGTCATGGAGGTTTTCTAAGAATCTCATAGGCATGAACTTGTCAATCATACTCAATGTAGTATTGATAAGTAGAGGGGGTTCATAGATAGGGTCATAAACCAATTTATGACATTATAAAGTTTGAGTTGAGGTTGTATAATATTATGGATGGTTTTCACAAAGGTACAGATATGTGAAAAGGTTAGGAGAGAACAAGGAGGTTATAGATATGGAAATAGATCATGAAAGAGGAAAGAGGTGATTAGGTATCTGGATGCAATGAAACCATATAATGTTAGGGAACAAACTATTTGGTCTATTTTGAGGAGTGTGGGGGTAGGAATTGAGGATAAATAATTAGTTTTTGTTCAAATAAGACTAGAAATCAAGGTCCAATCAATATTAAATCTAGATTGCAATCTTATTAAGGTGGAGGGATTCAAAATCTCATGTTAGTTTCCGATCCATTCTTTATAATCTAATAACAAGTTGAATCCCAAGCTTATTATTAATATAATTATAATTTTGGTTAAGTGTTTTGAACTAATATTTTTAATTCCATTTTCTTCAATTGTTATTTAGTCCTTGGAAAGTCCTAGAGCACTTTTTTATATTTAAACCTATTAAGTAGTGAATTTGCATTTTAACCCTCACTTAAAATATAAGTGATCAAGTTGCAAAAAAACCTCCTAATTGTGAACATTTAACTTAACCACAACTTTTCTAGGATGCAAATACACGTTTTATAAACTAATTTAGGGAAAAGGGGGTGAAAAGTAATTCTAAAGGAAAATAACACAAGAATGACAAGGTTAGGAATTGTAACAAGATATTTATATGTCATATTACTTTAATTAGAGTGTGTAAGATACTTGTGAGAGAGATGAAACTAATGGACATCTTGCGAAGTAGGTGAAGGGCCGGTGTTCCTAAGTAGGGAAGGTTGTCACTTAGGTTAGGTCGTTGGCCCCTTATCAAAAAAGGAAGCTAGTTAATCTTGAATGAACAGAGAAGTCTCTTGATGTATTCTCTTGTGAAGGTTATAAAAGGTGGTACTCGAGATGTTACAAAATCCTAGGGGTGACCTTTGTAGGTAGTGGAGATGCATCATTTCAAGCTAGGAACCACTATTAATAGTTTTACTTAGCTATAATTTTCTCATTCTCTTTCATACTTGCTCGTTTAATATTTGGTGATATATGGAAGTAAATATGAGTTATCCATAACTTGTGCACTTCAGGAGTGTTACAAGATTATGGAACACATCACATCATAATGATTACATCCACACAAAATTAAATATGATTATTCTTATTACAAAAAGAAAATAGTAATGTATATGACATGGTCTGAGGATAATATAACTCAAACATCTTAAGAACAAGTCTCTTATCAAAAAAAATTGATATAATGACAAGTGTATCTCTAATATGGATCTCTGTATAATTGGCACCCTACCAGATCAAGTAGTTTTAGGCCCTCATACTAAATTTTGATGGTTCTAGTCTATTCCTACCTCTCACTTGTGGGCATCTCCTCCCCAGCCATCCATTGGAAAAATATACATTAGTAAGTGGCATGAGAATTCTTAAACATATATAATATTGAAATCAAAATTATCTTACAAATATTTAATACATTTGACAAGTATAACTAACATGAATATGGAATATACTTATTTATCATTTACATATCTTTGTGGAGACTTATACTCTGGTACATGAGCGTCATGACCTGAACTATGGTGCTTGGTTTATATATCGTGAGTTTACCTACATTATGGTGTATGGGTCTAAATCCACAAAAAATATATATGATCTTATGACGTCTTAATAAAATATGATCCTAAAATCTTAATATGTGTTTGTAATCATCATTTAGGAAATCTTAGATTCATTGCATTACTTAAGTTGTGAAAAATGGAGAAACATTAGGTCATTTAATTACATAAATTGTATATAGTTTTGCTTTAGAATCATGAGGCATGAAATCATACTAAAAGTAACTAGTAATGAATCCTCAAGGCCTGGCCCACTTACCTTTATGCAATGTATATCTTAGTCACTAGTTCACAAATGCAATTCTTCATGTTTAGTCCCCTCTTTTCATTTTCTAAACCCTAATTCCATCCTAAAAACAACATAGACTAGATTAGGGTCACACTTAGACTATTCAAAGTCAGATTCTAAACTACAATGAAATACACTTACTAAAATGTATACACAAATACATACATACACATATATATGCATATATTGTTGATAAGGGATAACACGTGGGCAAATTGAAGTGTTCCCCAATGAATGGACTCGTGTTCAAACCATCAAATAAGCATTTATTGGTTTAATAAACCATGTACATCCAACCTCTGCTAAAGATTATGGAAGGCGGGAATTTTTCTCTTATATATATATTTATTTATTTATTTATTTATATATATATATTTATTTATATATATATATATTTTTTTATTTATATATTTATATATATATATATATATTTATATATATATATATTTATATTTATATATATGTGTGTGTATGTAGTGCCTACACTAGTGTACTAAGAAAACCATATTAATCATATACTACACTAATACTTATATATACACCCTTGATACAGAGAAAACCCTTGGGCTTCTACTCTATCTGAATCCCAAAATAGGGTGTCGCTAATCTTGACTTGGGGCGACTTAGAGCTCATACATAGATCATCCACATCCGCTTCAGAGGCAACAAAAGCATATGGGCTAAGGGGGTGAGAGAGGTCACAAAATCCCCCTCTCATTTTCTATTTTTGTTGACACAGTAAGCCCTTCTTTCATCTCTCAATCTTAGTCCTTCTCCTTCTCCAATCTCTTTTCCTATCGATCTATCAAAATCTAGCCCTTTGTTGACTATATTTTTCCCAGAAACCACTTCTTTGTGCTTTTACAACCTTCTCTCTCCCCTATATATTTGAGAGATCATGTCTTGGTTAGGCGGATGCACACTCGATGGACTGGGATTTTCCATGCTATGTTGATTCTTATTTAATTAAACCCTAAGTTGACCAAATGAAACCACACAAATGCTCTCACTAATATTGAAATTTTTCCCTTATTATATCCCTATATCTACTTCAATGTGGTACCTCCAACCTTATTTAACTACATATCCTTATTAAATTAAATTGTCTAATGTTACATAAGTAGTTAATTGAAATTCTATTGTAACTCATGTAAAGATGCTCATAAATTTTTAGTAAATTCTAAAAATTTCTTCCATCAATATCTACAACCTTTTCAAGTTTGGTATCAATCCAAATTGTGTATCTTGAGATAAAGTTATAATAAGACTATAATAAATATCCTCGCTGCTAAATTTAATTCCCATTATCTTCGTTAGAAGGCATTTTCCAATTTTATAGAAAGCACACCAATTTTTTTGAAAATTGACTCAATACTTCACCATATCATAATAAGCCTAAAACATCTCTTGGTTCTATATTTTAATAATATGGATGCTACAATATGAAAATTTTGCATAAAATACTCCTATATTCATTAATCATTGTTTAAGTGGAAAATTGTAATGCTAGCCAAAGCTTCTTCCAAAAATGTGGGACAGGCATCAACCTCCTCATCATGCCAAAAATGACATACCCTTCATGTCTAAAGGAACTAAGTTTGCTCGTAATCTTCCACGTCCTGAACATCACTTTTTTAAGAAACATTTAATTCTATTGAACCACCAAATTTTCCTTTCCCCTTACCCAAGATGGATAGGTTTCATGCACCAAATCCCTCATTTTCTTTTCCTATAAACCATGCATCATATGCTAGGTCAAATATTATATAATTTGTTAACATAAACCTTGATCCATCTAGTAAGTTGAACCTCATTTGATTTTTTACCAAAACCCTATCTTATTTGGTCTAGTGATGTAAAACCCACTTTGATAAAGGGTCTTATCGTATTTGATTTGAAGTTGAACCTACCTTGTATGGTGGATCTGTTGGGAAATATGAAATCAGAGCAAGCAGTGGAAAAAAAACTACTGTTGTATTCCTCGTGTACCAGTGGATCGCATAAATAACTATGCAATGGGAAGGATGGTTTACAAGGTCATACCTGGTCCTGGAGCAAGTCAAGCGACTATTCCCTCATTATAGTATGCACCTTTATTCAAGTCATACTCAGATGGCATCAACAGTAGCTCCTCAAGGATAGTAGCTTGACGTTGTCCTCCTAGTAGGATAACCTCCACACCTCTATGGCAATCCACACAGACAACCAGGAACTCCTATCATTCTAGTAGAACTGATAAGAAGGAGTTGTCCCTCTCCGTTGGTGTACTAGCACCAACTAGCTCACCCACAATTATTCTCCCTTGTTATCCCTCCCTTTATCGGTAGGACTTGCTCAGATTCTCTCAGTTACCATAGTCAGAGAAGACAAACAATTATCATAGGAAATTGAGTTGTTTCTAAGAATCTACCACTACCTCTCTATTTATAGGAGGGTTAGGGTCATGGTTACTAGTTTGAGCGGGAGCATAAGGGACTAGAATTTCATGAATATTTGCAACATACGAGCGGCGAAATGGTCGGTTCATAGGTGAACCGATTAGTTGGAATGTGAACCAATCTATTTAACCCTTGAATTGGTCATTTCATCATGTTTCCCAATTGCAACTGTATTGACATATATTATATGATTTAATTCTCAATGTGACGTTAGCACAAATCCTTGAATCAATGAAATTAATCCACTAACTGCTTGATTCACAACCTGAGCCAATCAATTTACTTCTTGAACTAGTCAGTTCATGGTCCAAAATTGCCAATATTGGTTTAATTGAGCTGACACACTGAAACAATTGATTCAACACTTGAATCGGTTGGTTCACAGTTCAGGCAGCCAATATTCAACCAATGTTGTTTTAGTAGAATACCTAACTCTTTAGTAATCAATTTTAAACCATATTTTTAATGAACTCCTATTCTAAGTGTATCCTATGTGTGTGACCCTACATGTTCCATGTTATGTTGGAAGTGAATGTCCATAACCAAATTATGACATCACAAGCAAAGAGTGGTCTCTAGAAACACATCATTGCTACCCAAGTAATTAGGAAAGTTTGAGAATAACTTCAACCTACAATCTGTGACTGGTGTTACAGTGATTGTATAATTCCTTTGTCACTAATATCCAAATAGGGACTCAAGGCATGTAATCATCATCCTCGAAATGTTCAATCCACGTTCCTTGATCTAGAGCAGACTGTCTGAGATATATCTGACATCAATATCATAGATTAATTCACATATGCATGTACATGCTATTCTTAGTCTTTCTTATCAAGTGGCCAGGATATCAAACTCCTGTAGGAGGGACAAATTCATCTATATCACTCACAGTCATCCCCACATGTCATAGTGCAACCGATCATCACCTTTATGGCAACCCTTATTCAATGTCACAGTTGATGATGTTAAAGTACAATGAACAACATGTGATTATTATAGTGATTTCAGGTCTAAGAACCACAATTTCCACCTTCACTGTGAGATATATTATGACCACCACTTATGGTTTCCATGTGTCACTCTCAAGGTGGGTCTGTATAATACATTATTCTCCAACAAGTATATGTGTGTTTGGTTGATATCACATATATCAGGACTGATGAGATTTTGTCATCACCAACACACACTCTAGTCTTATGTGTCATTGTTGTCTATCATCCTTCCACAATAACATCCATCTGGGGACATAACAAGAATGCACATACTCTTCACATCCATATGATCTCGTTGTTCATGTCATCAACCCACAGATATACGTCATTGAATAATGTCATCCTTTAAACACCCATTATGTTTCATCATTATCTCATAACTGATTGACACAAAATAAATTGGAAGATTGCCCTTATTATTACTAGAATCCTTTACATGATATGACATCTCAATCATCATATGATTGGCTCCCTGGTCATACATACCAATAGACTCCCACTTGCACTTAGAGCCAATCACCCGTGAACCTCATTCTTAGTGATCTAAACATGCCCATCATATTTCTACTATGCAAGTGCTAATCCAGCAGGGTTATCAACATTTTACGTTTAGTCAGTTAATAACATGTTTCACATCTCTTCACTATACAACATCTCATATGAGACAGATGTGCCATAATATGCTATCTGATATTTCTTGCCGAACCAATAGCTCCATTGTTGTCATTGTATCTCTATTGTGTCACCAATGGTTGGAATATCTCTAAGTTCATCCATATGAACTTCTAGATCCATATAGTATCCACTGATGTGTTCATAACACCAGGATACTCTACTTGTTTTGTAGAATTTAAATAATGGTATGTAGTTCAGAACCTTTCCAACTTACAACTCTTCTTTTAAGATTAAACATAGTTTTATATTGCGATCATTTTCTGTCATTTTGGAAGCTTGCATCAGTGAATCTCTTACACCCAACTCTTCCTTATTGCCATAATATAACAATTGATCCTTAGTGCTTCTCAAGTACTAATGGATGTTCTTTATCGCATTCCAATGACCCATATTGGAATCTGACTAATATCATCTTGTCATGTATAATACATACAAGACTATGTGATGATTACATTATATAGCATACATGATAGATCCAACTGCTACTGCATATGGCATCTTACTCATGTCTTTCCATTCTTGGTAAGAATCGGAACATATGGTTCTTGAGAGACTAATCCTATATACCATGGACAGATTCTCTCTCAAATGGATCCTTCATGTTGAACCCTTTCAGCATCTTTCTAATTTTTGTACTCATATTTAGGACATGAAACTTTCTAAAGTTATCTCTATGGATCTCAATTCCTATCACATAGGATACTTCATAGAAATCCTTCATGTTGAAGCTATTTTCCATTCCAGGTTTCAATACTTATAGTATTGAGATGTTACTCTCCATCAATATGGGGAATATACATATATGCTCCCACTAATTCTTTTGTAATCATAGATTTCATCTTTCACCTTGACTCAAGACAAATGTTTTGACTATCTTGTCAAAATAAAGATTCCAGCTCCGAGATGCTTGTTTAAATCTCTAGATTGATCTTTGTAGCTTATAGACTTTATTTGCATTAATGAAGTTAAAAAACCTTCTAGTTGTGTCATGTACACATCCTTTCAAATATTCCTATTAAGGAATGTGTTTTTAATCCTCATATGCCAAATCTTACATTCTATACAAGATGCAATGATAAGCATGATAACTGATGGAGGAATTTCATCATGTTCAACACTTTGAACTTGTTTGAAAACATTTGCAACCAATCTTCCTTTGAAGGTTATCCATGTTGGTCTTCTACTTGAAAATCCAACTGACCCTATGGGTTTTACGCCTTTAGGGGGTACTACCAAGGTCATACCTTGTTAGTGTACATGGACTCCATGGCTTTTATGCCTCTTCTCAGATTATGGTCCCTCAATAGTTTGTAGTTGATTATTGACTCGTCAACTTATGACCAACCTACTGTCATTGTGAGTTTAAAACATATCATAATCATTTAAGCTCATGGCGTGTTCTACTAAAACTATGAGTCATGTGTTACATAAGGAACTTGAGATTCCACAACAATTTGTGATTCTCCTTGTCCCATTGTACCTCCTTATTGACCTCAAACTCTTTAGTCCTACTTCACTTCCACTAATTATTTTGGAACTCATATATCCTTAACAAACACATTTGTTGACAGATTGGGATTAAAGATAGTATTCAACATTTTATGATTTGTGGATAAACCTTTTCAAGAAACTATTTTCTTTATAAATCCTTAAGACATATCGAGACTTTTCTCGTGCCATATCTCATATGTTGTCATGCAAACCATTTTGGACGATGCATTGCTTTAGTATAAGGCATGTGTCTAAAAGAAAATTAGAAGATTGGATTTAATGATAATCACATCAAGATGTGATCCCTTCTTTCTGATACATCATGATGTTTCGGGTGGAGTTGAGTGTGATATACTATTGCGATCTTTCTAGAAGGTCCTCAAACTATTAAAGTATTTCAAAATTGATCAAATCAAAGTATCTTAATGCTTTCATCAAAGTTAAGTACCTTACTCATGCTCTTCTTGAACACTTCAAGAGATTCATTTATGTATTTCACTAAATATAAAAAAACATATCTACTAAGATCATCAGTAAATATAACAAGGTACAAATAACTACCTCTAGCATTTATTTTGAAGGTCTTTGTACATCATTATGCAAAAGTCCTAATAGAATCCTTATTCTCCCACCACATCTAGTGAAAGATATTTTGTCATGTTGCACATAAATAAGATTTGCATGTCTCTTATTGGTTCAACAACAAAAAGAATCTAGATAAACACCATCATGGATTCTAGATGACAATACTATAGATATTGAATGTTTCAGTATCAATTGCAATATCGTTTGGTATTTATGTTGTAGACATTTATCTTTGGATCCTTCAAACAAAGATCATAAGATATTTTGGGGCACTACCATACAAGATCATATCTTTGAAACAGAACATTAATTATTCTATTCATAATCATCCTTGTCCATACAAGATGCAGAAAGTAAAATGTTTCTACTATTGGCATAATGAAATAGCAGTTCATCTAACTCTATAACATGTCCTGTGGGCTAAGATAAATTCTAAGTATAGACTAAAGTCGTAGCAACTCTTGCTTCATACAGTCCACCCTTGCCTTTCGTAAAGGCTTACTTCTTATCAGATTTTACATATTCAAACATATGTCATATCTACATCTGGTATCACGTACCCAAGATGAAGAAGTATTTAGATTTATCTTATAATGTATAAACCTAAGGTGAAAATCTCTATCCCCTCCTTATTCTTGAGTTCCTCCATGTAGAGAGGGAAATTCCTCTTCCAGTGTCCATGTTGGTGATAATGGTGGCAATTGCCTCCCTTATTCACTCCTCCCTTTTCCTTGAGCACTGAAGACTTGGGTTTCTAGCCAGCTTTAGAATGATTCTTATCTTTGCCTTTGCCTTTAGACTTCCCCTTTAGTTTTTTTATCATCATCACAAAATGGGCTTGTCTTTCTTCATTTGTGCCTCGGTTGTTCTCAACATGCCAAGTAACTCTATCAACAGCTTATCAAAGTCATTCATGTTGTGGTTCATGACAAAATGACTGTATGACTCTCAAAAAGACCATAGAACCACATCACTGGACAACTCTTGAAGCAAAGGGAATCCCAGTCTAGAAAGGTTCTCCACATACCCAATAAGTATGAGCACATGAGGACCTACTGGATCTCCTTCTGCCATGTTACATTTGAACGGTGCCTTGGAGATATCATATCTCTCTTGTCTTGCCTAATCCTGGAACATGTTCTTAAGATGTGTGACCATCTCAATAAAATCCATGTTCTCATGGTGTCTCTGCAACTCATAGTTCATGGAGCACAATATTAGGCAATTGACATCAACATCGTCTTCAGTGTGCTTCTTATAACCATCCCTGTTAGCCTTGGGTGAATTGGGAAGAGGTTCATCTGGCTCTTGTGTCTCTAGGACATAGAGCTTGCGCACCTAAGTAAGAACAATTCTCAATCCTAAACTAGTCATGGAATTCCCATTTAACTTGTCCTTCTCAAGGACTGATTGTAGAGAAAAATTGTTGTTGTGTGTTGCCATTTGATTCTACAAGAGAAATTTGCAATTTGGTCAAAAATCCATTTTTGATTTGATTTGATTTGTATAAGATTTTGTGATGTTCAATTAGGCCTTTAAATTAACTATCACTCTCATTATTTTGTTCAAATTGATAACCCTCAATTATCAATTCAGAAGATTACAACGCACAAACTTCTAATGAGCCAAGATGCAAAAGCATTGAGTTATTACCAGGCCAACGCCGACGTCCATAGTCAATCATTAAGGTAGACAACATTTGTCAATTGTGTTTTATGCAATTCTTGGATAGATGGTATGTGCAACTCCTTGCCATAGTCATCCACATGCCTTTAGGTGCTTAATTTTATTAAGGACCCCAATTAAGCCTGACCTAAAAGCTAACACGATAGAAATGTACCCCGCTTTGCACGCCCACATAACTACCTTCACACTACCACAAGATGGATAGAGCACCACGCTACGTGTGCCCATGCATAATCGAATAAGCTCTTCATATGTGTTTCTAATGGAAATCATGTTAGACTTAATATGTTTGGTTGAGGGATTTTATATATATCAAAAAATATATATACATATACATATCCAATCACTACATACTATAGTGTGTATCATATACATGCTATATCCCACAAATTTAAACATGCAATATATAACATTAGCGATGGTTATGGCCATTGTATTATAATTCCTTAGAGCCACAAGAATTACTACTATCTAAATCTACATCACATGCATGAACCTGTTGTTGGTGTAGATCTATGCTTGAACCAATCTAGGTTGATCGGTTCAACCCTTGAACTCGTCGGCTCACATCTTGGTTGGTCGGTCGGTTGGTCTGTCAGACTGGTCGATTCGTCTCATGTCCAACATCTTTTGGACAACTTTAGTCGATTAATTGGGCAACCAGTTGATCGGTTTGTCTCATGTCGTCTGTCCTCCTCAGTCCTCCAGATGGTCGGCTCGCCCTTGAGACGGTCAGTTCGTATGGCGCTAAACGTCATCTTCATCGCAACAAGAAAAGAAACTATCCTATGCTATTAAAATTATTACATGATAATGAGAACCTCAAGTTACATTCGAGGGGAGCAAAGGAAGGTAAGAATAATACTTTTACATTTGGGAAGAAGAAGGCAGAGATTTGGTATGCAAATCGAGATAAAACTAAGAATAAATAAACCATTCAACCACACACAGAGACTAGGATTATTGGCCGTAACCATGCTACACATTCACCGTCAAAACCAATTTTAGGGTGAGATGTGTAAATTGCATATATATATATATATATATATATATATATATATATATATATATATATATATATATATATATATATATATATATATATATATATATATATATATATATGGGTATATCTTCGCTACCTGTGCGGGTAACTAAGATTCGCTACCCGTGCATCAGTTTTGTAATGGGAAGGTATGCATTTGTAATGAGACAATACAAATTTGTAATGAGACGGCCGAAATTGTAATACAAATACTCGTTTTGTATTACAACGATGTTACAATAATAAATATAAATTTATTATTGTAACAGCACTGTAATACAAAACGAGTTTTCGTATTACAATTTCGGTTGTCTCATTACAAATGTGGTTGTCTCATTACATATATGTGTCATCCCATTACAAAATTGATGCATGGGTAGCGAAGATATATATATATATATATATATATATATTTATTTATTTATTTATTTATTTATTTATTTATTTATTTATTTATTTATTTATATTTATATATATATATAAATTTATATATATATATATATATATATTAGTTTGGGAATGTATGTGGTCTTTAATTGGATATCCACATTAATCATTTTAAATATTCACAACATATGCAATATATAAAAGGCAAAAAAACAAAATCTAATCATATTGATTAAATCCCAAAACATAGTATATTAACGTAGCTCAGATATCACTGTTGGAAATATGAAATCAGAGCAGGCAGCGAATACAAACTTTTTACTATCATATTCCTCATGTATTAATGGATCGCGTCAGTAGCTATACAATGGGAAGGATGGTTTATGAGGTCATACCTGGTACTGGAGCAAGAAGGAGTTGGCTCTCTCTGATGGTGTACTAGCACCAACTTGCTCTCCCACAATTGTTCTCCCTTACTATCCCTCCCTTTATCGGGTAGACTTGCTCGGGTTCTCTCAATTACCACGACCAGAGAAGACAAATAATTGTTAGAGGCAATTAATTTGTTTCTGAGAAGCACCCAATACCTCTCTATTTGTAGGAGGGTTAGGGTCAGGATTTCCAGTTTGAGTGGGAGCAAAAGAAATATGAACTTCATGAATATTTGCAACTTGTGAGTGGTGAAATAGTCAGTTCACAGGTGAATCGATCGGTTGGCATGTGAAATGATTGTTTCAACCCTTGAACCAGTTATTTCATCATGTTTCCCAATTGCAATTGTATTGGAAATTATAATTCAATTTAATGCTCAATACGACGTTAGCACAAATTCTTGAATCAATCAAATTGATCCACCAACCGCTTGGTTCACAACCTAAGTTGGTTGGTTCATGAACTGGTCCGATCTGTTCACTTCCTGAATCGGTCAGTGAATGGTCCAGAATTGCGAAAATTGGTTCAATTGACCTGACATGCTAAAACGACCAATTCAACACTTAAATTGGTCGATTCACTATTCAATCAGTCAATATTCAACCAATGTTGTTTAAATTGAATACCTAACTCTTTAGTAATCAAGTTTAAACCATATTGATGAATGAACTCCTATTCCAAGTGTATCTTATGTGTGTGACCATATAGGTTCCATGTTACGTTGGCAGTGAATGCCCATAAACAACTTATGACATCACAAGAAAAGAGCGGTGTCTAGCAATACATCATTGCTAACTAAGCAATTAGGAAAATTGGAGAACAACTTCAACATACAATATGTGATTGGTGCTATAGTGATTTTATAATTCCTTTGTCACAAATATCTGAACTGAACTCGAGGCATTGAATCATCATCCTCTCAATAGTCAATCCATGTTCCTTGATCCAGAGCAGACTGTCTGAGATATATGTGACCTCAATATCATATATTGATTCACATGTGCATGTGCATGTTATTCCCAATTTCACTTATCAAGTGGCCATGGTATTAAACTCATGTAGGAGGGATAAATCTCATCTACATCACTCACAGTCATCCCCATGTGTCACAGTGCATCCAATCATCACCTTTTTGGCAACCCTTATTCAATGTCATGGTGGATGATGTCAAAGTATGCTAACAACATGTGATGAGTGTAGTGATTTCAAGTCTAAGAATCACAATCCCCATCTTCACTATGAGAGATGATTATGACCATCAATTGTGATTTCCATGTGTCACATCAATGTGGGTTTGTCTGATACATGTTCTCCAACAAGTATCTATGTGTTTGGTTTGATATCACATATATCATGACTGATGAGATTCTGTCATCAAACAACACACATTCTAGTCTTACGTGTCACCGTTATATATTAACCTTCCATAATAACATCTGACTAGGGACATAACAAGAATGTACATACTCTTCACATCTGTATGATCTCATTATTTAGATCATTAACACGAAGAGATACGTCATTGTGTAATGACATTCCTTAGACACTGAAGATGTTTCATCATTATCTCATAACTCATTGAAACAAAATAAATTAGAAGATTGCCTTTATTAAGAATCATATCATTTACATGATATACCATGTCAATCATCATATGATTGTCTCTTTGGGTATACATACCAACAAGATCAAATATCATATGGTTCATTAACTTAGACCCTACCTAATATAGTGAGTCAAACCCCGTAAGCTAATCTCATGTTTTATGTTGAACCTTGTATAGTTTATTAACCTCAATTTACTACCTAAAGTGGGTTGGACTGCATTGAGACCATCACTTTCAAGTATAAACATTACACATACAACATTATATTACATTAGATTTATCCAAAAACACAATACAAAAATAGGCCTGTTATGTGGAACATTTACTATGGAAGGTAATCAGAGTCTTCATAGCTAATGGTGTCACTTCTATCATTCTCTTATTAAACCATGTTTCGGTGGACAGGCTTGTCACATGGACCATGGTTTCGCCTTACCTTCTGTAAGAACTTTTTTCACGTGAAAATGATTCCCTCAAACGCGCATTTCGCTCATTAGTGGGAGTGGTTTCGATGGATGGAGGTGGTTTTGCAGGCTGGTATGACAATGGCCTAGTGAGTTAATTTGAGAGATCTACTATTGGGAGGCACAATGGGAGGCACTTTGTTGTTATGTGTGCAAAACAACAAAATAGAGGAGGGAAGTAAATTATTTCTGTGACGTACAAACCGCACTTAAGCAATGAAACAAAATTAACTAATGCAGAAGCGATCGTTAGCAGTGGAATTATGGAAAATCACTAAAAAATAAAACTTTTTACAAAGAGATCCATAAACTGAAAAACTCTTCCATAGAGAACCAAAGTATTTCAAATACATTTTGGTTCACTAGTACATCTCTTGTACTATTTCTTCTTGATAATTACAAACATCATCTGCCCTGTTAGACTATACATAGGCAGTATAAAAATCTCAAGGCATCAAGCCAAAATCTCAGATCGATATTAAACTAACTAATGACTCCTAAGACCTGAGAGTACAGAACAACACATAGGACTCTCTATATACAGGACATGACAACCAGTGTCTCCACCTGAGGATTTGTTGTTGTCCTTAGTTCTACTGCTGCTGCTGTTGTTCTTCCCTTATTGTAGGGTTCCTGCCTCTTCTGCGGTGTCTACCTAAAAAGTTGAATCCCACGGGGGTGATACAATTGAAAATTGTCCCAGCGAGAGATATAACTCTCCGCCAGAAACATTATTATTGCAATTAATGGTATAAAACTGAGCATAAGAATCATAAGCATTCAACAACAGTTAAATCAATGTATAAACATATTAGAGCATTATTCTTTGCTCAAGCATTTCACATATAATTTGATGAAGCAACATGTTACTTATCCAATAAGGAATTGAAAAGCATATATAACATTTGTTCATTTAGAATATACTATGAAAATTAACATCAACCAATGATTCTCGTATTTCAACCTTAAGCATATATGCTACACGGCTGATTACATTTTATAATCATACTTAATTCCCTGAGGAGATGAGGTATACCGCTCATACTCCAACCGACCATTGCGAAATCGAAATCGGTACCATACATAGGTCAATAGAAGAGCCGGATTTCCATGACCTCATCTTCCTCAGTCAGTATGAGGACCAACTACAAGACATCTTGTGTCTCTGCTAAATAGCTTTCCAGGGTATACTGGCAACTTCACTATTAGAGTTAAATTGGCATGTTGCACTCTCTTCACAATCGAGAGATATTATAATTATCTCACATCGATATGGCATTAAGATCATCAGGAGATTAGTGATACATCCATCCCGGTCCTCGAGAAATTAGTGATACATCCATCCTGGCATAAATAATGAAGGATTGAGAGATTTAATGTTTACCTCACATCAATTCCTCCATTAGGGCGTAAGGATATTCACGCCCATAACCCCCACATACTCAAAAGTATGCCCTCCAGGAGTTCCCATAGGAAAAACCTATTTCACCATCACCAAACTACTAACGATGATGGATCTATGGTCAGGGCTCTACGTGAAATCATTTCACTTGATTAATTAAGTACATTACAATATTCTTTTAACATCAAGCATGTTTTCAAACATAAAACATTATAACAATTGCTACAAAGAATGAATAATGTTTCTATCAAGTTATTTTCAAAGCTTTGTTTAACATTGGGATCTCAATCCCTTATCATATCAGGGTATTCTCATCCCTTAACATCTCATCATCATGATTATGAAACATAGGTGTTCAAACCCTCAATTCATCAAAGCACTTGTTACCAATTTATCAGGTAGCTTAATGCCCATAGTTTATCTGACCAAAGTAAACATAATAATTGCAATGTAGGTATTTCACATGGCTCTTAAAGCCCAATAATGTCTCTTGTTACATCTTTCTAGGCAACACAGCATATTATGGATCACAAAGCCCATAAAGCAATTTCAATAGTAAAACATCATAGCTTATACCTGGCTATGTCCACCATCTCATGAAACTTGTATAATTAGTGCACATGATAACAATTATATCAATTACAAATCAGCATTATGCATTGTAAGAGTAACATCACTATTTCCTCCTTTTGAGTTAGAATTTCCCAATTTATGTCAATTAGGAATACTATATCTCATTACTCAGAATTGGGTCATGATATATCATCATATTGCCCAAAATTAGGGTTCAATACATTACAACCCAAGATTAGGGCTCCACATATATTTATCTTATGTCAGTATAGGATTTCATATTAAAGTGTCACATACAAGTGCATAGCTTTACCTTGAATTAGATTATTACATCACATCATTGCAATAAGGTTTCATTTTGACTTTAACCTTATCTAGGGTTCCACATGACATCACCCTCACTTTAGGGTTTCATATGGCTTCACCCCTGATTAGGAGTTCTCATAACATCATCCTCAATTAGGGTTTACTATTCACATTCATTCAGGGTTTATTATTCAAATACCCTGAATTAGGGTTTCTCATGTTATTGTCCTCAATTAGGGTCTTACCATTACCATAGATTAGGGTTTCACCTATCATTGCCATCAATTAGGGTTAGGGCTCATTAACCTTCTTAATTAGGGTTCATGATCTCTTTATCAAGGATCATACCCTAATTACACCTTCATTCATGTTGAAAGTGTTGAGACTTAACCACTACATGATAATCATTCATGTAGGAAGTCCTCTCTCTCTCATCCTTTATAAGATGATATTTACTTCAGACTTGATTGGATTAGGTCAACTCATCTTGAATAAAGAGTTGACACCGTGTATTGTGTTATTACTTCCATGATCATCAAAGATTAATCATTCACAAGGTACTAATTACCCTATCTTATTAAGGGTACAATTACCATAATCACCCTTGGATTACATCATGTAATGATCAATTAAACAATTGACCTTTAATCACCTTAAGTATCCATACGATTTTGGTTAATTATTTTTCAAACGGTCTTGGTCACTTAGACCCCAAACGGTCTTGACCAACCAGACCTCAAACGGTCTTGCTTGAAATACCTCCAAACGGTCTAGGTCTTGCGGTTTGAAACCGTTTAGCAAAGTAGGTGCTTGAAAATGTTTGACAAAGTAGGTACTTGAAACCGTTTGAGTCTCAATCGGTTTGGGATCTTTTGGTCCCAAACGGTCTAGAGATTGTTTGGACTCAAACGGTCTTGAGACTGTTTGGTCCAAACCACCTCAAAACCTATTGGACCAAAAATGGTCTCAACCACTCATATTGATTTAGGGTTTCCAAGATCAATTCCTTCATCAATTGAATCCATGTAATTACTCATCAATTGGACTTAAGCATCATACTTCAATTGAACTTAATGAATCATCTTTTAATTAATTCAACCTTCAATTGATCATCAATTAGGGTTTTGAACCCAATTGAATTAGGGTTTGAAATCGATGAACTTTCAATATTAGTCATTGTGGAACTGATTGCTTTGAAATCATTGGACCACCATTCAAATTGGGCATGACCTGACCTCAAATGGTCTTGAGGTCGTTTGGATGACCTCCAAACGGTCTTGAGACCATTTTCCCCATCCATCATTAAAAATTTGTTAAGTTCAATTAGGGTTTGCATCATTGGATTGCTCATCAACTAGTTATTGATTTACATTTCAATTTGATATCTTTGGATCTTCAACTACTCAACCATACTCAACCCTAGACCCCCAAACAGTCTTGGTTGACCTCCAAACGGTCTTGTAAACCGTTTAGTCTCCAAACGGTTTGGTGAATTCGTTTGGATCAAGATCTTCAAAACCGTTTGCAAGGGAAAGTTGTTGAATTGCATGCCCAAGATGATGTCATAACCGTCTACCTTCATTCATTCAAAATCTACTGCCGTTTTCATGGTAATTAAGTAATGGATCAAGGGAATTCCAAATAGAACAAAACGTTCAACAAATGATGGAGATTTGAATGCAATAACAATATTTAAGGGTTTGAGTTATATAACCCACCTACAATTGAGCTTCAAAGCTTGGAGCTTCACATCAAAAATGGTGGAGGAAGATTTTGCAACTCTCCCAAGTCTCGTCCTCAAGCTTTGGAGTGAAAATAATTGCTAGGATTGAAGAGGGAGTGAAATAGAGAAGAAATCATGCATTGTTTTATGATTTCCACCATTAAATCAAGATGAAAGAAGATCCAGAAGCTTACCAACAGGTTGGGGGTCGTCCTCCTGCTTCTCCTAGCTCCCTTGGTCGTTTTTTGCAAGCAAAGAGAGGAAGTGGGTTCGGAAAAAGCCTTTGATTTGAGTTGTAAAGGGTGTTTTTATAAGAAAATCAATGAGAGAGAAAATGCTTTATAATAATCTTTTAATTCCAAAATTAGTGCCGCCTCTTTCCCCTCAGTTCCTTGGCCACGAAGCCATCTTCTCCCACTTGCAAAGCTTATTCATTTTCCAAGAATTAAAAGAAAAGAAATTAAGCACCTTAAACATATTATACTAATATCCCCTTTTTAGTGAATATTTCTTTTTATTAACTTAATGTGAGTGAGTTATCCATTCCCTTAGATATTTTCGTTGCCTTTACAAGGAAAAAGGACGTTCACACTTGAGCAAACTCAACCATATTGTTTTTGTTTGATGGCCCTTCACTTATTTTTATTTATTTTTGCATTAAGTTGAAGTAAAGTCCCTTTTATGCTTAAATCTTGATTATTTTAATATCAAGATTCTCTCTCCTCCAAAATAATTCAAATGAGGCGCCCCTCTCATTTTCTTTGATCTAAATAATACCAAGAAACATGGGGGACCCTCTAGAAGTGGTATTTTTCATGTTGAACCCTAGGTTTTGGGTAAATTGCACATTACACCAAAACTAGGTTTTAATGCACAAACATTGCTCAGCAAGCTCTATCTTGGTGCTCAAGCTTGTGGAAGCCATACCACTGCATCATTCTCATTATCATGATGCTTCAACATCTGAGAAACATTTTATCATGTACAATTTTCAAGTTAACCCCTCAACTTGGGTAATTTGCACATTAGTCCAAAACAAACAAAACAATGTTTCAACATTTATTCAAAAAGGACTAAAGTTAAAATATAAGTTATTCTTGAGCCTTAATTATCTTTCCAAGAAATATGAGCAAGCATCTACTCAACTTTATTAAACAAAACATCTAGGGTTAAAGCATAACCCAGGTCAGGGATGTTACAAATTATCCACCCCTTACAAGGATTTCGTCCCCGAAATCATCAACAAAAACATTAGGAGAAAAGAGTAGGATATTTCCTTCTCATCTCTTCCTCTAGTTCCCATGTAGCTTCTTCAATGCCACGGTGATTCCAGAGGACTTTTATAAGACAAATGTCTTTCTTTTTCAGCTTTTTAATTCTTTTATCAAGGATCGTCACAGGTCCTTCAACATATGATATATCATTATTTAATTCTATCTCCACAGGTTGTAGAACTATTTCTGTGTCAGGATGACACTTTGTCAACATGGAGATGTGAAACACTGGATGCAACTTATGCAACTCATGTGGTAACTCCAGCTTATAAGCTACCTTTCCAAACCGTTCAATGATCGAATAAGGCCCCATAAATCTAGGAGCTAACTTCCCATTCCTTCCAAATCTAAGAACTCCTTTCCAAGGTGAGACCTTGAGATATACTTTGTCTCCAACTTGGAATTCTAAAGGTCTTCGCCGTTTGTCGGCGTATGATTTCTATCTATCTTGTGCAGTCTTTAGTTGTTGTTGTATTACTTTAATCTTCTCATTTGTCTGCTGCACTATCTCAGGACCCAAAAGTTGATTTTCTCCAATTTCATACCAACATAAAGGAGATCTACATCGTCTACCATATAAAGCTTCATATGGTGCCATGTCAATACTGTGCTGATAGCTATTATTGTAAGTAAATTCTATCAACCTCAGGTGTAGATCCCAACTGCCTACAAATTGAAGGACACATGCTCTAAGTAAGTCCTCCAAAGTTTGTATGGGCCTTTCAAATTGTCCATCTGTCTGGGGTGAAAAGTTGTACTAAACCTTAACTGCGTACCCAAAGCTTTATGGAGTCGTTCCCAAAAATGACTCATGAACTGGGGACCTCTATCAGAAACGATAGTGGTTGGAACCCCGTACAACCGCACTATCTCATCTACATATAGCTGTGCCAGCTTCTCAGCAGTGTAGGTTGTTTTGACAGGTAAGAAATATGTTGTCTTTGTCAACCTATCAACTATCACCCATATGGAATCATTACCTTTGGTTGTTCTAGGCAAACCAACTACAAAGTTCATGGTCACATTATCCCATTTCCACTGTGGTATAGGAAAAGGTTGCATTGTTCCTGTGGGCTTTTGATGTTTAACTTTAAATTGCTGACACACCAGACACCACATAACAAACTCAGCTACATCTTTCTTTAATCCAGGACACCAATACATATCTTTTAAGTTATGATACATCTTGGTGCTCCCTGGATGCATAGCATACATCGAAGAATGAGCTTCTTCCATAACTAACTTTATCAATTCATTGGCATTAGGTACTACCATCCTACCATGGTAACAAACTACCTGATTCTCTGACTCATGAAATCCATCTCGTTTCTCACTACCATACTCTGACCTAATCTGGTGAACTACAGCATCAGCTTGCTGTGCTTCTTTAATTTGTTGTCTCAGAGTTGGTTTTATGTGCATCTCAGCTAACAACCCGGCTAACAATGATACTTTAAACTGTACATTGTTTTGCCTCAAGGATATAAACATGTCTCTCTTAGAGCACATTAAAAAATTCAATTGTGCTTTATCTAAGGCTGGTGTTGCTGATTTTCTACTTAGCACATCAGCTACTACATTAGCCTTTCCTAGATGATAATCAATTGTACAATCGTAGTCCTTGATTAACTCCATCCAGCGGCGTTGCCTCATGTTCATCTCATGCTGTGAGAAGATATACTTTAGGTTCTTATGGTCTATGAAAATCTGGAATGTCTCTCCGTAGAGATAATGTCTCTAGATCTTCAAAGCATGGACCATAACAGCTAGCTCTAGATCATGTGTTGGATAATTCTCCTTGTGTTTCTTAAGCTGTCAAGAAGTGAAAGAAATCACTTGCTTATCCTGCATCAACACACATCCTAAACTGTTCTTAGATGCATCACAGAAAACTATATACCCTTTTCCCTGCTCAGGTAATACCAGCACAGGTGCACTTGTCAACCTTTTTTTCAACAACTAAAAAGAATGTTGACACTTATCATTCCAAATAAAAGGAACTTCCTTCCTGGTTAACTTGGTTAGGGGTAAAGCTATAGAACTGAATTTCTTAATGAACCTCCTGTAATAGCCTGCCAACCCTAAGAAACTACGTATCTCTATTGGTGTTTTTGGTTGTTCCCATTGCAGGACAGATTCTACCTTCTTAGGATCAACACGAATACCTGAGGCAGATATTACGTGTCCAAGAAAAGAAACTTCTGGTAACCAGAATTTGCATTTGCTAAACTTAGCATACAACTTATGCTTTCTTAGCAAAGTCAAAGCCTGATGGAGGTGTTGCTCATGCTGTTGAGCATCTCTACTGTATATCAAGATATCATCTATGAATACTACTACAAAATGATCGAGAAAAAATTGAAAGATTCTATTCATGAGTTCTATGAATGCAGCTGGTGCATTAGTTAGTCCAAACGACATAACTATGAACTCATAGTGACCATACCTTGTTCTAAAGGCAGACTTAGGTATGTCACTCTCCTTGATATGCAACTGATGATATCCCGACCTTAGATCTATCTTAGAGAAGATAGTTGCACCACACAACTGATCAAACAAGTTATCAATCCTTGGAAGAGGATACTTGTTCTTTATGGTTACTTTATTCAACTGCCTGTAAGCAATGCATAATCGCATTGATCTGTCTTTCTTCTTAACAAAGAGGACCGGAGCACCCCATGGTGAAGTACTCGGTCGAATAAAACCTTTTTCAAGCAACTCCTGCAGCTATTTCTTAAGCTTTGCCATCTCGACAGGCGCCATCCTATACGGTGTTTGTGCTATTGGTTGCGTGCCCAGAATTAGATTAATCTCAAAATCAATCTCTCGAGGCGGAGGTACACCTAGAAGTTTTTTAGGAAACACATCTTCAAATTCCCTGACTATCAGAACTTCAGAAGGATTAGAACTCTCCATGGTGGTATCTACCACATGTGCCAAGAATGCAAAACATCCTTGCCTCATCAACTTCTCAGCTACCATACTGACACAAGACAAGTTGGAAGAATCTTTATGTCTCCTTGAAAGATCCATGTGTCACTATCATCTGTGAACACAGCTTGCTTGGACTCACAATCCAAGACAACCTTGTACTTTTCTAGGGTGTCCATCCCAAGAATTATATCAAACCCATGCATCTCAAGGGGTATAAGATCCACTTAAATGTGATGTCCAGAAAAGAAAAGAGTGCAGGAAGAACACACCTCCCGCAACACTACAGATTCCATCAAAGGAGTTTCTAACTTCAAACTCTCTGCCCTATGACTAACTGTCATATTGCAGTCAAGAATCACTCTTTTAGTGATGAAAGAATGTGTAGCACCCAGATCAATTAAAACAGATACGACATAGGATATAGACATATCAGAATAAAATAGTTCTATTAGACATGTCACAACCTGAGGGTTGACTACTGCATCAGGCTGATTCATCGCATAGAATCTTGTCGTCGCCTGTGGTTGACTCGGTGCTCGATTACTGGGTGCTAACGATCCAGCTTGGGACGCTTGTCCACGTCCTCTAGCTCTACTAGGTAACTGTCGCCTTTGAGAGCCTTGTTGACTCCGCCTCTGAGGTTGAGTCACACTTGCTTCTCTGGCTCGACAATCCTTCGTCAGATGCCCCATCTTGCCATATGTAAAACAACCTCTGTTCCCTATCTGTGGTCTGGATGGTCCTGTTACCGACACTGATGTTGAGCTATGGGCTCCTTCTGGTGGTAAACTACGGCTTCTACCCCTATTAGACGTCCATTGTGTCTGGGTATTAAACCTTGGTGGTGCCATTGGTGCAGAAAACCTCAGTTTCTTAAAACTTTTGGACCCTTGTCCATGAAACTAGGTAAACACCTTCTTACTCTTAGTCTGTCGCTTCTCGGTCACAGACCTCTCTATCCATCTTACAGACTCTACAAAAGTAGCAAACCTCTCCATGTTCTCTAAAGCAGACATAGGAGTGGTCAAATCGGCGTTCAACCCCTTCTCAAAACGCTGAATCCTTTCTTCATTAGAAGTTGCTATATGCGGACAGAACTGCAAAAGCTCCATGAACTTAGCCTCATACTCGCTAACTTTCATTGGTCCTTGCCTTAGTCTCTCAAACTGAGAGATCTTCTCATCTAGGAATGTCTTAGGAAAGTATCTATTGACAAATTCTCGTCGAAATACTTCCCATCCGATCTATACACCCGGCCTCTTGCCTTCCTCTATGGTCCACCAATGGCCAGCACTCCCTTTAAGAAGGTACACTGCATGTATAGCCTTCTCAGCTTCTGGGATGTTAAGGATTCTAAAGGCCTTCTCTAGTTCGGTCAGCTACATGTCTGTGTCTGCTGGGTCAGCTGTACCAGCATACTCTGTGGCTCCAACTCGGCGAAGTCTCTCAAATGTCTTGTCGGCTCCCTGTCCTTCATTGTGGGTTGGGGCCCTAGGTGCTGGTAATGGCATCATGTCTGTCATATGGGTCATGGCGGCCATAAACTGTCCAAACATGGCTTGGAAGGTTGGGTTCCCCATATCTTCTTGATTGAACTGGGGTTGTTCAGGTACGAGCTCTTCCCTATCTTGGTCTCTTGCACCTCCTCCTGGTGCAGCAACGCTGCTCTCAGCAGCATGTTCATCGTGTGATCCAGACATCTTTAGTTTTTCTTCTCCTCCTATATGAGCAGAAAACACTATCAGATAAGCTGGAAGACACTAGAACAGACTCAATAACCTTAATCTTATGTCTCTGTAGACTCAGCGAACCTAGAGCTCTGATACCACTAAATTGTGACGTACAAACCGCTCTTAAGCAATGAAACAAAATTAACAAATGCGGAAGTGATCGTTAGCAGCGGAATTATGGAAAATCACTAAAAATTAAAACTTTTTACAAAGAGATCCATAAACTAAAAAACTCTTTCATAGAGAACCAAAGTATTTTAAATACATTCTGGTTCACTAGTACATCTCTTGTACTGTTTCTTCTCGAGAATTACAAACATCATCTGCCCTATTAGACTATATATAGGCAGTATAAAAATCTCGAGGTATCAAGCCAAAATCTCATATCGATATTAAACTAACTACTGACTCCTAGGAGCTGAGAGTACAGAGACGACACATAGGACTCTCTATATACAGGACATGACAACCAGTGTCTCCATCTGAGAATTCACTACTGTCCTTAGTTCTGTTGCTGTTCTTCCCTTGCTGTAGGGTTCCTGCCTCTTATGCGGTGTCTACCTAAAAAGTTGAATCCCACGGGGGTGAGACAATTGAAAATTGTCCCAGCGAGAGATATAACTCTCTGCCAGAAACATTATTATTAAAATTAATGGTATAAAATTGAGCAGAAGAATCATAAGCATTCAACAGCAGTTAAATCAATGTATTAACATATTAGAGTAGTATTCTTTACTCAAGCATTTCATATATAATTTGATGAAGCAGCATGTTACTTATCTAATAAGGAATTGAAAAGCATAGATAACATTTGTTCATTTAGAATATACTATGCAAAGTAACATCAACCAATGATTCTCATATTTCAACCTTAAGCATATATGCTACACAGCTGATTAAATTTTATAATCATACTTAATGCCCTGAGGAGATGAGGTATACCGCTCATACTCCAACCGACCATTGCGAAATCGAAATCGGTACAATACATAGGTCAATAGAAGAGCCAGATTTCCATGATCTCATCTTCCTCAGTCAATGTGAGGACCTACTGTGGGATATCTTGTGTCTCTGCTAAATAGCTTTCCAGGGTATAGTGGCAACTTCACTATTAGAGTTACAGTGGCATGTTGCACTCTCTTTGCAATCGAGAGATATTATAATTATCACACATCAATCCGGCATTAAGATCATTGGGAGATTGCTGATACATCCATCCTGGTCCTTGGGAGATTAGTGATACATCCATCCTGGCATAAATAATGAAGGATTGAAAGATTTAATGTTTACCTCACATCAATTCCTCCATTAGGGCGTAAGGATATTCGTGCTGATAACCCTCACATACTCAAAAGTATGCCCTCCAGGAGTTCCCATAGGAAAAACCTATTTCACCATCACCAAACTACTAACGATGATGGATCTATGGTCAGGGATCTACATGAAATCATTTCACTTGATTAATTAAGTACATTACAATATTCTTTTAACGTCAAGCATGTTTTCAGACATAAAACATTATAACAATTGCTACAAAGAATGAATATTGTTTCTATCAAGTTCTTTTCAAAGCTTTATTAAACATTGGGATCTCAATCCCTTATCATATCAGGGTATTCTCATCCCTTAACATCTCATCATCATGATTATGAAACATGGGTGTTCAAACCCTCAATTCATCAAAGCACTTGTTACCAATTTATCAGGTAGCTTAATGCCCTTAGGTTATCTGACCAAAGTAAACATAATAATTGCAATGCAGGTATTTCACATGGCTCTTAAAGCCCAATAATGTCTCTTGTTACCTCTTTCTAGGCAACACAGCATATTATGGCTCGCAAAGCCCATAAAGCAATTTCAATAGTAAAACAGCATAGCTTATACCTGGCTATATCCACCATCTCATGAAACCTGTATAATTAGTGCACATGATAACAATTATATCAATTACAAATCAGCACTATGCATTGTAAGAGTAACATCACTATTTCCTCCTTTTGAGTTAGAATTTCCCAATTTATGTCAATTAGGAATACTATATCTCATTACTCAAAATTGGGTCATGATTTATCATCATATTGCCCAAAATTAGGGTTTCATACATTACAACCCAAGATTAGGGCTCCACATATATTTATCATATGTCAGTATAGGATTTCATATCAAAGTGTCACATACTAGTGCATAGCTTTACCTTGAATTAGATTATTACATCACATCATTGCAATAAGGTTTCTTTTGACCTTAACCTTATCTAGGGTTCCACATGACATCACCCTCACTTTAGGGTTTCATATGGCTTCACCCTTGATTAGGATTTCTCATAACATCATCCTCAATTAGGGTTTACTATTCACATTCAGTCAGGGTTTATTATTAAAATACCCTGAATTAGGGTTTCTCATGTCATTATCCTCAATTAGGGTCTTACCATTACCATAGATTAGGGTTTCACCTATCATTGCCCTCAATTAGGGTTAGGGCTCATTAACCTTATTAATTAGGGTTCATGATCTCTTTATCAAGTATCATACCCTAATTACACCTTCATTCATGTTGAAAGTGTTGAGACTTAACCACTACATGATAATCATTCATGTAGGAAGTCCTCTCTCTCTCTCATCCTTTATAAGATGGTATTTACTTCAGACTTGATTGGATTAGGTCAACTCATCTTGAATGAAGAGTTGACACTGTGTATTGTGTTATTACTTCCATGATCATCAAATATTAATCATTCACAAGGTACTGATTACCCTATCTTATTAAGGGTACAATTACCATAATCACCCTTGGATTACATCATGTAATGATCAATTAAAAAATTGATCTTTAATCACCTTAAGTATCCATACGGTTTCGGTTAATTATTTTTCAAACGGTCTTGGTCAGTTAGACCCCAAACGGTCTTGACCAACCAGTCCTCAAATGGTCTTGCTTGAAATACCTCCAAACGGTCTAGGACCGTTTAGACCTCCAAATTGTCTAGGTCTTGCGGTTGGAAACCGTTTAGCAAAGTAGGTGCTTGAAACCGTTTGACAAAGTAGGTACTTGAAACCATTTGAGTCTCAATCAGTTTGGGATCGTTTGGTCCCAAACATTCTTGAGACTGTTTGGACTCAAACGGTCTTGAGACCGTTTGGTCCAAACCTCCTCAAAATCGATTGGACCAAAAATGGTCTCAACCACTCATATTGATTAGGGTTTCCAAGATCAATTCCTTCATCAATTGAATCCATGTAATTACTCATCAATTGGACTTATGCATCATACTTCAATTGAACTTAATGAATCATCTTTCAATTAATTCAACCTTCAATTGATCATCAATTAGGGTTTTGAACCCAATTGAATTAGGGTTTGAAATTGATGAACTTTCAATATTAGTCATTGTGGAACTGATTGCTTTGAAATCATTGGACCACCATTCAAATTGGGCATGACCTGACCTCAAACGGTCTTGAGGTCATTTGGATGACCTCGAAACGTTCTTGATATCGTTTTCCCCATCCATCATTAAAAATTTGTTAAGTTCAATTAGGGTTTGCATCATTGGATTGCTCATCAACTAGTTATTGATTTACATTTCAATTTGATATCTTTGGATCTTCAACTACTCAACCATGCTCAACCCTAGACCTCAAAATAGTCTTGGTTGACAGCCAAATGGTCAATCTCCAAATGGTCTTGACACTATTTGGGTTAATCAACCCAAAGAATTAGATCAATCAATTGCAAAATCAGCACTCAACCCGATTAGGGTTTCCAATTAGATGATTGTCTATACATTAATTCAATCAATTGGAACCATTAGATCCTCATCCAACATAAACTAGGGTTCTGACCTCAAACGGACAACCCATCCAAATGGTCAACCTTTCTAAATGATTTGGGGTTCAAGACTCTAAACGGTTTGCAAACCGTTTAGTCTCCAAAAGGTTTGGTGAAACCGTTTGGATCAAGATCTTCAAAACCGTTTGCAAGGGAAACTTGTTGGATTGCGTGCCCAAGATGATGTCATCATCATCTACCTTCATTCATTCAAAATCTACTGTCGTTTTCATGGTAACTACAGCAATGGATCAAGGGAATTCCAAATAGAACAAAACGTTCAACAAATGATGGAGATTTGAACGCAATAACAATATTTAAGGGTTTGAGTTATATAACCCGCCTCTAATTGAGCGTCAAAGCTTGGAGATTCACGTAAACAATGGTTGAGGAAGCTTTTGCAACTCTCTCAAGGCTCATCCTCAAGCTTTGGAGTGAAAAGATTGGCTAGGATTGAACAGGGAGTGAAATAGAGAAGAAATCATGCATTGTTTTATGATTTCCACCATGAAATCTAGATGAAAGAAGATCAAGAAGCTTACCAACAGGTTGGGGGTCGTCCTCATGCTGATCCTAGATCCCTTGGTCATTTTTGCAAGCAAAGAGAGGAAGTGGGTTCGGAAAAAGCCTTTGATTTGAGTTGTAAAGTGTATTTTATAAGAAAATCAATGAGAGAGAAAATGCTTTATAATAATCTTTTAATTCCAAAATTAGTGCCGCCTCTTCCCCCTAAATTCCTTGGAACGAAGCCATATTCTCCCACCTGTAAAACTTCTTCATTATCCAAGAATTAAAAGAAAATAAATTAAGCACCTTAAACATATTATACTAATATCCCCTTTTTAGTGGATATTTCTTTTTATTAACTTAATGTGAGTGAGTTATCCATTCCCTTGGATATTTTCATTGCATTTACAAGGCACAAGGACGTTAACACTTGAGAAAACTCAACCATATCGTTTTTGGTTGAAGGCCCTTCAATTATTTTATTTATTTTTGCATTAAGTTGAGGTAAAGTCCCTTTTATGCTTAAATCTTGATTATTTTAATATCAAGAGTCTCTCTCCTCCAAAATAATTCAAATGAGGCGCCCCTCTCATTTTCATTGCTCTACATGATGCCAAGAAACATTGGGGACCCTCTAGAAGTGGTATTTTGCATGTTGAACCCTAAGTTTTGGGTAAATTGCATATTACACCAAAACTAGGTTTTAATGCACAAACATTGCTCAGCAAGCTCTATCTTGGTGCTCAAGGTTGTGGAAACTATACCACTGCATCATTCTCATTATCATGATGCTTCAACATCTGATAAACATTTTATCATGTACAATTTGCAAGTTAACCCCTCAACTTGGGTAATTTGCACATTAGTCCAAAACAAACAAAACAATGTTTCAACATTTATTCAAAAAGGACTAAAATTGAAATATAAGTTCTTCTTGAGCCTTAATTACTTTCCAAGAAATACGAGCAAGCATCTAATCAACTTTATTAAACAAAACATCTAGGGTTAAAGCATAACCCAGGTCAGGGATGTTACAATTTCCCTCCTCTATTTTGTTGTTTTGCACACATAACAACAAAGTGCCTCCCATTCTGCCTCTGCATATCATTTTCCTTAATTTTATGGGCAGATGTGATTGTGGCAGGGGTGTGGACAGGTGGGGTTGGAGAGAGAATAATTCATAGGGGGGAACTAGATGAGAAGATAGTGAATGGACTCCTTCTTTGGAGAGAGAGAAAAATAAAAGAAGAAAGAAGTATGCATCAAAGAGGAGGGAAGTGATAACTTTTTTAGGAGGGATGTACTAGGGTTAGAGGGAGTTAAGGAAGTAATGGGGAAAGATTAGGGGTGTTATGAGGAAAATTGTAGTAAGTGAGGAGGGAACTAATAGATAAAGAGGAGGAGAAGGAGGGAAGTAATGAGAAAAGAGGAGGGAAGTGAGCAAGGATGTGATTTTGAGTGCAAATTTCACATTCCTAACGCACATTGTCAACTATTAGGAGCGTGTTTTTTTATTAGCGTGTGTTCACCATTGGTAGCGTGTTTTAAAATCAACAAGTCTGCATATTAATCATTCATTAGGCGTCTATAAACATATTTTGGTCGCACATTAGCTATATACGAGTGTATATTATAAATTCAAAATTAGGCCTATTCCTAGGTTCTGAGTGCACATTAGCCCTTATTGGTTTTGTGTTCAACATCACAGTTGTGTCTTACAATTCAACAAATAAGTATTCTTAGGGCACATATAACTATTTTTGGGCGCATAAAACCCTTTTTTGGGTGTGTGTTCCTCAATTTTGGATGCATGTAGACATAATAAGACTGTAGTATTAATTAAGCATGGACACATATTCTAAATTCTTTAAAAGTGTATACCCTGTTTCTAGATGTGATATCACTATTTGTGGACGCATATATGACTTAATATGACGATAGTATTAATTATAAATGCAAGTGTATCCCTAAGTTTAAATGCTTATTATTAATTTTTAGTTGTGTGTTTCTAATTTTTTGTCGTGTATCCCCCATTTTTGGGTGTGTTATCCCTATTTATAGGCGCATGTATGACATAATATAGCATAGGGCGGTTACCCATATTTCTGGGCATGTATCCCTCATCTATGGGCGTGTGTACCCTCTTTTAGGGTGCATTATTCTTGTTTCTAGGTATATGTTCAACATTATAGGCAGACTAACAATTTTTTAGGTGTGAGTCCCATTTTTGGGCGCATAATTCTAACTTTTTGACGTACTTCAGCCTTTAGTGGGCGTGTGTACCCTCTTTTAGGATGAATTATCCTTGTTTCTAGGCATATGTTCAACATTATAGGTGCACTAACAATTTTTTGGGTGTGAATTCCACTTTTGGGCGCATAACCTAATTTTTTGACGTACTTTAGCCTTTAGTGGGCGTGTGTTCAACATTGTAGGTATGTTCTACAATTCAATAATATGTGTAGTAACCATGTGTTGGGCGTGTATAGCCCATTTTGGGTGTGTATACCCTATTTTTTGATGTGTTTTCCTCAATTGTTGGTGCATATTCCCTGTTTGTGGGCATATGTATGACATATTAGGTCTACAATATTAATTAAGAATGGCCATGTACTCGTTACTACCTTCATTATTCCCCTCGTCTTTTTTCATTTCTACTACTTCTGTATTCCACATTAATAGGCTTGTATTCATTAGGAGTAGGTGTATTCATTACTGCCCTCCTCCCTCATTATTTTCCTCCTCTTTCCATATGTGCATATTCGCACGTGCATGTAAATGACAAATATGCACCTATAAAATTGTGAAATACCTCCACAAATGACTAATACACGCCAAAAAATGTGAAACGCACAACCAAAAATGGTGAATATGTGTTTATTTTACCTCCCTCACTTCCCTCCTCTTTATCATTTCCTTCCACTTCTAATTTATCTCACTCCCAAAAAAGCCCCCAAATGGCTTATACACCTAAAATGGCTTATAATATGCCCAAAAGTGGCGCATGTACACCCTTATTACTTCCTTTATTTTTATCTTTTATCCTTATCCCTTCCCTCCTCTTTTATTTATCTCTTTCCTGAAAAAGCAATGGTACTCACTCTCACCCCCTCGTTTTCCTCACTTTCTATTCTCCCTCCTTGTGGCCAGTGGAGTAGGTTGGCAAGGACCACAGGTGAGCTGGTGCTAGCCAAAGTGATTTTAGGTGAGCGTAACCTGCGTTAAAATGGGTGTGAGCATCAATAAAATTTAGCCCTCATATACCATTGTAAGACATGAGGTCTGATTTCCGTGAAACATTTACTATGGAAGGTAATCCAAGCCTTCACAGCTCATGGTGTTACTTTTGCTATATTCTTCTTAAACAATGTTTCGGTGGACAGAGTATTACATGGCACATGGTTTCGCCTTGCCTTCTGTAAAACCCTTTTTCGCGTTGGATCAGCAATATGGCTCATGATTCCATCATCTGAATATGGCAGGTCAACTCAGACTTGCCTCGTAGTTTCATTACACGTTCCTCCCGTATCAAGGTCTTAAGGAGCTTTCCAATAATATCCTTAACCGAGTTCTAAGTTTCACGAGCGGTATATGGCTCCATGAAGGCTATTTTACGTTTTTTTTTTTTCATTGTCACTAAACTAATCAACAATAAGTCATCGTGATTAGGGATGAGCATCGGGCCGAGTTATACCGGGTTTTGTCTGTCCCAAACCCAAACCCACATTTTAAAGCGGGCCACGGGCAGGGTTCGGGCCCGGATAAAATTAAAAAATGTTAGCCCATACCCGGCCCATATAAGAATGCTGGGTTTCGGGCCGGATTCGGGTTTGCCCATATAACATCGAATGAGCATACCAAATTTTGCTAGATCTAACTTACTAACATGAAAACTGAATTACTGAGATATGTATTTTGTGATAAACCTTCAAAAGAATGTATATACACTATATTGAAAGAGTAACAAATTATTTTCTCGTACATGTGAATGTATGAGAAGTAAAAAATCAATGGAGTCCACAATATTGTGCCTTTTTACCTCCTCATCCTATATGTATATACAATGAAATGGGTTTTGGAAGGGCAAAAGACCATTTGTCTCCTACATGTGGGCATATGAGTAAAAAGATGAGCATAATCTACTATGCATTGAGCAAAAGATCATTTGTCTCCTATATGTGGACACAATGAGATCAAAATAAAGAAATCAAGTATGTCTATTCATGTCAATGATGGTTATCTTATTAGTATGAATTCATTAATCATGTTGATTGATTACATAGTATCCATGTTGCCATTGGTAAGGTACATACTACATATTGCATCAAGAAATTTGTATGTTTTTCTTTTAGGACAAAGATAGATGTATAGGTATATAATGTACATAAAATATAATCTGGGCATTCGGGTTTTCGGGCCTGGGTTTACCTCCTCCCGTACTCGGCCCAAATAAAATATGGGTTTAAATTTTAGGCCCGACCCACCCATATTGTAAATCGGGTTCGGGTCTGGATCGGGTTATGCGGGCTGGGTCGCGGGTCGGATCGGGCCGACCCAACCCGATGCTCATCCCTAATCGTGATGGGGGCGAATCCCAACACATATGCACAACTTGGCTGCGGAGTAAATCAAGCCACTAATATTACCGAAGCACTACTGCTAAATGTTACCGAAGCCTTCCATAGTGGGAAGATTGTGTATCTTGATTGTACATCCGGCCATACTACCACTACTCATCATTTCTTCAATGTCCTTTCCATAGACCAGACAATGCAAATGTTTCAATATTGATTAGTAATTGAATACATTTTGATCCTTTCCTAAATAAGAACTCACATAAAGACAAATTTGCATTAATGTAACTTATACATACATCATTCACGTCATCTCCACAATGAAACATGTTTATCATATAAGTGACCGACATATTTGAGTTGCCTCTGACATATAATGATGTATAACTTCAACTCCTGATTTTAAACAATATTTGCATATTAAGATAGTAAGTCATTCACCATTATAAGACATTTGACTGCAAACTGTTGAACATTTTACATGCTTAGTTACTAAATAATTAACGATAGGCGTAGCAAAACAGCATGCCATCCCATAAAATGAAAAGGTAGGTGATCCTAAGTAAATGTACGCTGCTTTTTTATTCGTATCTCACATAGATTTTTATCAAGTAGACGGGTGAGTTATTTTGATAGGATTGAAACGATCATAGTACTCAACATTGTGACAAACAGAATAGACAAATTTAGAAGATGGTGAGCCAATTATCCAAATCAAAGTTACGTTTATAAGATATCCATTTTATGATACGTCGAACAAGGTTTCCGTGCTTCTGAAGCACCAGGATATGTCAAACATAGTTCACATGCGTTTGAAGCACACATACGCACCTATGCACCACTAAAGTGATAGTGGATCGACTTGGAGCTCATTTCAGATGGCTCTGCCGTCGGAATAACAATTAGGCAAAATTTGAGCAAATGCTTACAAACTAAAGGACAGAAGTGCATAATACATGCAAAAACCAAATTCAAAAGGCACGATAAAGATTACATAAAACCAAGCATATACATAAAACCTAAGACACACATCTCAACAGTTGGGCCAGTAATTAAAGAATTGAACTTAATGCGACGAGAAAGGATATATTGACAATGTTCTGGCCAACTTTAAATAGTGCGACGTCATTGGCATTGTCTAATGCACGCGTGTCAGCATGTGGGCTTATGGTCACGACTAAATTGGGTTTTAACTTCAATCGCAGGAACTTTAACGAATGTTAAACCTCAAGCAATTAATGTTTCTATTATACATATAATAAAGGGCAGTCTCCTGCCTGCTGTCGAGCTGCTTTGCTCGGCAGCTTTTTTATTTATTTTTTATTTTTTGTAATTAAGCAGCTTTGTTCGTTTGTAATTTTTTTATTTATCCCAGGTTTTTTTGTTAGGCCAAATAAAGATATCGGGTTCAGTTTGAGCCGCTTTGTTTGTTTGTAATTTTTTTCTGTCCCCTTTTTTGATATTTTTGCTGGCAAAATAAGGACATCTGATTCACATTGGTCATTATGTCTATGTGTTTACACAGTCTATATGTGTGCTTAAAGGTCGGAAAAAGTCACCTGACTTTTAATCGATTTACACTCTTTTACTAGGTTGTATATAAATTATTATATAGCATAAAATATTAATCATGAGCCCAATAAAATATTTTTGTGTTGTAATGCCGTAAAGACGTGCTACAAGTTAAAGGGATTTAAGTGATATTAAGGTGTGTGTTCCAACAGCATGGATGCATTCTCATCAACCTATTCAGCATTTGTGTTCCCAGAATCTGTCTGTATGTGAGCTCACATGTTTGATTTTTCTTTTGCATATTTTTGTTATTTTTATTTTTTTAAGACTGACCAAATAAGGGAATCGCATGCACATTGTTTCATTTTATCTATGTGTTTAAGCAGTATGCATGTGTGTACACATGTTGGAGGAAATCGGTTGAATAATCATGAACCCAATAGAAAAATTATGTATACATTTCGATAATTTTGTAAAAACCCACTATAAGTTGGAGGAGTACAAGTAGTTCAATCAAATTTGTGTGTGTATTCTAATAACTTGATTGTATCCTCATTAGCCCATGTGTCTGTGTGTTCCATTATTCTATCTATGTGTTAACCAGTCCAGTTTATTTGTGTGCTTATAGGATTCTATATACCTATAATATAGGGTAGTCTCCTGCCTGCTGTCGAGCTGCTTTGCTCGGCAGCTTTTTTATTTATTTTTTATTTTTTGTAATTAAGCTGCTTTGTTCGTTTGCAATTTTTTTATTTATCCCAGGTTTTTTTGTTAGGCCAAATAAAGATATCGGGTTCAATTTGAGCCGCTTTGTATGTTTGTAATTTTTATGTCCATCTTTTTTGATATTTTTGCTGGCAAAATAAGGGCATCCGATTCACATTGGTCATTGTGTCTATGTGTTTATCAGTCTATATGTGTGCTTAAAGGTCAGAAAAAATCACCTGGCTTTTAATCGATTGACGCTCTTTTACTAGGTTGTATATAAATTATTATATAGCATAAAATATTAATCATGAGTCCAATAAAATATTTTTGTGTTGTAATACCGTAAAGACGTGCTACAAGTTAAAGGGGTTTAAGTGATCTAATCAAATAAGGTGTGTGTTCCAATAGCATGGATGCATCCTCATCAACCTATTCGACCTTTGTGTTCCCGAAATCTGTCTGTATGTGAGCTCACCTTATTTTTTTAAGACTGACCAAATAAGGAAATCGCATGCACATTGTTTCATTTTATTTATGTGTTTAAGCAGTTTGCATGTGTATACACATGTTGGAGGAAATCGGCTGAATAATCATGAACCCAACAGAAAAATTATGGATACATTTCGGTAATTTTGTAAAACCCCACTTTAAGTTGGAGGAGTACAAGTAGTTCAATCAAATTTGTGTGTATTCTAATAACTTGATTGTATGCTCATTAGCCCATTTGTGTCTGTGTGTTCCAATATTCTATCTATGTGTTAATCAGTCCAGTTTATTTGTGTGCTTATAGGATGGAGAGAGTTATCGAGTTGTCCCTATCTCTTGGTGGGTTTTGGTATTATTACAAATGAAGTTTACTTCTAATCCCGAGCTTGGTGAAAAAATTACTTTTGAAGTTGGGTAACTTTTTCTATCAGTTAATGTGATATACTAATATGGTGACAATTGTTAGTAGTGAACGTTATTTGAACATGTTGCTTTACCTAATACCTAATTTCTTTTGGACGACTATTTGGACAGTTCGAGTCCACAATTTTTTTTTTACAAAAGTGGTGATAGCCAGTTTTGTTTAGTTTCCTTCCGAAGCTTTTTACCGTTCTTTTCTTTTTTTACAAAAGTAATGACATGAATTGTTGTGGATGTTATTCACACATCTAGATTTACTTTATACTTCTAATCCCGAGCTTGGTGAAAAAATTACTTTTGAAGTTGGGTAACTTTTTCTATCAGTTAATGTGATATGTAACTGTTTGTACTAATATGGTGACAAATGTTAGTAGTGAACATTATTTGAACATGTTGTTTTACCTAATACCTAATTTCTTTTGGACGAGTATTTGGACGTTTCGAGTCCACAATTTTTTTTTTTACAAAAGTGGTGATAGCCAATTTTGTTTAGTTTCCTTCCAAAGCTTTTTACAGTTCTTTTCTTTTTTTACAAAAGTGATGACATGAATTGTTGTGGATGTTATTCACACATCTAGATTTACTTTATATGCTATCTTTTCACTACAGTGGTTACAAACTTAAATATAAATACAAAAAAAATACAAAATGTCAGCATAGGATGATATATTTTTAGTTAAAAATATCTAAACCATATAACTTCATATGAGACCTATCCAGTAGAATAATTATGTGACTAAAGATGTGATGACAAATTATCACATTCTAGAGGGTTTATGTACTATTTAATTAATTTGCTTCTAATATTTTTTCTAAAAAAATTAGTACAAATTAATATTTAAATACTTAATTTTTTATTTTTGTCTCAGAAAGCTATAACACAGGCTGGCATTGCGTATTATATGTTATTCAACTGGTACCTTTTTGTTTATATTATATATTCGATTCTAATGTAAATTCAAATATAATCACGTGCTTAGCACGTGTAACCTGCTAGTGGTTATAAAAGCGTGACTATCAGGTTCATTGTTTCACCAACTAAAACAAAAACAAACTCTGCTTAAAGAATTTAACTGCTGGTTCAGAATCCACACAAGTAACATATGGATCTGAAAGGTGGCTGGAATTATTTACTCAATTACATGAAATCAAAAACCAAAGTTTGAATTATCATCATGGATGATCATGGTGGTACCGCATGCTGTAACAAGAAGTATTTTAAATTCACTCAGTTGGCCTCTGTCCCAGGACAGAAATGTCCTCGTACCTCTTCTGCAAAGTCAGCATATTACAAAACATTAGTATCAATTCCCGGAAAGAGAGAACAAGAAAAGAATGCAAGAGCGGATCGCCTGACCACAAATTTGGAACTGCATTGAAAAATGTCATTCATGAACATAAATACATAAGAGTACATACATAAATAAGTGTGGACGAACGAACATACATAAATATGGAGAGATACTGGAGACTACAATTATTAGAAAATAAGCACCGATGTACATAGAATACGAGTGTGGATGAACACACAACTTTACATTAAAAATATGGAGCAATAAGGCAAGCTAACCAAACAACACATGCTCATATACTTCAATCCAGAGGCATAGGCTATCCCATCAAGCTACATATGGATAACATCCTCTGTTCGATTAGAGAATCTGACAATCCGTTCATTCAAATTGGGGCTGCCATTGCAAGAAATGTTCAGCAGTCTTGTTCACATATACTGGATTTCAATCTTAAAACGGTAAACATTTGTTTCTAAAAAAAAAAGTACTTGTGAAGCATATACACGATATTATTACAGAATGCAGATAAACATTAGTGGAGAACAAGATTGCAGTTTATCTAGTATTATTTAGAAAATCAAAATATCATTTGTAAACTAGTACACAAGATTAAGATGATGATGTTTATTATTGCAACAGTGGCTTGTCGTTCCATCTTATCATTTTCCAATAAAAAGTTGTCATTTAAGCTGAAAATGTGGGGGTTTGACGTTCCACCATTATTGGTGGTAGCAGTAGGGTTTGTGTTGGCCCCTTCTATGGGATCTAGAATCTGAAATACAAAATAAGTATCCATACTTTTTTTTTGGTGAGATTTAGAATTTTTGAGGACGAAAATTTCTTGTAGGGATAGTATTTGTAATATTCTGAATCCTAATCCAAGAAAAACTTCTTATTTAGGTTATTTGTAAAAATAAGCTTCATTGGAAATTTGTTAGTAAAATCTATATTAATACTAAAATAACCTATTATGATTGATCTAAAAGTTTTCATATATTGTTAATATAATTGTGATATTTTTATTAATTTTTGATAAATAAAAATTTGGTGATTAAGCACACAAGTAGGTAGCTAGGTGGCAAGCAAGGTGCTTATAGATACACACATGTAGCTCAGTAGTAAGTAGCTTCTACAAGCACACTACTAGGTAAACCAAGTAGGTTAGTGGCATGCTTCTCTCTTAAACATGTATCACATCTTAATGTTTGACACATATCCTATCATGTGTCAACTAGTCATAGAAATCTTGAGATGACACATTTGCATCCAAGTGTCCTTTAACCACGAATTAACCCTCTTAAAATGACACATATGCATGCATACATGTGTCACTGAATTACAAATAAACTCTCTTGTGGTGAGACACATATACCCATGTGTCATCTACACACTTTTTGCAAGTAGGACCATGCTACTCTTCCATATCCTTATGAATACAAGCCAACTCCACTCAACGTCATTCATATTCCAATGCTCTTTTCCATACATGAAAGAAAAGGTCTGCTTTCCCTTTTATTTCTGCTCCTACCAACAAGTACCACGTCCCAAACAAAACTTCTTCCAAAATAGAATCTGGAGCCCCTCACCCATGAGAAATTTATGACTTGATTTTCTAGAGCAACATCTAGTTCAGTTAGGCATCCATATTATGTTTTTTAACATTTTTAGGCATAGCTTCAACCATTTTATATAATTTATTTGTTCCAACTTTAATTTGATTCATGCTTGGAGGCACTTTAAATGGTTGTTTAGTCTTGTACTTCCCTTGAAGAGTTTGCTCAAGACATTCAAAACATCATCATCTAAGGGCTAGTTTGGTAGGGTGTAACTAAGTGCAGGATGTGTTTTAGAATGTATAGAACATACAAGTATGGAGTTTAAGCTACCGACCTATTATTTGGTTAGATGTAGTTGTAATTCTTCGTTTTAAATTTCATATGTTTGGTTTGATGTAATACGAATAGAAATTTGTCTATGTTAAATATAAAAATATACAGAAGAGTTTGATTTATGCAACTGAGAGGTCATAAATTTACGATCCGTAGTCACGGTTATTGTAAAAAATGGAGGGTGTGGCAGTGCCTACACCGCAACCTATCCCGATTCTTTCAGTGTGCATGTAGAGAGAGAGAAAAAGAGAGAGAGAGCATCCAGGCTCTCGCTACTCTTTCATTCTCCAGAGTCTGTAGCCAAAACTCAAAAACAGCTGTGCTACAAAGCAAAGTCCAGATTCGGTACAGCTGTGGTATGAACCATACCGACCGTCACGCAAAAACATGTTCTACACCCGACCATGCCCTGATCAGGTGTGGTACAATTCCCAGGATTTGGGATGAATCTGCGCAGTCGAGTGTAGTTGTAATTCTGCCCACCGCATCCAATCACACCCTACCAAATATAAGCTAAGCAAAAAGCATTACATTTAAATTCCACTTTTTCTGCCTACACCCCTACCAAACAGGCCCTAAGCCTCCCTCTCAACCGTGTTGAGGTCAGTACATGGTTCCTTCTTTTTTCCATTCAGTTTTATGGGTCATTATTCCCATCAAGTTACTCTAGGCCTGTATCTTTCCCTTTTGACACGCTTAACTCAATAACATAATTTCAGATCAGTGCATCTGTCGGTCTGCTTTGCATATCTAGTACCCTTTTGAGGTTGACAATCACATAACTTCTCCTCAATACTCGCCACCTGAACTTCATTCTTTTATAGTCATTCGCATGTGATCTTTCCTTGTGTTCCCACACATCAAATATTTACATATGTGTAATATATATCACCATCATCATTATCTAAGCCTCCATGTTTGGGCATGGCAATTGGGTGGATTTGCAAACCCATATCTATAAAACCCATACCCATATTGACCCATACCTGAACTTCATTCTTTTATAGTTATTAGCATGTGATCTTTTCTTGTCTTCCCACACATCAAATATTCATTAATATATGTGTATATATATCACAATTATCATTATCTAAGCCTCCATTATAACTTGGGGGTGGCAAATGAGGGGATTTGCAAACCCATTTCCATACTCATCAGGGTTCATTCATTATAAACCCATACACATATTGGCCCATATGGAACTTGTGAAAATGTACCCCGCCATTACCCAGCCCATTTGGGAATGGGTCTCATTACTACCCGAACTTTATAGCACATTCAGCCCAGGGCTCCACGATATCCATTATTTGGTTATCCGACCCAACTTAGCATGACAACCAGCCGCAAACACACATGCTGTGGTCCAACAATATTTAATGACCAAGCATTAGTATTGTCATAGTTGTCTGAAACCATAAACCCTACCTGGCCTGACTAGAGGGAAGAAAAACGATTCTGAGTTTAGATTCTGTCAATCCTGGTCAGTCTCAATTTGGAAGTTAAATCTTCAAGCCAAAAACGGGTCAGTTCAGGATTTTGCTTTTGTCAATCCGAATCGCTTCCGCACTGAAAAATATAGACCAAACTTTTTCAATAATGATCTTATATAATAAAATAATGAACATAGAAATATGTATTTATCAACATAGAATTAAATTAACTATTGTTTGAATAATTATATTATACTACAGTATCCGAGTCCCATCCCGGGTTAGACATTATGGCAGATGATGAGCAGAACCAGCATAATGCCACAGCCAAAACCACTCACATTTTAGGGAATAGATGTTCTTATAGTTAAAACATGAGGAAGCTCAAAGAGGACGAACAGAATGGTGACAGACGTAACTACTGTTTGACTGACTTCAAAATTAACAAAAATTACTAGCATAAATGAAAACCACTCAGACATGTTAGGGAACAGATGTTCTTATAGTTAAAACATGACGAAGCTCAGAGAGGACGAACAGAATGGTGACAGAGGTAGTTGCACGGATGTCCGGCAAACAAAGCAAGAAGTTAGATACTATTCACCCTGGCTGCCGATCGAACATCCCTTCGAGTATGGCCAGCTTTATCTTGTTCTCAAGAACCATCACAGGTGCCCCTTATTGCAGAGTGCGCCCCTTATTCAGTTTGGACTTCATTGTCTCCTAGAGAAGAGGGCATCAACATGCTACGTGGGCCAGATTTGCTTAGCAGCAACGGGTTCGTGCAAAACCTTGTTCTGATTGGATTTTTGTGCTACATCTTTCCACTGGTAGGCAAATCAGATTCGATAATCAGAGGAGAGCTCCCTAGGATTACAAAACAACAAGCAATCACAATAGGGGAGAGATCATGCGATGCCGGTGAGTGTCAATCTTGCATTCTTTATGCAAGTCATGGTCAGAGAAGATATATGTTTCAAGGCCTACTGAGATCACATAGCAGAGCATAAACTGAAACTATCATAAAGCAGTCGCTCGAGATGGGTGGACATATCATGTGTGCGCCTCCTATCCTTTTGCGGAGGGGTCTTGGTTCGAATCAACGAATTCGAACAGGCACTTAGCAATGGTTGGATCGGGATTTTCGGGGTGGTTCAGCTTCAGCTGCTTTGCCACTGTCAAGGGTGTCAACAGGGGCTTCTTTAATAGCACCTTCTCTCTCAGGTTGTCAAAGGAGACGAGAAGGTTCCAATTATTTATTTTTTGGGTCTTAATGGGTATAATAGATTAGGCCCGTAAAACGAACAAGTATCTACCCGTACAAAATGGACTCACTATGTGAGTCAGATTGGGGTCTAGGTATTGTGGGTTAAATTGCCTATCCCTATCCGTGTTCGAGGTTGGCTAAATGGATTCATCTTTTCCATTCACCTCAATATTAAGTCATATTCACATCCAAAAGTGATTAATATTGAGTGTACTCCAATGAAGGACTTAGGTCCAATGAAGGACCCGGGTTCAAATCACGGTGGAGGCACTCTGTGAACGACAAACCACATTGATTGGACAGGCGCAGGAGGGGATGATCGAACCACAATCTCTCAGGTCTTGGGTTTAGCGTGTTGGAGTGAGTCACATAGTTGTTGAGGCACCTGTTGATAACACCCAAATTTACGCATTTATGCTAAGCATTTATTTATGGTTTTGTGTCACTATAGCCTTAATATGCCCAAAATAACCCATGTTTCTTATCTTTTAGTAATTTATGTCTTTTCTTAGATAAAGTTGCTCAACTAGTCAATTTTGGAACTTACAGGCACCGAACCTGAAAAGACATCTATTCTCCATCATTTCTCCCCAACACACATTTTTTGCAACAGCTACACTCTCATCCGTCACGACCACGGTGGACTAAGCATCGCACTATGTGCACCAACCGACTAGCGGGCCGAAGAAACTTTTGATATCTTGGACCCTATTTTCGATGGCCAGTCCTTTATCAGGATGCATCCTTGCCAATCAAAAGGGTCCATCGACGCAGGCCCCTCGACCACCAGTAATACCCCCCGAGGGGGGTTCATTCCATGATGTCGCGACCGCGGCCAAGAAGAAGTGACCTCGACCGCGACCGAGGTACATCCTCCTGGACCGCGACCGCGGCCAAGATGAAGTAACCTTGACCGCGACCGAGGTACAGCTTCCTCGACCTCGACCGAGGTACTGCTTCCTCGACCTCGACCGCGACCGCGGTATCTACCTGCCCCGAGACCGTGATCGAGGCATCCACCGCGACCGCGATCCAAACCTCGATTGCGACTGAGGTACATCCTCCTGGACCGCGACTGCGGCCAAGATGAAGTAACCTCGACCGCGACCGAGGTACAGCTTCCTCGACCTCGACCGCGGTATCTACCTGCCCCGAGACCGCGATCGAGGCATCCAAATCAATCGCGATCCAAACCTCGACCGCGACCGAGGCCTACATCTCGACCGTGAATTGACTGCGACCGCGGGGTGCACCGCGCCCGCGACTGAGCAAGACCGCCTGGATCAGTACCTCGACCATTTCGCCTATAAATACACACCCCCCGCAACCTAGAGAGGGGTTCTGATCTGGAAAGATTTTCCACCTTGTGGTTCCGACCTGGTGAGGTTCCCAGAGCCCTGTGGGAGAGTCTGGAGGTCTGAGAAGGCTGAAGTGCTCGTTCTACGCCCGTCTCTTTAGCGTGCTTCCATTCCCCACCATCTTCCACCTCCAGTCTTAGATCTCCAAAGGCGGAAGCTGAGGAGAGAGAAGACTGAGGATCCATCTTCGAGAGAGAAGGAGAACGTCCACACCATCATCTTCCACCCCCATCTACCAACTAAACTGTTGTTCGGGGCGGATCTAGAGAGAAAGTAGGCCAAGGAGTCCAGAAGATCAAGGAGGATGACCCAAAAGACGAGATCCGGCCTATACAGAGGCAAGGGAGCGAGAGTCACCTCTCCTCTACAGGCTAAATCTCTTCTTCTTCTCCTTTCTTCTACTGTTCTCTTTTATTTCTATACAAATGATGTTATTCCATCTTTGTTCGGTGCCAACTATGCTTGTCCATGGCTAGTTGAGCTCCTTCTTGACTATGTAGCTCGTTTTGGGCATGTTTATGTACTTTTACCGTAAGCAAGTAGTTTTTTTTCAGATCTAGTATGTTTACTATTCTATCTTCTCATTCTGGTTATGATTGCTAGTTTGGTTGATCTCTTTCTCACCTAAACTTCTATTTCTACCTATATCGAGAGATTCGTCGTAGAAATAGATAAGAGAAGGTAGTTTGGATCGGAATCTGAAAGGAGGACGGTTCAAGGTCGTTTGTTCCTAACATCCCAGAATATTCTAGACCTGAGAGGGTATCTAGAATATTCTAGGATGTTAGTTTGTCATCCTCGAGAGAGGTTTCATATCATCGATGGGTTTTAGTCACACTACGCGAGAGCAAGTGGGATGACCCCACGGGAACAGATACCACGGTGCGTACTATATTTGGATGTAAGTTGCTTGTTGAGGTGTTCGAGGGTTGTCTACGCCTGAGAACGGGTGCATAGACTGCCCAACTTGTAGTTACATAGCCAAGAACTCCTCTCTGATTGAGTAGAATCTCGCAAACTCTGTTTTGTTTTCTTTTCTTTGTTTTGTTTTAATTCGAGACAACCCGCTAGAATAGTTCTAGCCCTTATCTTTCCTCAACTTCTGTTTTGGCTTATCTAACTCAAGAACAAAATCTCAAGCGTCATAAACGTCACCACGTCCCTGTGTTCGACCCCGTATATCTACTTCGACCCCGTAATAAAGTTGTGGGGGTCCTTGAAGGTTTCGGATTATAAATCTAAAGTTCGATTCCTTCTGAATCTGCCTCCCTTCCGGACACGCGCTTCGGGCCGATCACCCGCCTAGGCGGCTAGGCGCCCAAGGGGGGTCTGCCTAGCCCCTCGCCTACCTCAAATTAACAATGGACGCCTGGGTGACCGCCTAGGACCGCCTAGAGTGCCCAAGGAGTGTAGACAGTTTTTTAAACTTTAGATACTGGCATTTTAACATATATTTGACATATGTAAGTTTTGTTTAGGTTTTTTTAGTTGCTATCTCATTCTTACATTACTATTTAGGGTGTCCATCATAGAATATACACAAAAATACCTTATATATGTCATATGTAATATATGTTATATTATATATATAAAATATGCAGGTAAAAATATGTCAGCGCCCAGGCGCCCGCCTAAGCAGACCACCACCTGGCCGAAGTAGATATCTACACTCCTTGGGCACTCTAGGCGGGCTAGGCGCCCAGCCAAAGCAAACCACCACCTGGCCGCCTTGAAAACTATGGTGAGTCACAAACTGGCTCTAATTGGGACGGGTTCCTTGTGATAAAAAACATTTGTACTCAATGTAGTAAGTACCCTTCTGGGGAGAAATATTGCACACCACTTTCCATAACATAAGGGTGTCTTCAATATACCCTGTCTCACACAACTTGGAAACGAGTCGCACCGAAGTCAACCTTATAGGTTTATCTCCTATTGATTTGAGAATCATGTACCATGTTCCATTATCTATACTAATATAAATATTAAGTGTTAAAACTTTCTTTTAGAAGACCTCTTAACCTGTGTTGTACAGGCGCCCAAATATTAAGTGTTAAAACTTTCTTCTAGAAGACCTCTTATTCTGTGTTGTACAGGCGCCTGCCTGTGCGGCGCCTAGGCTTAAGTCAACCCGCCTCAAACTGGGAGTCTAGCCCCTAATTGACCTAAGTTGTTACCTAAGGCCTTTTGAGGACTAAATTAAGCCAATCCAAGGCTAATTTAACATAAAGAGATCTGAATTCGATCAAATTGAGTCATTTTATGGTTAAATTGGGTCAGATTTATCCCAAACGGAACAGTTCAGGGTAAATTAGGTCTGATTTTGGGGAAAACATGCCTGATTTGGGGGAATTAGGTCTAATTTGGGGGGATTAGGTCTCATTTGGGGGAATTATGTCTGATTTGGTCATGTAAGGCCTCGTTTAGATCACCATAGGGAAATTTAGGGTTAGTTAGGTTTGATTTGGTCATGTTATGCAAAGTAGGTTTGATTTTAGGCCAATTTATGTCAAATTGAACAGATTAGGTATAATTTGGGGAAAACAAGTCTAATTTTGGGGAAATGGTCTGATATGGTGAGATTAAGTCTAATTTGGCCAATTTATGTCAAATTGAACAGATTAGGTATAATTTGGGGAAAACAAGTCTAATTTTGGGGAAATGGTCTGATATGGTGATATTAAGTCTAATTTGGCCAAATTAGATATTATTTAGGTCAATATAGGGAAAATTTGGGGAAATTAGGTCTGATTGGATCATAATATAAAAAATTAGGTTTTATTTAGGCCAAATCATGTGCAAATTAGGTCTAATCTAGGGGAAACAAATATGATTTGGGAGAGATTGTTCTAAATTGGATGACTAGGTCTTATTTGGCCAAATTTTGTCTCATTTAGGTGAATATATGAAAAAATTATGGAAATTGGGATTGATTAGGTCATGGTATACAAAATTAGGTCTGGTTTAGGCAAAAATTAGGGTAAATAGGTCAAATTTATTCAAATTTGGATCAAATGAGTTCAAACTAGGGCCAACTAGTTCTAGTTTAGGTCTTGTTAGTTTTGGATTTAGCCTAAATTCTACATAATAGTATTATACATGTTTTGGCTACAAACATTATACATGTTTAGCTTTTTGATTTCTAAATGAATTTTGTTTAGGCAAAACTTCCACAACCCAATCCATATCTAATGATTTTGTTGTTTTCTTCATACGATGCTAGCATATTGATTGCATATTTATCATGTATATTTATATGTGTAAGGATTGTATTTTTCAAAAAAATTACATATATCTGTTAAAATAAAAATATATATAAAAACGCCTGGGCCTCCGCCTGGGCGCCTAGGCTGTCTGGGCATCCCCTGGAACGCCTGGCCGTTTGGCCGCCTATACAACCATGCTCTTAACTAATTAACCTCCTTGAAAACAGATAAAAATTCACTTTCCATCACATACGTACGATCTACTTTTGATTCCATGGCAACTAAGCAAAAGAATATGCTTTCCTTATTTAGTTACCCGTATATAACCATTGTTTTCATGTATTAATCATAGCACAAAGGTATCCTCACATATTCATTATTAATTATTACTTTCTATGGTCGCATGTGTAGTTGAATACATTAGACATCTTTGTCCATCCCCTTTCCCATGTGTATACATGCACTATTACATGCAAAGATGGTTGTCCATCACCATCGTTGTCCAAACCTCATTCCCAACCAGGTTGGGTCAACTACAATGATCATTCTTTTTTATCCAACCTTGTTATAGGTGATATTGCCATTAAGATGTGAAGAATCCAAATCTCTCCTTATAAGCTCTCAACTTCCCGACATGTCACTATGCTTAATCAATAGTATTAGTTTGAATTGGTGTATTTTCAACAGGCAATGCCCAACGCTCTTGAATTATATTATGTTTAATTAACTATATTATTTTTTTCTGTCTTCTTTTTATATAACTTCTTCTCATGTAATAAAGAGATTTGTATGTTAGTATATGTCACATAATTACAAATAGAGAAAATTGCAAATATTTTCAATCACAAAATCAACAATTGATAATTGGCAACAACAACTACAAATACAAAGTCGTGGGACTTGCAAAATTTCAAATCTAAACACCTGCAAACAGAAGGATGCAGTAATGGCATTGGGTAAGATATGGAGCCAAATCATAAGTGGAGAATGAGCACTAATACATGTCATAGTAAGAAATTCAAGATTGTTTGATTTTTTGGCTTTGTTGAAAAAGTCATAACTTGAGAAAATTGGGGGCGGGGGTGTCAAAGTCTTGATCAACTATTCAGGAAAAGATTGAGAATATGTCAAATTTATTAATAGTGTGTGTTAGGCATCTATGCATGTTTACACGGGCATGTGTGTGTATATCATACATGTAGATGTATATGTACAACATGGAAGATCCTATTAACAAAGAAGAGACTGCTATTTAGCAAGATAAAGAGAGGAAGCCCTTACAATTGTAGCATAGGAGAGGGAGAATGGGAAGATGTGATGTTGGAATCATTAGGACGCATCATTAGAGGGCCACTAAACTTGTTGAAAAAGCTTAACATTGGAGTTTAAGTTTGAAAAATGGTTTAAACCAACAAAATAGTGAAAGTCCGTGATCGTGAAAGTTGGTGAAAATTCATGTTTATTAAAATCTGAAAATTCTGAAGAAAATTGCTCATGCGTCCAAGTACCCTGTCAAGCTAAGGCATCACCTTGACACCTACACAATTATGCGTTGGTCTATGTTCGAGTTATTATGCTCCAAATCTTAATTTGTGGGTCGTCGAGACTATCTATTGAATATCACTCTATTTTGAAGTCATGATGTGCAAATCACTACGCTTCATCAGTGTCATCGGAAAATAGGATACCTTTTATACTAAGAATCCATGTCATATTCATTACTGCATGTCGTTGCACACCTGATGTTTTGGTTTCTATACTATGAAATACTTTATCTTATTCAAAGTTCACTTCCATGCAAAATTTTACAATACCTATATTAGTGGCAACTTGCATATCATAGGATCCCCAGATACCCTTGAAAACCATAAAACATTTTAAAACGGTAGGGGTGACTTCCCTTCTGCCCAAACAACCCCACAAACCCATAAGACACATCAAACATATCTATATAAAAAGAAATTAGAGGAAAATTGTGTAAAAGGCTTAAGTACTCTAGGTGCCAAGGTATATGGAGCATCCTGTCACCTAGCCAACTTTTCGAATCTGGGAAACTGACCTTTTACATTTAATTGGTTTTTTACAAAGTGGCAAGTTAGAAAGCATGAACACCTCCTAGGGGTTATTGTGGTCATCCCGAACATGTTTCAGAAAGGATACACTTTGCACACTATGGACGGGCGATGGACATAGAACAAGTGTGTCCAATATCAAATATATTTTATTTACAGGTTGGATATAGTGCAGACGTAGCCCAGACACTTCCTGAACATGATGAACCAGTTCATATTAGAAACAACTTGAAAACTAAACCAAATAAACCCCCTACACTTTAGCCTGAATCCCCACTTCTGTCTCAACATTCTACTGCTCTAGAGAGGAAACTAATGATGTAGCAACATTATAACCCACCCCATCCAGTTGTTGCCAACTTGCCGCCACTAGAGAGAACCTCTCCTCATCATAGCAATTTATTGCAAGTCGCAGAGGCTACAGGCATTTGCAAGCAACTTGAGGCAACAACAACTGCTACACGGAACTTCCTCCTCTTCTGAGTAAATCTTCCTTTAGAGCTTGTTCTCACCATCCACTTCCTCTTGGCCTCCTACTCTTCTCCTCCAAATATATTAAAGTCGCCTCCTCCTGTCCCCCTCAATATTGTTCAGTATGGAACGCACCACCTCAATAATTGTCATTTAGCATGGTATCCTCATTTCACTTCACCAACACACGTTTCTCTTCCTCCTCCATAATTACAATCTCTAATCCCCCCTCTTCTGTCTACACTCATCCAACATATTCCTCCCCCTTCTGAATCGAACTTTTAATCCCCTCCTTATCATAACTGATGAACCTTTACTATTCAATTTGTTCGTTTTTATATTTATAATGCAACTTTTCTACAATTATTATTTGCGTCTATTGTTACTTTTATTGCATTCTGGGTTATAACCTAGTAATATGTCAGTTTGTTTGTTCAATTTTATATTAATTGCATTGAAGATTTGGAATTTTTAATGCCAATGAGAATATAATGTGAATTTGATGGTGATCTGTGTTTGTTATTTTTTATATTAGAAAATGAATCCGATAGATTTAGAGTTCAGAGTGGAAGATGACTCATTTCCTTTACAGTGGGTTTATTATTTATAATTATATAGTTTCCGTGGTTGACTGACTTAAATCTATTTGTGTTAGCATAAAGACACATACATGTGTTTGTGTGCGTGCACGCTCATGTGTGGTATTGCCACATCCGACGTCATGTATGTCTGCAATAATTTTTTTAAATTGTTGTGCCAAGTCCTTATTTGTGTTTGTGCTTCCTAGGCGAAAAGATATATAAAGGGCCTAATGGAGCTCGTGTGGCCATGATCCAAGCAAACAATTTAGCATATACAACTGTAACCAACAAAACATGGTTTTTCATGTTTATTCGTAAGTTTGTAACCATTTCAAAGCCAATGAAAAAGAAAAGAGCTAAGTGATCTTTATCTGGAGAACATGACATGAAATCAGTGGAAACCACACACATAGAAAGACATTCAAATGACAACAACATTAGTCAACATTCTTCTTTAATTTGACGACATGTGTGTGAAAGAAAGTCAGTGATGGCCGTATGGAAAGGGAAAAATCTCTCCTTTCTTCTATCAACATCCACTCCAATCACGGTCATCATATCACTAACAAAGGAGACGCGACTTCTTATCCCTTCCCCTATTCACGTGAATTTATCAACCACCAAAGCCCCTTGGTGCTTCAATATTCATCATCTATCCATGTTACCAATTGGTTTTGTATACCACATTCACATAATGTCTAGATTGTGTCCTTGTTCTTCATTCTATAAGATCACCACAGCAGCACGAGGGTGAGTAGCCATGTATCCATGTTGTGTTGTGTTTGGGGGCACCTTCTTATGTCTGATGATGCAACGTAATCAAACACCATGTTTTCATTGACAATAATGTGATAGAATTTGTCATTGATAAGCAATTAAATATCTTACACCATCCACTTGAGAAATCTGAGCTCATGCTGGCGCTTTTTATACATGAAAACAAATTACCAATAAATTTCAGGACTCAAATTATAGCTCCTTTCATCATTTCCACCCAGGTACAAAGATAACGAATGGCCATTTATATTTGCTAAATTCTAACCAATGAGTCAGCTAAAGGACGTCCCTAGGAGGGACCCTAAATTTTCAAAATTAATAGAAGCAACAGGGACCCACTCGAGAATAACACTATGCACTGCAACGAATATAAGGTAACAAAATCCATCTAATATTATCACAAGGAGCCCCATAAGATGAGCCATGAACAATGGATTTGGAATATATCACTGAAATCGGATGACAGAGTTCAAAATTCATACCCCAACATTGTTAGCCTCCCAGATCCTGTGGACTCCATAATCGACCATCTGCAACGATGGAAGAACAACGGCATCAACGTCACAGATAGACACGAAAGCATGACACCACAAAAAAAGTGGAAATTTCGGCAACCTTTGTGTTTCAGATCCAAAGCGAAAAGAAATTATACGATATAGCAAAATATGAGGCTAAGGCCAAAAAGAGCAAACAGTGAGCGAAACGAGCGAGAAACGTACAGACCAGACCAGTATGCAGTATCGGACAATACAAAAAAAAAAAGAACCTATAGGACCCGAACAAGATCGGAAAAGGTGGGTAGGGTTTACAAGGGGCGCCCTACCCGCTCTCCGACGAAGGCGCCGGCAATGACGAAAGTGACATAGACGGAGTTCCGACGCATCACTACCCTGTAGAGGCTCTCCCACAGGCCTCGCCCGCTCCCGGTAACCGTCGACATTTGTGCGCTTATCTCCGCCGCCTCCAACCGGTGGTTGTTCGTCGCCTGAGGTCTTCCTTTGTCCCAGTGGTGGCGTGGATCGGAATGCCAGTGCGGTCATTTTCGGAATTATATTTCTTTAACGGGTCGGATCACGGAAGCTCGAACGTGAACCCGCTCTACAATATTTTCTTTTTTGGTGGGTTGGGTTTGTTTAAGATTATTTTTTAATCCATTTCCCGTCGGGTGTTACATTCCCAACTAAAAAAAGAGTAGTGCAGATACTGTGATTTATAACAAAACTAGTTAACACACACGTGCTTTCAAAAAAAAGTTAACACACACGTGTGTCCCATTGAACATATTTATTTTATATTAAATATTTGAAAAATAAAATTTGTCAAAAGGATAATGGTAATTCTCGTAATTATTTTGTAGAAAAATTGGAAATGTATTGTTTATTGACTCCGAAATGCACGTTAGAAGGAAGGAATGTCACGAAGAAGTTAAGAGATTTGCAGCAACTGATTTTATCATGAAAGGAAAAAAAAGTAAATATAAAAAAAAGTTGAAAAAATTGTGAGAAGAGAGAGAATCAAGGAGAGCGCAGCATGATATCGCTCTTTTTATAGTAGTATCCGAAATGCACGTTAGAAGGAAGGAATGTCACGAAGAAGTTAAGAGATTTGCGGCAACTGATTTTATCATGAAAGGAAAAAAAAGTAAATATAAAAAAAAAAGTTGAAAAAATTGTGAGAATAGAGAGAATCAAAGAGAGTGCAGCATGATATCGCTCTTTTTATAGTAGTATAGATAATAACTTCACCAAAGTAAACACGTATTATATTTTATTATCTGACTAATTTGGTTATACAATGAGTAAAATCATGATAAATGTCAAATCAAACTTATTAAACCAATAAAATTATGTGAACAAAATTCAAAAGAACAAAAAAAATGACAACTAACTATGGGTGTAACTATAGTCTCTATAATTTACTCGAAATGTGTTAACATGGAACGAGAAATTCAATGCAATACTCAACAAAATCAACAAAATCAAAGCAATTGTGACAATTATGACTAGATCTATTATCAAATATCAAAATATGACGATGAATATGATTGACATATGGAGCCAATTAGTCGAAACGAATCTAAACCTGTCATGATTAGAGGTCGAGTTCGTATAGACTCAAACATGAAAAATCTCAATGAGTTGACGTCCAACTCATGGACGATTCTATACGGACAACCTTGCTTAGACATTTTTCCTGAGGTCGCTGCCCGGATACTTTGATAACCTGATCCCCTGACGCCCAAAACGATCTCTTCAGCTCAAACTTGTGTAAGGCATCCTAAATATTTGTGTTCCTTAGTCGTGTCTTGGATAACATGTCATCTCAGTCTAACTAAGCTCCCGTGGGGACTAAAGTCAAGTGGGGTGCCTACCAAGCGTGTGACCATTGTGGGTGGTCAGACCCCGTCGTGAGTCGACTTTTGGTATGAGAGGCTCGAACCAAATCTAGAGACAGGAGACGAGGTGTGCACCAGGAATCACCCCCTTTCCCTGGCATTGACCGGTCAACAGATCATCGTTTGAATGTCTCTAGAAGCCTCCAAACCAATGAAATCTAGCCACCCTCCCAAACATCTAGATTCGCCATTACCAACCTATAAACCAAAGAGAGAGAGAAAAAACATATCAATCTTCACATCATATATATTATGTTCAAGAAAGGTAGTTTGGGTCTAACAAAATATAGATCTCTCTCCCTCCTCCTTTCTAATCCTATTATGGTGTGATGATATGAGCACTCAGGATTGGTGCTCCTCTGCATAATATTTTTGTGTTTATCTTCCTAGTCGGCCTTTCCTTCTCATATTATCTTGAACATATAGTGTGGGTTTATTAAATAAAGCATGGTTTACCGTTGGGAGAGTGCCAAAAAATCACTATGGGATACCTAATACCTTCCCCAATTGTAACATGATGCCTTACCCCAACCTTTGGTTTACCTTTTGCCTTATCCACCAACATTTCGAAACACTTACCGATTTCCCTTATTTCCCTCATAAAATTGGTGGCTACTATGTTTACGCGGACCATCCGTCGGCGTTCACCCATAGCTTTGGATGATAAATGCATCAAAACCACAATGGTGACTATGTTGGGGATATATAGCATGCCAGTCGTTGTAGATCCCAGCGAGGTATAGGTTTTCTTTTATTGGAATTTCAATTTAGGGTGTCTCCTTTTTGTGTGACTCGTGAGACCCCGACCTCTGTCATTATGTTCAGCCAACTGTTGTCCGTTAGAGTAAGGTTTTCCAGACCCAACAGATGGGGGCAGTCCTTTTGCACACCCTCGACCTCCACCATTGTTTTTGTTGATGGCTCTACATCAGAGAAGGGTTTTCTAGACCCAAGAAATGGCATGCAGGCCTTTAGCTCAACCAAAAAGGCTCCAACCGTAGTCATTGTTTTCTGCAAATTGTTCTTTGTTATAATAGGGTTTTCTGAACCCAAAAAATGAGTGTGGTCCTACAATGTGCTACATGAGCGCCATCCTCCAGTCTATTTCTCGTTCCCACTCTTCATAAGAGCATGGCTTTCTGGACTTCAATAAACCCCAAGGATCTGTGGTCACGTACACGTTCAAGGGGCATTCCACAACCCTACAGTCTTCCCTTTATTGAATTTTTTTTAACAAGTATGAGAGGGATGGCAAATCAAGATGATCGAATATCCAGGTAAAGAGTGGGTATATGAACATGCTTGTTTGAAGGCCATTATGTCATACTAATTTTTTTTTCATTTTGAAGGTGTCACATACTTGTTTCGTGTATCCCCTTTTGTAGTTGCTAAATCATTTTTTTTTCACAATCGTCAAGGGTTACTTGCATCCTTTTTTCTTTCTTTTTTGTTTTTGTGTTGTTTACTGGTCACTTATGTGACCATCCTAAAATTAAATAATAAAATGAGTAAAAAGAAAATTCATGGGCATCCATCAAGGGTGGACCCCATCCCTACAACTCACAAATGAAAATTAATGACAAGATTATTGATTATGTTACATATGAAAAATTGTCCAGAGCCCCAATGCTTTGATATCTAATATATATTATGCATGAATACTCACTATAGAAAAATTAAACTTTATTCATGTGCTAATCATGTGAGAAATGTCTCTATGCATGCCCTCACAACTAGTTATGATTGTGGGTGTGGCCCTCACAAATGGGTCATGAAGAGAAACCATATGACAAAAACTACTAGCCCTCAAAAATACATTTGTGACAAACAAAGTGTACTTTAAAATTATAGTTTTGAGGGACTATATGGTCTTCCAGAATACATTTTTGAGGGCTAGTTTCACTCTCGTAAGTACTTTTTGGGGGGATGGGATGGCCCTCGCAAATATATTTTAAGGGACTGATGCGTTCATTTAATATTTTTGTTTAAGGACCATTTGATCCTCATAAATACATATATGGGTTTTCATTTGGTCTTCATTGCTACATTTTTTAGGGACTAGAAGCCTTCATAAATACATTTATGTGGGACTAATAGTCAATGTTTATTTATTTATTCATGTTTATGTAGTCATGACTCAAATATCATCACTTTTAGCCAAACAACATTACATTAAAATTCCAAACAATATTTCTAATATCTACATGACATCATAAGAAATGGCCACACACCAAAATTTCACTCATGAATATCAAATATCCACAAACCAATATCCATAATTGAATTAGAATATTATCCATGCATTGAGTGGCCAATGTTAATAGAAGTAAAGAAAATTCTCAAAGTTAATATTGATAACAATCAACATATTATGTCTGAAATTCCTAAGATCTATAATGTTACAACCCCAATTTTTGGGCTTATATGGTTTGAAATGCAATTTCTCCAGTAATTTTATATGATTATGAAATTGTATATTTTATGTGTAATGAATGGATTTCTTTGATAATATCTCCTTTAAATATATGATTTCGTGGACCCTATTGAGTTAGTGAGTCCAAGATGATAAAAAGAGAAAGAAAGTTGAAGGAAATCAAATAATGCATGAATAGGAAAAGAAATTGAGATAATAATGAAAATATGAGAAATATGTGGAAAGATGTATGAATGATCATCATGCATAAGATTTTGAATCCACAAGGTTTTTAATGGTAAAGGTATTCAAATAAAGAGAATAAAAGAGTAAGAGAGAGAAAATATGAATAAAATATGCCTTTCAAAGTGATAACTTGCATATGAAGAGAAGTCTATCATATTTTTGGACTTGAGTCCCAAACTTGGCACGCAATAGTTTATGTCATTAAAGAATTTCCTCTAAAATTTGAGATTAAAAGGAGACATGATTTGAGAGTTATGAATTTTCAAAGGTTTCCTAAAGTGAGAGGGATAATCGATGATGTCACACTTATTTTAAAGATTAAATTGATAATTAATCTCGGATTTAAACCAGGCACGCGGCATGGCAGCCGTTGCATTAAGATCCAAGGGTGCCTGGGTCAGCTCCTACCTCAGGTAGGACTGGGAAACATGAGACGTTTGGTTTGTTCTGGATTCTCTCGCAATCTGGTTTGTGTACAATTTTGGAAACAACCTCAATGGCTTCGGGAGCAAATTTTGCAACCAATCGACCTAGGATTGGGGTGGTTTGGGAAGCCCTAGAAGCTTCCCCCAAATCTTCTTCACAGTGGGGCTACGTCAGGAGAACTCCCCCTATAAAAGAGGGTCATTGATCCCCAACAGGGACACAAACGCCTCTGAGAGGCTCTGTTAGTCTTCGCGATTGCAACCCGGTGAGCAATTCCACCTAGAGCCTTGCTCTTCACCCCCTATGCCGGTCTACCCACCTTGCCAAAGGTTGCCCTCCCCGTTCCAGCCGTCCAGCACACCACCGAAGAAATTAGACGCATGGGTGAACTCGCCAAGACCTGGCGAAGATGGTTGTGTCATTACTTCATGGTTTAAGGGACGAGGGCGCGAAGTAAACCATGGTGTTGACCATGGGTCGACACTGTTCTTACACGTGAGGATCGTCACGAGGAAGGAGAAGATGAGGAGCAGTTTGACGCTTTTGCCCAGCTCGCGCGAGGCCCAAAGCCTGGGGGGCATAAGGGCAAAAAGGGGAAAACCCCTCGACCAAGCGCCTTGCTCGCGTGGAGCTGGTCGCCTATGTGGCTGACTGCAATTTGTCGATCTCTATCCACGTGGCAAAGGGAAAAGAGGGGTTGAAACACTAACGTGGCAGTATGTCATTGGCCAAAAGGTAGTTATCTTGAGGAATTTATAACTAATGATTGGTAACTCGTATCGCGGCATGTTATATATGATTTTTAATCAGAAAAATGCAAAGAATCAAATAAAAATAGAATTGAAACCTAGATCTACTTGTAATTCAAAAAATATATAAAGTTGCCATCTTTAATGCATTTATGCATGGAAAACCTTAATTTTGATATTAATGATGATGAGTAAAGTGTTATGCATGATTTAAGATGATATTAACTTGTTGTTAATAAAAAGGAAATGTTAGGTCTAAATAGATGATCCATATGCTTAATAGGCTAATTTAGGGTTTCATATGTATAATGTGCATTAATGGGCTTAGAAACCCTAATCTATGTGTTTATGACTTTTAATGAGTTATATTTTGAAATCCTGTGTATGAGATGAGGTTAGGTTGATCCTAAGACAAATTGGCAATAAAGAGGCTTTAATATGAATAGATGAGTAATTAGGGTTTTGAACATAGAAATGTTGTTTTAGGGTCTTGTTGACATAATATGAATAGATGAGTAATTAGGGTTTTAACATAGAAATGTTGTGCAAAGTTGAGAAATAGATCTAAAGAACCCTAAGGAAACCCTAATTCAACTTAGAAAATCCTAAGAGGTATCCACAAGTCAATAAAGTGAGTTCATGATGAGTATGTAGTAATTAGGTTATACATGATGTTTAGGATCAAGATTGTTTGATTGGTTGCTTATCTTGCTTGATTGGACATCTTGATTGGATTGGATATCTTGCTTATATTTGAGACTCCAAGTCAGGTATGTGGTTACACTTATGACTAATCTCTCTAATTTCACGACAATTTCTAAGGTTTTATCGGTTTCTTAGAATTCACTGCTTGGTTGACTTTTATTTCATGCAACTGTAAAGTGATTATGACTATCACCATAAATATATGTGCATGACTAGATCAGATCCTAGTCCCCTCGATAGATTTGATGATGATGAGATGGATGACCTAGTACATGGTCTACCCTTAGTGTAGGATCATCAGGTTATCATGAGTCGATGTGTTGGTCTACCCTTGGGTAGGACCATACGACTACACAGCCCTAGGTTGTGGTCTACCTATAAGGTAGGATCATAGGGGCTATTTGTGATCTACCATATGAGAGAGGTAGTATCCATGTCTACTCCAAGGATAACACAGATGCAAGGATATGTAGGGATTGAGTAGTTATGTTTAATACATAAAGTTTGATCTGTTAAACAATAATTTGGTTGCATTATGTTGTTACAAATAGATGCAAGATTTTGGTTCCCCCACATACCAGTATAATTCATTATATTGACCGTCGTTTTGTTTGTCAGTGTTTTATGTTTATCAGAAAGTGGATATTCCTTAAATGTGACATTGAATGAATAAAGCTTAATAAAGAATTGGAGGATTGTAGATAGATAGTTTCCTATTTGTATCATGTCTTAAGCTTAGTTGTGGTAGAATTTATTAATTATTTTTTTATTATCTACAAAACCATATGATCTTGTTTTGGGATAACGGCTCTAGCCTCTTGGCCTCCCTTAATTGGGGGTTACCGAGGGGTGGGGTCATTACATTTGGTATCAGAGCATGGTTTTCCATTTAATCTCTAATACTTATTAAATTTTACAAACTCTTTAGAATCCAAGGGAGTTATTAGAGGATTTTCTAATGATGGTGTCTAGAAAAGGATCACAATCTGGGGGCTGGCAAGATTTTCCTCCGCCCCGCTATTCAGTCTACGAGGACTCCCAGATTCTGTGTGAATGTCTGGCTAAAATCGGAGGATTTGACTCAAAATAAGATACCTCTAGATCTTCTCTCATCTATCTTCGTCCCTTCTCTACACCATTCGTTGAATAACTTTAAGAGATTAGGGTTTCACTATCTCCACCACCTTCCTAAGTTTTAGGAATAAGGATTAAGGAATCCTCTACCAAATAATAAAAAGCATGTAAGAAAGATGTCATGGACATAAGTTTTGATAATTTGAAACTTATACTGAGATTAGTTGCATGCTTAGGTTGCATGACCTGGGTTGTTGTACCCTTGGATACCCCTCAGGAGAACGCTGAGGTTGGACCATCTTGTAGGAAGATGAGGAGAGGGATGGCCTTAGAGGAAGAAGCCTCTAGGAAGAGGAAGAGACTTGACACATCCTCTGAGGACGATGCTCAACCCAAAACCTTAAGGGTGGATAGAGAAAGAGAAGACACGATGAGTTGGATATCATAGTTGACCATGCATGTATGTACGTGGTTCAGACATGCATGCTTAACATAAAGGTTTTGTATACATATTATAAACATGAGCTATGTGTGGTCGTTTGACCCCTAGTGCCTTTTGGTGACTCGACCCTGGGTGGGTCATACCTTATTGGGACAAAGGGCTAGAACCCTAATTCAGCATGTTAATGGTGACCGTATAGGAACCCTATCAGACATATATGAGTAGGAAGAGGCATGCACCTACTTAGAAGTGAGTGACAGCAAGGCTAGCAGTAGGTTTTAGACATGAGCCAAGAGGGTGATGCTTGTGAGTTTATGAGATATGCATGTAGAGCTTCGAATGATCGTAGACAAACATAAGTTTTGATAGTATGTTTCACCTAGGTGGGGATAGACGTGTATCCTTAAGAGCTTGACCCATCTTCTAAGAGAGAACCTCTAGTGGTAGGACCAGTTGTAGGGTTAGCTCTAGAGAGAGATACTTGACGAAGAAGGTTGGAGACCTTGACTCTAAGACATGAGGAATCATGAGAAGTTGGGTATAATATGGCCTGGAATAGATGACCCTAAGTAGATATATGTGGTTGCCTCATGCGCGATCCTTGGAGGCTTATTGTACCTTGGATGCCTTTAGAGGAACCAAACCCTAGAAGAGTGAAAGAGCCTTTGTGAACAAATGTATAGATGATATAAGTGCCTACGTACCTTTTAGGTGTAGGAAGGAGAGTTCCATAGACCCTGAAGGGGTATAGTAACAAGTTATGAGGCCTTGCACCCAGTTGGTTTTCCTGGTGTAGTACTCTAAAGGTTGTTCACGTGGAAGAGTGTTAGGATGTATATGCCATATCTGGTATAGGTTCGGTTCATGGTTGAACAACTAAGCATGCAGTTACACAACTGATGCATAAGAGGTGAATTTGGGGTTCTTGGACCAAAGAGGGGAAGTAGCAGTACCTAGTGCACATAATACTCATGAGGCTAAGTGAGGTCATAAGGAATTAAGCGTGGCACCCCCATGTATTAGAGCAAAAGGAAATCCTACTTGAACTGAGGTACATGTTTGATGAACCACTCACACAAGTTGGTGACAGATGTATATATGATATCAGTCCAACCTTGAGGAATAATGAATATGCATGACATACCAAGGAACTTAGCATGGTTTAATAGGTTGTCTTCTTGATAGCCATGAGCATAAGTATCATGTCAGGGCTAATCATATACTTGATGTTTTAAACCTTGGTGGTAAGAACATTTTGTGACCTTTATTACTATTACGTGATAGTTTTCTCCCATCCTGGGAAGGGACCCTTCATGTTGGAGCAAGGACCAACTCTTGTTTAGGTTTGAGGTAAACCTTATGAGAACACTTATAAGAGCTTGAAAGGTTAAGTGTAAGAGTACATGATATGAGTAAGGATCTATAGACCCATGTACGGCCATCTCTAAGGGGCATAAGGATATGTTTCCATGGAAGAAACATGTATGGGGCCAGACCTGGTTAGGTAGGTCACCATGATTCCTATGATGTAAGGTTAACCATGAGTGCCCAGAGAGAGATGATGAAGTTTCAGGTGAGGATTCAAGAATAGATGTGCTTGAGTATGAACAAAGGAGCCACGAACTATGATAGAATCCTAAGTCAATACTAAGGTCAAGGAGGGATAAGACTAATGGAAGTAGGAGTTGTCTGTTCCCTGGATGCACAAGACCATAGGGTCGGAGAGGTAACAACTACCTTTGCCGGAGGCCCATGGGTTTGGAGATTGGCCACCTTCATGAGTTCATGGGGCCTAAAGGGTGAATGTGAGAGGCACTCCCTAGATGCATAAGGGTCAGATCACCATAAAAGTACCGACACCCTAGAGACCTTGAGGTAATGACTAAGTATTGTACATAAGAGAGATGTTTAAGACCCAAAAGTGTTTGGGAACAACCTTTCCATGGATGAAAAAATAGTTGTCAGATATTCATGGTGTGGAGACATGTAAAAGTATGTTCCAACTTAGACTGGAAAGGGTAATGGTGATGTGTGATGCACCATCTCTACTCTTGGATCTAGATGAACTCTACATTTGGACTGCAACCAAATGCTTATTTCATCTTGTTATGGGTGTGAGAGACAGGGCAAAACACATGTCATATACTAAGGATAAATGTAACATTCCTGACCTGGGTTATACTTAACCCTAGGTGTTTTGATTAAGAAAGATGATTATATGCTTAATCTTATCTTGTGAAAAGTAATTAGGGCTCTTGAGAAACTTATGTTTCAATTTTGGTCCTGTTTGAACAATGTTGAAGCAATGTTTGCTTATTTTGGACTAAAGTGCAAATTACCCAAGTTAAGGGGATAACTTGCAAATGTTACATAATAATATGTTCTTCTGATGTTGAGACATCATAATAGTGAATATGATGTAGTAGTATGGTTTCTACAAGCTTGGACACCAAGATAAAGCTTGTTGGACAATGTTTGTGTATTAAAACCTAGTTTTGGTGTAAAGTGCAATTTACCCAAAACCTAAGGTTCAATATGAAAATTACCACTTCAATAAGGTCCCTAATGTTTCTTGGCATCATGTAGAGAAAATAAAGTGAGAGGGGCGCCTCGTTTGAATCAAGTTGGAGGAGAGAGAATCTTGATATTAAAATAATCAAGATTTAATCCTAATTGAAACCCTAATTCAATTTAGGGCAAAAATGAATGTATTAATTAAAGGGCTTTCAACCAAAATTAAAATGGTTGAGTTCAGATATGTGTGGTAGTCTTTGTGATTTGCAAGAGCCACTAAATATCTCAAGGAGGTGGAATTTTCCACTCACCTTATTATAAGGAAAAGAAATATCCACTGAGTCATGGATATTAATATAAAAAGGGTTAAGGTGCTTATTTTGCTTTTCTTTAAAATGTGGATAATTGAAGGGAATAAGAGGCAAATAGGATAGCCTCATCTCTAAGGAAGGATAGGGATCAAGTGGCAAGGGAATTGAGGGGATAATTCCTACTTTCTCTCTCCTAATTGAATTTTTTAATAAAATTCACATATAAGCTCATTTATCCATAGAATGAAAGGAAATTTCGGATTTACTTCCACCCCTTGCTTGGAAAACGACCTTGGGAGCTTGAGAGAAAGAAGAGAACAACCCTCAACCTGTTGGTAAGTCATTGACCTTTGTTCTCCTTGATTCCATGGTGGAAATCGAAAAAAAATTAAGGATTTCTTCTTAATTCGATCCCCTCTTCAACCCTAGCCAAACTTTTCAACCAAAAGCTTGAGGAAGAGCCTAAGGGGAGTTCCAAAAGCTTCATCCACCATTGTTGGCATGAGCTTGGAGCTTTGGAGATCAATAGGAGGCGGGTTTTATAACTTGAACCACTAACTTTGTTATTGTATTCAATTCCCCATCAAATAATGATCATTTCTCTAGTTACAATTATTGATTTGGTTGATTGATGCAATTTCCATGGAAATCACAGCAGGTTTCGTGGGTCTAGAGCTTGATGATTATGACATCATCATAAGCACACACCTCCCCAAATATCTAGACCAAACGGTTTCAATCATATGTCCAAACGGTTTGTGTTTTGGGAGCAAACAGTTTCAAACTGTTTGGAATGAAACAGTTTCACTAAACCGCATAGAAGCAAACGGTTTAAGACCGTTTGGTGATGTTGACCAGGGTTTACCATTTGAGGATTTGTTAATAATTATCTAGGTTAAAGACCCATCAATTATTATTGATTAACTCCAATTGGTTCATGAGTTGAAGGTCCATCAATCACCTAAACCCTAATCGGGTTGAGTGCTGATTTCATAAGTGATTAAGTTTGAAACTTGGGTTGATTGACACAAACGGTTTCAAAACCATTTGGGAATCACCCAAACGGTCTCAAGACCGTTTGGATGTCAATCAAGACCGTTTGGAGGTCAATCAAGACCGTTTGGAGGTCTAGGGTTGAGTATGGTTTGGTATTTGAAGATTCAAACATATGGTATAAACCCTAATCGGCTAGTGATGAATTAAGGGTATGAATACCCAAAGTTAATGAGCATGGAAATGATGATGTTAAGGGATATGAACTTTCATAGAAATGAAATAAGGGATTGAGATCCCAATATCTTTTAAAAGATTGAGAAGTGATTGATGAAAATAGTACATATTTTTTATAGCACTTGTCTGAATAAGTGATGTTTGAGAACTTGGATGAGGCTAAAAGAATATGCTAATGTACTTAATTAATCAAGTGAAATCATATCATGTAGAGCCCTGACCATAGATCCATCATCGTCAGCAAATTGGTGATGGTGAAACGGGTGCTCCACAGAAAAACCCGGAGGGCATACTTTTGAGTATGCGGGGGTTATGGGCACGAATATCCTTACGCCCTAATCGAGGAATTTATAGAAGGTAAACATTAAACCTCTCAATCCTTCATTACTTGTACCGGGATAGATGTATCACAAATCTCCCAATGATTGGGATAGATGCAATACACATCTCCCAATAATGTTAATACCGAATCGATGGAGATAAACATGAAATCTCATGATCGCGAAGAGAGTGCATCACGCCACTGTAACTCTGATAGCGAAGTTTCCAGTATACCCTGGAAAGTTATATATACAGTAGAGATATAAGATGTCTTGCATGTAATCTCGCGCTGACCGAGATATGGAAGGTCATGGGAATCTGACTCTTCCATTGACCTTGTATGGTACCAATTTTGACTTCGCAGTGGTCAGTTGGAGCATGAGCGGTATACCTCATCTCCTCAGGGCATAAATGTGATTGTAAAATGTAATCAGCCGTGTAGCATGTTTGCTTAAGGATTGAATACAGAAAACTCATTGGCTGATGTTACATTTCTTTTATGCATTTTTAGTTGATAAATGTTAATTATATCTCTTTTTATTCATTGCAAGCAGATGCATGAAATATGAATCTACCATGAGTAGATACAATGCTCTCCTTAAGAAAGGATATTATTTTACTCGATACATTCAATGATTAATACTGTTGTTAATATATAAGAACTCTTGCTCAGTTTCATTATAATAAACTGCTATAACAATGTTTTGGCGGAGAGTTATATCTCCCGCTGGGACAATTTACAATTGTCTCACTCCCGTGGGATCCAATGTTTTAGGTGGACGCAGACGAAGAAACAGAAACACTATAACAGAGAAAGATCAACAACAGCATCAGGGACAACAGTAATGTCTCAGGTCACACTGTCTGTCAAGTTTTAGCTAGTAGTCATTGTTGACTCAAGGTCAATTAGGTCAATGGTGACTCACGTCTAAATTGACTAAACCCATGTTTTAATGATGACTAACCATTCCACATATTGGTGTCTAATGCTTCTACTTGAGTCATTTCAGATTAGGTATAGACACACTCCAATTGCCCTAACTTGCGCATATCAAATTGGAGAAAAGACAAGTCAAAGTCAATACAAGTGCACGTTTTTGTAATATGATGTATATCCATTAGAATCATGTTGTAAATCACTTGTAATGATTGTATGACTTGTAATTAAGCTTAGAAAAATATCAGGAACACTTAGATCGAATATTAGAGCACTTTAAATGCATCTTTGAAAATCAATTACAGGCACTTGGTCGGTCCAGTTTCCCACCCTGAAACTCGACCGATCAACCTTGATCGATTTTTTGAAGATTGCATCGGTCGAGTTGTGCACTCACAGAACTCGACCGATTGGGTAGTAGGCCATTTCTAGTTGAAATGGTCAGTTGAGTTTCCTCAGGACAAACTCGACCGATCCTTTGAACATCGGTTTCCCTCCTACTTGATCGGTCGAGTTACACCCATTAAAACTCGACCGATTGCACTGTACGGAAAAGTGCAGAAAAGTGTTTCTAGCCGTTGTGGAGTTGCAACAAGTGAGAATAGATCCATTGCAAGCTACAAAACGGCTAGTTTTCATTCATAAGTGTTCCCAAAGGCTAAGAGGCATCCCCAGCTATAAATAGGACCCCTTGGGCTTCATTCCAAGGTTGAGCATTCATTGCAAACTCTTTATGAGGTTCCTATTCTATAGTTGAGTGCTTCCTACAGCCTCCTCTCTCTCTCTCGAAGCTTAATCACTTGCTACATCTATTAGAGTGAGTAGGAAATCTGTAAGAGAGCTAGTCCTACATGTATATCTTGTGAGGCTCTCACTTCCACCACCTCCACTTCTCTCATTTGCAATCATGAAGATGAAGGTTCTCTCTCTTGTCCAAGAGAGGTGAAGAAGAACAAGGGAAGGCGTCCCTTGGTGAAGATCAAGGCTAAAGACTTGGAGCTAGAGTGGGTAAGCCCTTGGAGAAGGCAGAAGACTCAAGCTCAAGTGGGTAAGACCTTGGTGAAAGCTTCTCTGAGTGAAGGTGAAGTCAAAAGCTGAAGATCCAAGAAGAGTGGGTAATTCCTGCAAGGCTGAAGACTTGTGCAAGAGTGCGTAAGTCCTTGGAGAAGGCCGAAGACTCTTGCAAAATGGGTAAGTCCTTGGTAAGGTTGAAGACTCTTTGTCTTGGATAGGTAAGTCTTTTGTTTGGTCATGGATTGTATGTCTTATGAATGAATATAAGAGTGCAATAGTTTGGAAGTTCTAGAGGTTGACCTCTCTAGGCAAGTGGACTGACACACTTCTAGTTTGAAGTGTGGAACCACTCTAAATAACTTGTCTATTGGTGCATGTTCAATCTCTCTCATCCTTGCTATGTATGATTTAGTTGTACTCAAATTGCCTGTTTGCAACCTTATCTGGTCATATATTTTGAAGGTTTAATGAGTTTTCTTTAAGTGCTTTCAGCTCTATTCACCCCCCCCTCTAGAGCATCTAATCACCCATCTAGGATCCAACAAGTGGTATCAGAGTGGGTCTTCTCCAAGCATACTTCAACAAGTAGGAGAAGATGGGTGACTACCAAGGAGGGAGACTCAGCCTACCAATCTTTGATGGGAACAATTTCCTCTATTGGAGAAGAAGGCTTCAATTCTACATCCAAGGATCAAGTCTTGAGATGTGATAAATGGTGAATAGCCCATACATGCAACCAAAGACAAAGATTGAAGAATGGGATGAAGCCGCCTTGATGAAAGCAACCTTGAATGCTAGAGCCATGCATATCCTATATGCCTCCATGACCCCCACCGAGTTCAACTGGATTTCTTCTTGTGAGATGGCCTATGAGGTATGGAGAAAACTTTGCATCACTTATGAAGGGACAGATCAAGTGAAGGAAAGCAAAGTCTACATGCTCAAAGGGCTGCTTGAGAACTTCAAGATGGGAAAGGAGGAGAGCATAGCCAACATGTACTCAAGGCTCAACACCATCTTGAATGGTCTTGCTATTCTAGGACATCATATGTCTAGTGGAGAGATCAACTCAAAGATCCTTAGAACTCTCCCCAAGAGGTGGGAATCCAAGGTGACTTCTAGTGAAGAAGCAAGGTCTCTTAGGGATATTCCTATTGAAGAGCTCATTGGAAATCTACAAGCACATGAAGCTACACTTGATAAGAGGGAGGAATTAGAAAGACAAGAGGAGAAAGAACTCAAGAGAATGAAGAAGGCTGAAATCAAAGCTCAAATCAAGGCTATTGTTGGTCAAGCTTCTCCATCCTCTCAAGTTGAAGAAGATGACATGTACTCCAAGGGTAGACTCTATAAAGGCAAGTCATCCTCCATCTAGTACTTCACATGTGGAAAGAAGGGTCACTACAAGGAAGATTGCCCACAAGGCAAAAAGACCCATCTTCACAAGAAGAAATGGCAATCAAGTGGCTCCTCCAACTCAAGCTCAAGTGAAGATTCAAGTGAAGGATCAAGCTCAAGCTCTAGTGATGAAGGAGAATGCCATTTTGCTCTTTTAGCATCAACAAGTGAAGACTCAAGTGAGGTAAATCTAAACTCTCTAGATAAAAAATCTTTGATTGCTATTATTCATGATATTTGTGCCTCTCTTAAGTTTTCTAAAAGGAAAAAGAAAAAGCTTGCTAAAATTGTTGATAATTTGCATGTAGAACTAGATGATCTTGAACATGGTAATTCTTGCTTGCTTGATGATAAAAATGATTGTCTTAGTCAAGTAGATTCTCTTAAACTTGAAAATACTAGTTTACTTGATAATGTTAGATTTCTAGAAGCTCAACCTATCGTGCCTAGTTCTAATGAAGAGCATACTTTAATTGTTGATTCTCTCATGCATGAGCTTGATACTCTTAAAACTGAAAACGTAGAACTCAAGCTTATTGATGATGCTAGGAGAGAAGAAATCTATGCTTATCAAAGAGAATTAGTGGTGCTTAAATCTGAAAATGCCTCCTTGCTTGCTAAAATCAATGGGCATGAACCTTGTTCTAGTTATAGTAATAGAGAGAATGATGTTGCTGCTCTTCATATTGATAGAGATTCTTATTTAACTAAAACTCTTTACTTAGAAAATGATCTTTTGCATGCTAGAGATAATGTCAATAATTTGTCTTCTACTATTGCTTCTCTTAAGCATGATAATGACAGTTTGAGATCATCCTTGCAAAGATTCTTAGTTGGTAAAAAGAGTCTTAATGACATCCTACACCATACTACTAAACAAATTGGTAGACATGGTTTAGGGTATGATAGTAGTCAAGGGAACAACAAAGATAAAGGACCTCCAATATTCCATGGAGAATCCTCTAGTTCCAAGACTATGGGCACATGCAACTATTGCAATGAATTTGGTCATTATTCTACTTGTTGTCCTTTTAGGAAAGGACCCAAGAACAATAGGACTTGGGTTGCTAAACTAACCCTTCCGGACCCAAAAACATGATTGGGGACCATTTCATCTTTATTCTTGTAGGTAATTGCAAATGGATTGACTTGAGCTATTGAATTGCAAATTGACTTCTCAATCCAAATGTAAGAAGAAAGCTGAGATGTGTAGAGGGTGATAACAAGTGGAAAAGGAGTGGTAAGCACAAAGGTAATGTTTTTCTTGCTTATAACCATTTCTAACTTATTTTTGTCAAGTTAGTGTGCACTATACATATGGTTTTTGAGTCAAGAGTGGCATTTTGTGATTCTCTTCACACTCTTGCTCAAAAACTATTTCTAATGCTTCTATAGTGCATTACTAACTTGCTTAGACATGTTTGGATATGGTTTGTATTTTTAATCATGCCCTTAAATATGTTTTTATGAAATATATATGCTCTTTGACAGCTGGTCTGTCGGTCGAGTTTTCCCTATTGAAACTCGACCGATTGGCACCAATGGGTGTTGCCAACAGCTGTCATCGGTCGAGTTGTCAATGCACAGAACTCGACCGATAACACTGTGCTCAGAATATACATTTGGCTTATTGAGTGAGAATTTCCCTCTCAACTAGATTTTCTCAACCAATAGCCTCATTCTTTGGCACTCTCATTTGGTACCTTTATATATGCATATTGCCATGTTCTAAATTGCCTATCTTGCTTACAACTCTATCTCTCCTAATTACTCTAAATTGGTATATCCATATCTTGCAATTACTTGCTTTGAGTTGTTTTGCAGGTTTTGATGATGATCTATTTGGATCTCTTGGTTCTGTCTAAAAATTGCTTTCGTTGTTCTCTAACTTGCTACATCTATATAGGTGTATATCTTGTGTTGATACAACCTTGAGGTTCATAGGGGTAACCATCTTATGGTAAGGATGCATATTTAGTGAGTTATATCCTTTCATGCTTCTAAAATTGCATATCTCTTTGTTTGGATATATCTCTTCATCTACTCATAGCTTGCTCTTTAACTTGTGTATCTTTTGGTATATCTTGCTATGATCTAGATCCTACTAGTAGTCCTAACTTGTGATATCATCTACTAGTAGTTCATATACATGTAGTTCTAACCCTGTTTATAATTGGCATCTTTGCTCATCTATATGCTATGCTTGTATCTTGTCTCATACATGCTCAAGATTGTTCCTTGAATTGCATATCTACTATCTTGAGTTGCTTGCATAACATTGTGATGCAGGGCACAAAGAGCTACATTATATGTAGAAATTGGAGTATTTTTGGATTTTATGCAGTTTTTGCTCCAGTTTCAGTTTTTGGTGCAAGACTAGTGTTTTTCATGCAGAAACAACCTTCTGAGCAAGACTCATCGCTCTGCCATGAGCTCCGATGGTTTTTGGTCAAATTCCATCATCTTGAGGGTCAAAATTGTGAGTTATTGTTTTTCTGCAGCACTTTATCTTGCATTTTGGGTTGTTCAAGTATATGTTTTAACTTGCTTTTCTTTCTATGCTTGGACAAGACCCTATCTGTGCTCTTCTACTCTCGTTATATATATTTGTGTTATCTCCTTTCTCTTAACAAGTGGTGTTTCTTTTTTCTTCATAACCCCACTTTTTGAAATGACAAAGGGGGAGAAAGGTATGTCTTCTTTTAAAAAGAGGAAGAAGGCATGTCTTACATGAATAAGAGAAGTATGTTCATGTAAAGGGGAGAAGGTAAAGAGGAGAAGACATATATGTGTAGAACATATATGAGTCGAAGACATAGTATTCTATAAATGTTATGAAAGCTAACCGTGCAGGAGAAATAGCATCAATTGAGGGGGAGTATGAGAACTCCATGCACATCAATTGAGGTGGAGCATATGAACTCAATTCTTTTGAAACCCCTATGTTTCTCCAGAGGTATGAATTTACTTAAATGCTTTCAATACATTTATGGAATGGTTTGTCATCTTCAAAAAGGGGGAGATTGTTGAGTCAAGGTCAATTAGGTCAATGTTGACACACGTCTAAATTGACTAAACCCGTGTTTTGATGATGACTAACCATTCCACATATTGGTGTCTAATTCTTCTACTTGAGTGATTTCAGATTAGGTATAGACACACTCCAATTGCCCTAACTTGCGCATCTCAAATTGGAGAAAAGACAAGTCAATGTCAATACAAGTGCACGTTTTTGTAATATGATGTATATCCATTAGAATCATGTTGTAAATCACTTGTAATGATTGTATGACTTGTAATTAAGCTTAGAAAAATATCAGGAACACTTAGATCGAATATTAGAGCACTTTAAATGCATCTTTGAAAATCAATTACAGGCACTTGGTCGGTCCAGTTTCCCACCCTGAAACTCGACCGATCAACCTTGATCGATTTTCTGAAGATTGCATCGGTCGAGTTGTGTACTCACATAACTCGACCGATTGGGTAGTAGGCCATTTTCAGTTGAAATGGTCGGTCGAGTTTCCTCAGGACAAACTCGACCGATCCTTTGCACATCGGTTTGCCTCCTACTTGATCGGTCGAGTTACACCCATTAAAACTCGACCGATTGCACTGTACGGAAAAGTACAGAAAAGTGTTTCTAGCCGTTGTGGAGTTGCAACAAGTGAGAATAGATCCGTTGCAAGCCACAAAATGGTTAGTTTTCGTTCATAAGTGTTCCCAAAGGCTAAGAGGCATCCCCAGCTATAAATAGGACCCCTTGGGCTTCATTCCAAGGTTGAGCATTCATTGCAAACTCTTTATGAGGTTCCTATTCTATACTTGAGTGCTTCCTACAGCCTCCTCTCTCTCTCTCTAAGCTTAATCACTTGCTACATCCATTAGAGTGAGTAGGAAATCTGTAAGAGAGCTAGTCCTACATGTATATCTTGTGAGGCTCTCACTTCCACCACCTCCACTTCTCTCATTTGCAATCATGAAGATGAAGGTTCTCTCTCTTGTCCAAGAGAGGTGAAGAAGAACAAGGGAAGGCGTCCCTTGGTGAAGATCAAGGCTAAAGACTTGGAGCTAGAGTGGGTAAGCCCTTGGAGAAGGCAGAAGACTCAAGGTCAAGTGGGTAACACCTTGGTGAAAGCTTCTCCGAGTGAAGGTGAAGTCAAAAGCTGAAGATCCAAGAAGAGTGGGTAATTCCTGCAAGGCCGAAGACTTGTGCAAGAGTGGGTAAGTCCTTGGAGAAGGCCGAAGACTCTTGCAAAGTGGGTAAGTCCTTGGTAAGGTTGAAGACTCTTTGTCTTGGATAGGTAAGTCTTTTGTTTGGTCATGCATTGTATGTCTTATGAATGAATATAAGAGTGCAATAGTTTGGAAGTCCTAGAGGTTGACCTCTCTAGGAAAGTGGACTGACACACTTCTAGTTTGAAGTGTGGAACCACTCTAAATAGCTTGTCTATTGGTGAATGTTCAATCTCTCTCATCTTTTCTATGTATGATTTAGTTGCACTCAAATTGCCTATTTAGCAACCTTATCTTGTCATATATTTTGAAGGTTTAATGAGTTTTGTTTAAGTGCTTTCAGCTCTATTCACCCCCCCCTCTAGATCATCTAATCACCCATCTAGGATCCAACAAGTGGTATCATAGCGGGTCTTCTCCAAGCATACTTCAACAAGTAGGAGAAGCTGGGTGACTACCAAGGAGGAAGAATCAGCCTACCAATCTTTGATGGGAGAAATTTCCTCTATTGGAGAAGAAGGCTTCAATTCTACATCCAAGGATCAAGTTTTGAGATGTGGCAAATGGTGAATAGCCCATACATGCAACCAAAGACAAAGATTAAAGAATGCGATGAAGCCGCCTTGATGAAAGCAACTTTGAATGCTAGAGCCATTCATATCCTATATGCCTCCATGACCCCCACCAAGTTCAACTGGATTTCTTCTTGTGAGACGGCCTATGAGGTATGGAGAAAGCTTTGCATCACTTATGAAGGGAGAGATCAAGTGAAGGAAAGCAAAGTCTACATGCTCAAAGGGCTGCTTGAGAACTTCAAGATGGGAAAGGAGGAGAGCATAGCCAACATGTACTCAAGGCTCAACACCATTTTGAATGGTCTTGCTATTCTAGGACATCCTATGTCTAGTGGAGAGATCAACTCAATGATCCTTAGAACTCTCCCCAAGAGGTGGGAATCCAAGGTGACTTCTATTGAAGAAGCAAGGTCTCTTAGGGATATTCCTATTGAAGAGCTCATTGGAAATCTACAAGCACATGAAGCTACACTTGACAAGAGGGAGGAATTAGAAAGACAAGAGGAGAAAGAACTCAAGAGAATGAAGAAGGCTGAAATCAAAGCTCAAATTAAGGCTATTGTTGGTCAAGCTTCTCCATCCTCTCAAGTTGAAGAAGATGCCATGTACTCCAAGGGTAGACTCTACAAAGGCAAGTCATCCTCCATCCGGTGCTTCAGATGTGGAAATAAGGGTCACTACAAGGAAGATTGCCCACAAGGCAAAAAGACCCATCTTCACAAGAAGAAATGGCAATCAAGTGGCTCCTCCAACTCAAGCTCAAGTGAAGATTCAAGTGAAGGATCAAGCTCAAGCTCTAGTGATGAAGGAGAATGCCATTTTGCTCTTATAGCATCAACAAGTGAAGACTCAAGTGAGGTAAATCTAAACTCTCTAGATAAAGAATCTTTGATTGCTATTATTCATGATATTTGTGCCTCTCTTAAGTTTTCTAAAAGGAAAAAGAAAAAGCTTGCTAAAATTGTTGATAATTTGCATGTAGAACTAGATGATCTTGAACATGCTAATTCTTGCTTGCTTGATGGTAAAAATGATTGTCTTAGTCAAGTATATTCTCTTAAACTTGAAAATACTAGTTTACTTGATAAGGTTAGATTTCTAGAAGCTCAACCTATCGTGCCTAGTTCTAATGAAGAGCATACTTTAATTGTTGATTCTCTCATGCATGAGGTTGATACTCTTAAAACTGAAAACGTAGAACTCAAGCTTATTGATGATGCTAGGAGAGAAGAAATCTATGGTTATCAAAGAGAATTAGTGGTGCTTAAATCTGAAAATGCCTCCTTGCTTGCTAAAATCAATGGGCATGAACCTTGTTCTAGTTATACTAATAGAGAGAATGATGTTGCTGGTCTTCATATTGATAGAGATTCTTATTTAACTAAAACTCTTCGCTTAGAAAATGATCTTTTGCATGCTAGAGATAATGTCAATAATTTGTCTTCTACTATTGCTTCTCTTAAGTATGATAATGACAGTTTGAGATCATCCTTGCAAAGATTCTTAGTTGGTAAAAAGAGTCTTAATGACATCCTACACCATACTACTAAACAAATTGGTAGACATGGTTTAGGGTATGATAGTAGTCAAGGGAACAACAAAGATAAAGGACCTCCAATATTCCATGGAGAATCCTCTAGTTCCAAGACTATGGGCACATGCAACTATTGCAATGAATTTGGTCATTATTCTACTTGTTGTCCTTTTAGGAAAGCACCCAAGAGCAATAGGACTTGGGTTGCTAAACTAACCCTTCCGGACCCAAAAACATGATTGGGGACCATTTCATCTTTCTTCTTGTAGGTAATTGCAAATGGATTGACTTGAGCTATTGAATTGCAAATTGACTTCTCAATCCACATGTAAGAAGAAAGGTGAGATGTGTAGAGGGTGACAACAAGTGGAAAAGGAGTGGTAAGCACAAAGGTAATGTTTTTCTTTCTTATAACCATTTCTAACTTGTTTTTGTCAAGTTAGTGTGCACTATACATATGGTTTTTGAGTCAAGAGTGGCATTTTGTGATTCTCTTCACACTCTTGCTCAAAAACTGTTTCGAATGCTTCTATAGTGCATTACTAACTTGCTTAGACATGTTTGGATATGGTTTGTCTTTTTAGGCATGCCCTTAAATATGTTTCTATGAAATATATATGCTCTTTGACAGCTGGTCTATCGGTCGAGTTTTCCCTATTGAAACTCGACCGATTGGCACCAATGGGTGTTGCCAACAGCTGTCATCGGTCGAGTTGTCAATGCACAGAACTCGACCGATAACACTGTGCTCAGAATATAAATTTGGCTTATTGAGTGAGAATTTCCCTCTCAACTAGATTTTCTCAACCAATAGCCTCATTCTTTGACACTCTCATTTGGTACCTTTATATATGCATATTTCCATGTTCTAAATTGCCTATCTTGCTTACAACTCTATCTCTCCTAATTGCTTTAAATTGGTATATCCATATCTTGCAATTACTTGCTTTGAGTTGTTTTGCAGGTTTTGATGATGATCTCTTTGGATCTCTTGGTTGTGTCTAAAAATTGCTTTCATTTTTCTCTAACTTGCTACATCTATATAGGTGAATATCTTGTGTTGATACAACCTTGAGGTTCATAGGGGTAATCATCTTATGGTAAGGATGCATATTTAGTGAGTTATATCCTTTCATGCTTCTAAAATTGCATATCTCTTTGTTTGGATATATCTTTTCATCTACTCATAGCTTGCTCTTTAACTTGTGTATCTTTTGGTATCTCTTGCTATGATATAGATCCTACTAGTAGTCCTAACTTGTGATATCATCTACTAGTAGTTCATATACATGTAGTTCTAACCCTGTTTATAATTGGCATCTTTGCTCATCTATATGCTATGCTTGTATCTTGTCTCATACATGCTCAAGATTGTTCCTTGAATTGCATATCTACTATCTTGAGTTGCTTGCATAACATTGTGATGCAGGGCACAAAGAGCTACATTATATGTTGAAATTGGAGTATTTTTGGATTTGATGCAGGTTTTGCTCCAGTTTCAGTTTTTGGTGCAAGACTAGTGTTTTTCATGCAGAAACAACCTTCTGAGCAAGACTCATCACTCTGCCATGAGCTCTGATGGTTTTTGGTCAAATTCCATCATCTTGAGGGTCAAAATTGCGAGTTATTGTTTTTTTGTAGCACTTTATCTTGCATTTTGGGTTGTTCAAGTATATGTTTTAACTTGCTTTTCTTTCTATGCTTGGACAAGACCCTATCTGTGCTCTTCTACTCTCGTTATATATATTTGTGTTATCTCCTTTCTCTTAACAAGTGATGTTTCTTTTTTCTTCATAACCCCACTTTTTGAAATGACAAAGGGGGAGAAAGGTATGTCTTCTTTTAAAAAGAGGAAGAAGGCATGTCTTACATGAAGAAGAGAAGTATGTTCATGTAAAGGGGAGAAGGTAAAGAGGAGAAGACATATATGTGTAGAACATATATGAGTCCAAGACATAGTATTCTATAAATGTTATGAAAGCTAACCGTGCAGGAAAAATAACATCAATTGAGGGGCAGTATGAGAACTCCATGCACATAAATTGAGGGGGAGCATATGAACTCAATTCTTTTGAGACCCCTATGTTTCTCCAGAGGTATGAATTTACTTAAATGCTTTCAATACATTTATGGAATGGTTTGTCATCTTCAAAAAGGCGGAGATTGTTGAGTCAAGGTCAATTAGGTCAATGTTGACTCACGTCTAAATTGACTAAACCCGTGTTTTGATGATGACTAACCATTCCACATATTGGTGTCTAATTCTTCTACTTGAGTGATTTCAGATTAGGTATAGACACACTCCAATTGCCCTAACTTGCGTATCTCAAATTGGAGAAAAGACAAGTCAAAGTCAATACAAGTGCATGTTTTTGTAATATGATGTATATCCATTAGAATCATGTTGTAAATCACTTGTAATGATTGTATGACTTGTAATTAAGCTTAGAAAAATATCAGGAACACTTAGATCGAATATTAGAGCACTTTAAATGCATCTTTGAAAATCAATTACAGGCACTTGGTCGGTCTAGTTTCCCACCCTGAAACTCGACCGATCAACCTTGATCGATTTTCTGAAGATTGCATCGGTCGAGTTGTGCACTCACAGAACTCGACCGATTGGGTAGTAGGCTATTTCCAGTTGAAATGGTCAGTCGAGTTTCCTCAGGACAAACTCGACCGATCCTTTGAACATCGGTTTGCCTCCTACTTGATCGTTCGAGTTACACCCATTAAAACTCGACCGATTGCACTGTACGGAAAAGTGCAGAAAAGTGTTTCTAGCCGTTGTGGAGTTGCAACAAGTGAGAATAGATCCGTTGCAAGCCACAAAATGACTAGTTTTCATTAATAAGTGTTCCCAAAGGCTAAGAGGCATCCCCAGCTATAAATAGGACCCCTTGGGCTTCATTCCAAGGTTGAGCATTCATTGCAAACTCTTTATGAGGTTCCTATTCTATACTTGAGTGCTTCCTACAGCCTCCTCTCTCTCTCTCTAAGCTTAATCACTTGCTACATCCATTAGAGTGAGTAGGAAATCTGTAAGAGAGCTAGTCCTACATGTATATCTTGTGAGGCTCTCACTTCCACCACCTCCACTTCTTTAATTTGCAATCATGAAGATGAAGGTTCTCTCTCTTGTCCAAGAGAGGTGAAGAAGAACAAGGGAAGGCGTCCCTTGGTGAAGATCAAGGCTAAAGACTTGGAGCTAGAGTGGGTAAGCCCTTGGAGAAGGCAGAAGACTCAAGCTCAAGTGGGTAAGACCTTGGTGAAAGCTTCTCCGAGTGAAGGTGAAGTCAAAAGCTGAAGATCCAAGAAGAGTGGGTAATTCCTGCAAGGCCGAAGACTTGTGCAAGAGTGGGTAAGTCCTTGGAGAAGGCCGAAGACTCTTGCAAAGTGGGTAAGTCCTTGGTAAGGTTGAAGACTCTTTGTCTTGGATAGGTAAGTCTTTTGTTTGGTCATGCATTGTATGTCTTATGAATGAATATAAGAGTGCAATAGTTTGGAAGTCCTAGAGGTTGACCTCTCTAGGCAAGTGGACTGACACACTTCTAGTTTGAAGTGTGGAACCACTCTAAATAGCTTGTCTATTGGTGCATGTTCAATCTCTCTCATCCTTGCTATGCATGATTTAGTTGCACTCAAATTGCCTATTTAGCAACCTTATCTTGTCATATATTTTGCAGGTTTAATGAGTTTTGTTTAAGTGCTTTCAGCTCTATTCATCCCCCTCTAGAGCATCTAATCACCCATCTAGGATCCAACAAGTGGTATCAGAGCGGGTCTTCTCCAAGCATACTTCAACAAGTAGGAAAAGATGGGTGACTACCAAGGAGGAAGAATCAACCTACCAATCTTTGATGGGAGCAATTTCCTCTATTGGAGAAGAAGGCTTCAATTCTAAATCCAAGGATCAAGTCTTGAGATGTGGCAAATGGTGAATAGCCCATACATGCAACCAAAGACAAAGATTGAAGAATGGGATAAAGCCGCCTTGATGAAAGCAACCTTGAATGCTAGAGCCATGCATATCCTATATGCCTCCATGACCCCCACCGAGTTCAACCAGATTTCTTCTTGTGAGACGGCCTATGAGGTATGGAGAATGCTTTGCATCACTTATGAAGGGACATATCAAGTGAAGGAAAGCAAAGTCTACATGCTCAAAGGGCTGCTTGAGAACTTCAAGATGGGAAAGGAGGAGAGCATAGCCAACATGTACTCAAGGCTCAACACCATCTTGAATGGTCTTGCTATTCTAGGACATCCTATGTCTAGTGGAGAGATCAACTCAAAGATCCTTAGAACTCTCCCCAAGAGGTGGGAATCCAAGGTGACTTCTATTGAAGAAGCAAGGTCTCTTAGGGATATTCCTATTGAAGAGCTCATTGGAAATATACAAGCACATGAAGCTACACTTGACAAGAGGGAGGAATTAGAAAGACAAGAGGAGAAAGAACTCAAGAGAATGAAGAAGGCTGAAATCAAAGCTCAAATCAAGGCTATTGTTGGTCAAGCTTCTCCATCCTCTCAAGTTGAAGAAGATGCCATGTACTCCAAGGGTAGACTCTACAAAGGCAAGTCATCCTCCATCCGGTGCTTCACATGTGGAAAGAAGGGTCACTACAAGGAAGATTGCCCACAAGGCAAAAAGACCCATCTTCACAAGAAGAAATGGCAATCAAGTGGCTCCTCCAACTCAAGCTCAAGTGAAGATTCAAGTGAAGGATCAAGCTCAAGCTCTAGTGATGAAGGAGAATGCCATTTTGCTCTTATAGCATCAACAAGTGAAGACTCAAGTGAGGTAAATCTAAACTCTCTAGATAAAGAATCTTTGATTGCTATTATTCATGATATTTGTGCCTCTCTTAAGTTTTCTAAAAGGAAAAAGAAAAAGCTTGCTAAAATTGTTGATAATTTGCATGTAGAACTAGATGATCTTGAACATGCTAATTCTTGCTTGCTTGATGATAAAAATGATTGTCTTAGTCAAGTAGATTCTCTTAAACTTGAAAATACTAGTTTACTTGATAAGGTTAGATTTCTAGAAGCTCAACCTATCGTGCCTAGTTCTAATGAAGAGCATACTTTAATTGTTGATTCTCTCATGCATGAGGTTGATACTCTTAAAACTGAAAACGTAGAACTCAAGCTTATTGACGATGCTAGGAGAGAAGAAATCTATGGTTATCAAAGAGAATTAGTGGTGCTTAAATCTGAAAATGCCTCCTTGCTTGCTAAAATCAATGGGCATAAACCTTGTTCTAGTTATACTAATAGAGAGAATGATGTTGCTTCTCTTCATGTGGATAGAGATTCTTATTTAACTAAAACTATTTGCTTAGAAAATGATCTTTTGCATGCTAGAGATAATGTCAATAATTTGTCTTCTACTATTGCTTCTCTTAAGCATGATAATGACAGTTTGAGATAAACCTTGCAAAGATTCTTAGTTGGTAAAAAGAGTCTTAATGACATCCTACACCATACTACTAAACAAATTGGTAGACATGGTTTAGGGTATGATAGTAGTCAAGGGAACAACAAAGATAAAGGACCTCCAATATTCCATGGAGAATCCTCTAGTTCCAAGACTATGGGCACATGCAACTATTGCAATGAATTTGGTCATTATTCTACTTGTTGTCCTTTTAGGAAAGCACCCAAGAGCAATAGGACTTGGGTTGCTAAACTAACCCTTCCGGACCCAAAAACATGATTGGGGACCATTTCATCTTTCTTCTTGTAGGTAATTGCAAATGGATTGACTTGAGCTATTGAATTGCAAACTGACTTCTCAATCCACATGTAAGAAGAAAGGTGAGATGTGTAGAGGGTGACAACAAGTGGAAAAGGAGTGGTAAGCACAAAGGTAATGTTTTTCTTTCTTATAACCATTTCTAACTTGTTTTTGTCAAGTTAGTGTGCACTATACATATGGTTTTTGAGTCAAGAGTGGCATTTTGTGATTCTCTTCACACTCTTGCTCAAAAACTGTTTCGAATGCTTCTATAGTGCATTACTAACTTGCTTAGACATGTTTGGATATGGTTTGTCTTTTTAGGCATGCCCTTAAATATGTTTCTATGAAATATATATGCTCTTTGACAGATGGTCTGTCGGTCGAGTTTTCCCTATTGAAACTCGACCGATTGGCACCAATGGGTGTTGCCAACAGCTGTCATCGGTCGAGTTGTCAATGCACAGAACTCGACCGATAACACTGTGCTCAGAATATAAATTTGGCTTATTGAGTGAGAATTTCCCTCTCAACTAGATTTTCTCAACCAATAGCCTCATTCTTTGGCACTCTCATTTGGTACCTTTATATATGCATATTGCCATGTTCTAAATTGCCTATCTTTCTTACAACTCTATCTCTCCTAATTGCTCTAAATTGGTATATCCATATCTTGCAATTACTTGCTTTGAGTTGTTTTGCAGGTTTTGATGATGATCTCTTTGGATCTCTTGGTTGTGTCTAAAAATTGCTTCCGTTGTGCTCTAACTTGCTACATCTATATAGGTGTATATCTTGTGTTGATACAACCTTAAGGTTCATAGGGGTAATCTGTTGGGTTTTAGGGGAGACGGAGAAGGCAGCGGAAACAAAAAATTTCTCCCCCAACCCATACCGAGGAAACGCGTCAACGTATATATAATAGGAAAGGATGGTTTGTGGAATCATACCTTGTCCCGAGGCTTGCTCGGCGACAATACCTCGCGCAATGCGCGGTATTCAACTCCGGTCTTGGACGACGTCTGTGCAGCTCCTGGTCGCACCAGGACTGACGACTCCTCCTACCGGACTGTCGGATGACAGTTGTCCTCCTGAGCGGCAGTGTCCTCCCGCCTCTGTAGTAGTCCACACGGATCACCTGGAACTCCACACTCCTTGTCCCACAAGGAAGTGGAAGGAGTCGCACCCTCCTGTTGACGTACTAGTCGCCAACACACTCTCCTGCTACCAGTTGCAACTGCAGTTGTCCTTCCCTTGCTGTACCTCCCTTTTGCGGGAAGCACTTGCTCGGGATCTCTCACGGTTACCAAAACCAGAGAGAACGACAACTTCGCAAAGCAACCGGCTTGCATTGAGTTGTACTCTGAGAAGCCCCCAATACCCCTATATATATAGGCGGGTCATGGGACATGGTTCTCTGTGCCCGACAATATGGGACTAAAGCAGGAGTAGAAGGGTTCGAGATTTTCCACAAAAAGCAACCAACTTGCAACCTGAACCGATCAGTTCACAAGTGAACCGGTCGGTTGGGGACCTGAATCGGTCGGTTGGAGCACCAACCGATCGGTTGGGACCCATGAGCTGATCGGTTCACTTCTGAACCGGTCGGATCGTGGTCCTGGTCGGTACCCGATTGACTTTCCTTCTTTCGTTTCTAATTGGTATCGAATACCAATCCTTGTTCCAATCAAATTGGGCAAGTGAAACGCAAGGAAAATTCTCACCGACCTGACTTTCCCAACTTGCTCAGTTGCACCAGTTGAACCGATCGGTTCAACACTTGAACCGCTCGTTTCACCCTGGGCTTGAGCCGATCGACTCAATACTTGAGCCGACCGGTTCAACAACCTCAGTTGACCGGTTCAACACTTGAACCGATCGATTGGGAGTACAAGTTGTGTAGAATCAGTCAAATGCGATTTCAATCAATCCGATACTCCAATCAATGCGTCCAACACCTTAAACCATATGATATTGAGTCATCGACTGATTGAGTGTTTAATTGAACTACTAAACTCCTTTAGTAATCAATCTAAACGTTGCTTGTGGACAAAACTCCTCTTCCAGGTTAAATCCTATGTGTGTGACCCTGCAGGTCCATTTCACGTTGGCAGTGAAAGTCCATAACACTTATGACTTCACAAGCAAAGAGCGGTGCCTAGTCACACATCAGTGCTACCCAAGTGAAAGTAGAAAGTTGGAGAACAACTTTCATCCTACAATCCATGAATGGTGTTACAGTGAATGTATAATTCCTTTGTCACTGATATCCCGAATGAACTCAAGACATGGAACAGTCATCCTGTCAACGTTCATTCACTTTCTTGATCTCAGAGTAGATTGAAGGAGATATGTATGACATCAATATCACATACTGATTCACACATGAGTGCGCATGCCTATCTCAATCCTACTCATCAAGTGGCCTTGGATATCAAACTCCCTCAGGAGGGACAAATCCCATATCTATCACTCACCCCTCAAAAGCCCCATGTGTCAAAGCCACCCAATCATCACCTTTATAAAAACCCATGTTTCAGGACTGCGTTTGATGATGTCAAAGTGTGCCCAACGACATGTGTTGAGTGTAGTGATTTCAGGTCAAAGAATCACACTCACCACCATCACTGTGAGTACTGACTGTGACTACCATCTCATGGTTCCATGTGTCAAACTCACGGTGGGTCTGTCCGGTACACTTGTTCTCTAACAAGTACCTATGTGTTTGGTTTGATATCTCTATATCATGACTAATGGGATTCTGTCATCAACCAACACCACAATCTAGTCTTATGTGTCATTGCTGTCTATCTACCTTCCACAATGACATCCGACTAGGGACATAACAAGAATGTACAAACTCTTAGCATCCGTATGATCTCATCGTTCAGGTCCTCAATCTGAAAGCATACGTCATTGAGTACTGTCATTCTCTAGACATTCAATCTGTTCTATCACTATCTCATATGACTGAACCAGAAAGAATTGGAAGCTTGCCTTTGATGTTTATCAAATCAATCTTAATGTATCCCACCAATCATCCCATGATTGGCTCTCAGGGCATACATACCAACAGACTCCCACTTGCACTGCGAGCCAATCACTCTTGAATCATATTCATAGTGATATTCAAACATGTCCCACATGTTACTGTGCTCTAGTGCCAACATAGTGAGTAATGGAAACACCTTGCCATAGTCAGTATAAATTGCATGTCTCTCATCTCTTCGCTGTACGTTGCACGTATGAGATGGAGTTGCCGTAATATGCGATCTAGTATTCCATTGCTAACCTTTAGCCACATTGCATGATCAAGGATTCCAGATTTGTCATCAATGAGTGGAATATCTATAAGTTCATCTCATGAACTTCCAGATCCATATAGTATCCACTGTTGTTCTCTAACACACGGATACTCGACATTTCCCTTTTAAATGGTTTTATTGGAACACTTCCAATTATCAACAAACTTTCACTTTTATACATCCTATGTATATTTTGCGATTAATTTTCTGTCCTTTCGGAAGTTCGCATCAATGTAACTCTTTACATCGAACTCTTCCTTATCTCCATAGAACTAGTACTTCACAAGTACTTATCAAGTTCTCATGGTATTCCAGTAACCCTTACTGGAAGTAGACAGACATCCACTCGTCATGTTCTACATACGAGTTATCAGGATGGGCACATCATATTGCCATGTCCTACATACAAGATGATGAATGCATTTTATTCTTGCCATGTCATACATGCAAGACAATGGGATGATTACATACATGATAGATCCATATCTATTATTAGTGTTCCCATTCTTCATAAGAATTGGACACTTGTCCTTGGGATACTAATATCCATATAACATGGACAAGTTTTCTCCCACTGAATCTGTGCATATTGAACCCTTCAGTACAGATTGCCAATGTATGTTTTCTCTCTTCAGGTCAAGAGGTTTTCAAGAACTATCTCTATAGATCTCTATTCCTATCACATAGGAAACATCTCTATCTTCCTTAAAGATAATTTCCACTTTTGGATTTCCATTCTAGAACATTTCCATTTCACATCAACATGTGGAATGTGAACACGCTCCCACTAAATCACAGATCCCTTCTTTATCTTTGACATGTCAGTCAAACCCTTTGACTATATCATCAAAGTAAAGATCCAATTCTGAGTTGCTTGTACTCAATCAATCACATTGATTAGTCCATTGTAACTTATAGACTTCATTTGCATTAGTGGCTTCATAAACCTTATAGGTTGTGTCACGTACACATCCTTGTTTTATTGCTCATAAGAATGCGGTTTTAGTATCCATATGCCAAATGTCTCAGTCATTAAGTTGCAACCAACAAGCATCATCCTTCTCAAAATGTTATCCATGTGTCTTAACACTTAAGACTCATTTGCACTTATGGATTTCATCCAATGAGTGCTACCATCAAGGTCATACCTTATGGTTCACATGGAAATCATTTAGGATGTAATGATCATAAATCATAACTCAAAATTCGGTTCCTCATATTCATCTAGATAGTTGACTCATCACATGAACAACTCATCACATAGATAATTGAGGTGTATCTGTTAAGGATATAAGAACTCACAACCCTTGTGATTCTTAATTTCCTTTATTAGTGTGGGGTATTCTTTTATTAAGAAGAATTCAGTTATTCGATAATCATTCTCTAACTCCTTAGAGTATGATTCCTTCTTGATTTAGACATCACTATGCCTTAATCATGAGTTCACTATGATACACTATCATAATCACTCATAAGGATCTCAAACATTTGGTCCAAGTATTTTATTCATTGATCTCATCAAGAATTAATACTTTACCAAATGTGTACTTCATTTATGATAATCTTGAACACTTCAAGACATTCATATTGGTATTTCTCTAAACACCATTTGAAGTATTAGCATTTATTCCAATAGGTATGTAAATACATCACATGTATTATACCTAATAGGATAATCATTCTCCCACTACATTAGTGAAGATTGATTAATCATGTCTAAGATATTCATGTCTCTTACAGGTTCTCTAACCAAAAGAGTCTAGATTTATCCATCATATGGAAACTAGAAATGAATTTCTCATGATTGATGCTAATTAGATTGTTTGAGTTATCTATAACTTTTAGGTATCATTTTATCTTATGCATATCAAATACCACAAGATAAGCAAGGCATTGCCACAAAGATCATATCTTTAAGATCGAAACATCAACTTTATTAATTGCCATCATTGTCAAACAATATGCAAAAATAAAGTGTTTCTATCTATTGGCAATATATGAAATAGCAGTTCTCAACTCTATTTCGTGCCCTTTTAGGCTGAAATAAACTGAAAGATACTCCTATCTATGGAAGCAACACTTGCTCCAATGATGGGTACTTCTTTCTTGGTCCTTTCACAAAGGCCATCACTTCTTTGTGGACATTGCATATCATATATGACATATCCATATCTTGGTATCATATACCTCGGATAAAGAAGCGGTTCATTTCATGATACCTTAGGTGGAGATCTCTATCCCCTCCTTCATCTTCTTTTGTTCTTCCAGATATAGAGGGCAATCCCTCATACACCCTTTCCCCATGTGCCTTGAGGCTGAAGACGGCTTGGATTTCTGGCTAGCATCAGAACACTTCTTAGCTTTGCCCTTGTCCTTGCCCTTAAGAATTACCTTTTCTTTGATCACATCAAAGACTATGGTTTGTCTTTCTTCATCTTTGCCTCTACTATCCTCAACATGTCCAACAACTCTGTCAACGCTTATCAAAGTTGTTCATGTTGTAGCTTGTCATGAATTGTATGATTCTCACAACATTTGCAGTATCATACCAATAGCCAATTCTTGGCTCAGAGGGAATCCTTCTTAATCAGGTTTTCCACATACCCAATCACATTGAGTGTGTGAATACCTTACTGGATCTCCTTCTGTCATGACATACTAGGACAGTATCTTGGAGACATCATATGTCTCATGTTGTCTCTGCAACTCATAGTTCAGAGAACACAACATCAAGCACTCCTCATCAATGTCATCCTCAGTATGCTTCCATAAGCATACTTTCAGCCATTGATGTGGTGGGATCGAGTTCATTTGGTTCTGGTATAACTAGGACTTAGAGCTTTCGCTCCTTGATTGAGAACACTTCTCATCATCATCCTAACCAGTCGTGGAATTATTCCCATTTAATTTGTTGGTCTCAAAGACCGATCGCAAATAAAGTGATTTGTTGATTAACCATTTATATTAACAAAAAGGAAATATATGCAATTTTAGTCCAAAAACTCATTTTTTGACTTATTTGATTGATTTGAAAAGTTGACGATATAATTAGGCCTTTAATTAATTAAAGCTCCCACTATTTTAGTTCAAATTGATAGCCCTCACCATCAATTCGGAAGATTGCAGCGTACAACCTTCTAGTGGGCAAGATCCTGAAATCCTCTAAGTCATGAGTCAGCTTTGGCTGATCGCCCAAAACTTAGATCTCTCAGGTAGGCAACTCTTGCCAATTGCATCATATGCAACTCTTGTTGAATGAACATGCACAAATCCTTGCCATGAACATTCCTTGCCTCTGGGCTTAGACGCTCTAAGAATCACCAGTTAAGTCTAACCCAAAAGCCGACACGGTAAATATGCACCCTGCTTTGGCAGAACCTACATGTCTACCCTTCACACTTCCACAAGATAGACGGCACACCACGCTTTGGCGTAACCTACGCTTAGTCGATCAAGCTTTTCATGTGTGCCGCTAATGGAAGGCATGTAAGACTTAATATTTTAATGAGGGATTTGGTTTATATACATATACATATCCAATCACCACAATACATAGTACGTATCTTATACATGCTATATCCCACAGAAAACATGCACAAAGGATAAAAAGCGATGATTATGGCCATCCTAATGTGATTCCTCGAGCCAAGAGGAATCACGGTCATCTAGGTCTACATCATATGCAACCTGTACAAGATAACTCTGTGCCTAGCCATCCGAGTCGATCAACTCATCACATGAATGATTTGCTCTCTCTGGCCGGTCGTCTGGGTGCCACCAACCGATCGGTTGGCTCCTCCAACCGATCGGTTTGCCCGGTCGTCGTGCATCTCGTCATGTCCGCCACCCGCTCGTCTCGCTCCTCGAACGGTCATCAACCGATCGGTTCACTCCTTGAACCGATCGTCTGGAACGTCAACCGATCAGTTCACTCCTTGAACCGATCGTCTCAGCTATCATTAGGTGTCCGTCGTTCTTTGACAAAACAGGAAATAAAATTCTATCCAATTATTACATTGCTTTAAAAGGGAAACCCCGAGTTACATTCGGGGGGAGCAAAGGTAGGAAAGAATCTCGAATTATTTCGAGTTACATCAGGAATAAGAGAGGGAAGATCGGTGCGCAGACTGAGATGCAAGCAACCACAAACAACCACACACAGATAGGGGTTTATAGGCCATAATCATGCTACACACATCCACCACAAAACTCGTTTAAGGGCGACGCGTATCGAGTGCATTAATAATACATATCATATATGTAATTAGGGATTTGTGGATTTAATATTGGACATGCACAAATCCGACATTATTCGCATCGTATGCAATAAATAAAGGCGACAAACCAAAATCGATCATATCAATATTCCTAAAATATAGCGCAGTTGACGTGGCTCTGATACCACTGTTGGGTTTTAGGGGAGACAGAGAAGGCAGCGGAAACAAAAAATTTCTCCCCCAACCCATACCGAGGAAACACGTCAACGTCTATATAATAGGAAAGGATGGTTTGTGGAATCATACCTTGTCCCAAGGCTTGCTCGGCGACAATACCTCGCGCAATGCGCGGTCTTCAACTCCGGTCTTGGACGGCGTCTGTGCAGCTCCTGGTCGCACCGGGACTGACGACTCATCCTCCTACCGGACTGTCGGATGACAGTTGTCCTCCTGAGCGGCAGTGTCCTCCCGCCTCTGTAGTATTCCACACGGACCACCTGGAACTCCACACTCCTTGTCCCACAAGGAAGTGGAAGGAGTCACACCCTCCTGTTGACGTACAAGTCGCCAACACACTCTCCTGCTACCAGTTGCAACTGTAGTTGTCCTTCCCTTGCTGCACCTCCCTTTTGCGGGAAGAACTTGCTCGGGATCTCTCATGGTTACCAAAACCAGAGAGAACGACAACTTCGCAAAGCAACCGGCTTGCATTGAGTTGTACTCTGAGAATCCCCCAATACCCCTATATATAGGCGGGTCATGGGACAGGGTTCTCTGTGCCCGGCAATATGGGACTAAAGCAGGAGTAGAAGGGTTCGAGATTTTCCACAAAAAGCAACCAACTCGCAACCTGAACCGATCGGTTCACAAGTGAACCGGTCGGTTGGGGACCTGAATCGGTCGGTTGGAGCACCAACCGATCGGTTGGGACCCATGAGCCGATCGGTTCACTTCTGAACCGGTCGGTTCGTGGTCCTGGTCGGTACCTGATTGACTTTCCTTCTTTCGTTTCTAATTGGTATCGAATACCAATCCTTGTTCCAATCAAATTGGGCAAGTGAAACGCAAGGAAAATTCTCACCGACCTGACTTTCCCAACTTGCTCGGTTGCACCCGTTGAACCGATCGGTTCAACACTTGAACCGCTCATTTCACCCTGGGCTTGAGCCGATCGACTCAACACTTGAGCCGACCGGTTCAGCAACCTCAGTCGACCGGTTCAACACTTGAACCGATCGGTTGGGAGTACAGGTTGTGTATAATCAGTCAAATGCGGTTTCAATCAATCTGATACTCCAATCAATGCGTCCAACACCTTAAACCATATGATATTGAGTCATCGACTGATTGAGTGTTTAATTGAACTACTAAACTCCTTTAGTAATCAATCTAAACGTTGCTTGTGGACAAAACTCCTCTTCCAGGTTAAATCCTATGTGTGTGACCCTGCAGGTCCATTTCATGTTGGCAGTGAAAGTCCATAACACTTATGACTTCACAAGCAAAGAGCGGTGCCTAGTCACACATCAGTGCTACCCAAGTGAAAGTAGAAAGTTGGAGAACAACTTTCATCCTACAATCTGTAAATGGTGTTACAGTGAATGTATAATTCCTTTGTCACTGATATCCCGAATGAACTCAAGGCATGGAACAGTCATCCTGTTAACGTTCATTCACTTTCTTGATCTCAGAGTAGATTGAAGGAGATATGTATGACATCAATATCACATACTGATTCACACATGTGTGTGCACGCCTATCTCAATCCTACTCATCAAGTGGCCTTGGATATCAAACTCCCTCAGGAGGGACAAATCCCATATATATCACTCACCCCTCAAAAGCCCCATGTGTCAAAGCCACCCAATCATCACCTTTATAACAACCCATGTTTCAGGACTGCGTTTGATGATGTCAAAGTGTGCCCAACGACATGTGTTGAGTGTAGTGATTTAAGGTCAAAGAATCACACTCACCACCATCACTGTGAGTACTGACTGTGACTACCATCTCATGGTTCCATGTGTCAAACTCACGGTGGGTCTGTCCGGTACACTTGTTCTCTAACAAGTACCTATGTGTTTGGTTTGATATCTCTATATCATGACTAATGGGATTCTGTCATCAACCAACACCACAATCTAGTCTAGTGTGTCATTGCTGTCTATCTACCTTTTACAATGACATCCGACTAGGGACATAACAAGAATGTACAAACTCTTAGCATCCGTATGATCTCATCGTTCAGGTCCTCAACCTGAAAGCATACGTCATTGAGTACTGTCATTCTCTAGACATTCAATCTGTTCTATCACTATCTCATATGACTGAACCAGAAAGAATTGGAAGCTTGCCTTTGATGTTTATCAAATCAATCTTAATGTATCCCACCAATCATCCCATGATTGGCTCTCAGGGCATACATACCAACAGACTCCCACTTGCTCTGCGAGCCAATCACTCTTGAATCATATTCATAGTGATATTCAAACATGTCCCACATGTTACTGTGCTCTAGTGCCAACATAGTGAGTAATGGCAACACCTTGCCATAGTCAGTATAAATTACATGTCTCTCATCTTTTCGCTGTACGTCGCACGTATGAGATGGAGTTGCTGTAATATGCATCCGTATGATCTCATCGTTCAGGTCCTCAACCTGAAAGCATACGTCATTGAGTACTGTCATTCTCTAGACATTCAATCTGTTCTATCACTATCTCATATGACTGAACCAGAAAGAATTGGAAGCTTGCCTTTGATGTTTATCAAATCAATCTTAATGTATCCCACCAATCATCCCATGATTGGCTCTCAGGGCATACATACCAACAGACTCCCACTTGCTCTGCGAGCCAATCACTCTTGAATCATATTCATAGTGATATTCAAACATGTCCCACATGTTACTGTGCTCTAGTGCCAACATAGTGAGTAATGGCAACACCTTGCCATAGTCAGTATAAATTACATGTCTCTCATCTCTTCGCTGTACGTCGCACGTATGAGATGGAGTTGCCGTAATATGCGATCTAGTATTCCATTGCTAATCGTTAGCCACATTGCATGATCAAGGATTACAGATTTGTCATCAATGAGTGGAATATCTATAAGTTCATCTCATGAACTTCCAGATCCATATAGTATCCACTGTTGTTCTCTAACACACGGATACTCGGCATTTCCCTTTTAAATGGTTTTATTGGAACACTTCCAATTATCAACAAACTTTCACTTTTATACATCCTATGTATATTTTGCGATTAATTTTCTGTCCTTTCGGAAGTTCGCATCAATGTAACTCTTTACATCAAACTCTTCCTTATCTCCATAGAACTAGTACTTCACAAGTACTTATCAAGTTCTCATGGTATTCCAGTAACCCTTACTGGAAGTAGACAGACATCCACTCGTCATGTTCTACATACGAGTTATCAGGATGAGCACATCATATTGCCATGTCCTACATACAAGATGATGAATGCATTTTATTCTTGCCATGTCATACATGCAAGACAATGGGATGATTACATACATGAGAGATCCATATCTATTCTTAGTGTTCCCATTCTTCATAAGAATTGGACACTTGTCCTTGGGATACTAATATCCATATAACATGGACAAGTTTTCTCCCACTGAATCTGTGCATACTGAACCCTTCAGTACAGATTGCCAATGTATGTTTTCTCTCTTCAGGTCAAGAGGTTTTCAAGAACTATCTCTATAGATCTCTATTCCTAACACATAGGAAACATCTCTATCTTCCTTAAAGATAATTTCCACTTTTGGATTTCCATTCTAGAACATTTCCATTTCACATCAACATGTGGAATGTGAACACGCTCCCACTAAATCACAGATCCCTTCTTTATCTTTGACATGTCAGTCAAACCCTTTGACTATATCATCAAAGTAAAGATCCAATTCTGAGTTGCTTGTACTCAATCAATCACATTGATTAGTCCATTGTAACTTATAGATTTCATTTGCATTAGTGGATTCATAAACCTTATAGGTTGTGTCACGTACACATCCTTGTTTTATTCCTCATAAGAATGTGGTTTTAGTATCCATATGCCAAATGTCTCAGTCATTAAGTTGCAACCAACAAGCATCATCCTTCTCAAAATGTTATCCATGTGTCTTAACACTTAAGACTCATTTGCACTTATGGATTTCATCCAATGAGTGCTACCATCAAGGTCATACCTTATGGTTCACATGGAAATCATTTAGGATGTAATGATCATAAATCATAACTCAAAATTCAGTTCCTCATATTCATCTAGATAGTTGACTCATCACATGAACAACTCATCACATAGATAATTGAGGTGTATCTGTTAAGGATATAAGAACTCACAACCCTTGTGATTCTTAATTTCCTTTATTAGTGTGGGGTATTCTTTTATTAAGAAGAATTCAGTTATTCGATAATCATTCTCTAACTCCTTAGAGTATGATTCCTTCTTGATTTAGACATCACTATGCCTTAATCATGAGTTCACTATGATACACTATCATATTCACTCATAAGGATCTCAAACATTTGGTCCAAGTATTTTATTCATTGATCTCATCAAGAATTAATACTTTACCAAATGTGTACTTCATTTATGATAATCTTGAACACTTCAAGACATTCATATTGGTATTTCTCTAAATACCATTTGAAGTATTAGCATTTATTCCAATAGGTATGTAAATACATCACATGTATTATACCTAATAGGATAATCATTCTCCCACTACATTAGTGAAGATTGATTAATCATGTCCAAGATATTCATGTCTCTTACTGGTTCTCTAACCAAAAGAGTCTAGATTTATACATCATATGGAAACTAGAAATGAATTTCTAATGATTGATGCTAATTAGATTGTTTGAGTTATCTATAACTTTTAGGTATCATTTTATCTTATGCATATCAAATACCACAAAATAAGCAAGGCATTGCCACAAAGATCATATCTTTAAGATCGAAACATCAACTTTATTAATTGCCATCATTGTCAAACAATATGCAAAAATAAAGTGTTTCTATCTATTGGCAATATATGAAATAGCAGTTCTCAACTCTATTTCATGCCCTTTTAGGCTGAAATAAACTGAAAGATACTCCTATCTATGGCAGAAACACTTGCTCCAATGATGGGTACTTCTTTCTTGGTCCTTTCACAAAGGCCATCACTTCTTTGTGGATATTGCATATCATATATGACATATCCATATCTTGGTATCATATACCTCGGATAAAGAAGCGGTTCATTTCATGATACCTTAGGTGGAGATCTCTATCCCCTCCTTCATCTTCTTTTGTTCTTCCAGATATAGAGGGCAATCCCTCATACACCCTTTCCCCAAGTGCCTTGAGGCTGAAGACGGCTTGGATTTCTGGCTAGCATCAGAACACTTCTTAGCTTTGCCCTTGTCCTTGCCCTTAAGAATTACCTTTTCTTTGATCACATCAAAGACTATGGTTTGTCTTTCTTCATCTTTGCCTCTACTATCCTCAACATGTCCAACAACTCTGTCAACGCTTGTCAAAGTTGTTCATGTTGTAGCTTATCATGAATTGTATGATTCTCACAACATTTGCAGTATCATACCAATAGCCAATTCTTGGCTCAGAGGGAATCCTTCTTAATCAGGTTTTCCACATACCCAATCACATTGAGTGTGTGAATACCTTACTGGATCTCCTTCTGTCATGACATACTAGGACAGTATCTTGGAGACATCATATGTCTCATGTTGTCTCTGCAACTCATAGTTCAGAGAACACAACATCAAGCACTCCTCATCAATGTCATCCTCAGTATGCTTCCATAAGCATACTTTCATCCATTGATGTGGTGGGATCGAGTTCATCTGGTTCTGGTATAACTAGGACTTAGAGCTTTCGCTCCTTGATTGAGAACACTTCTCATCATCATCCTAACCAGTCGTGGAATTATTCCCATTTAATTTGTTGGTCTCAAAGACCGATCGCAAATAAAGTGATTTGTTGATTAACCATTTATATTAACAAAAAGGAAATATATGCAATTTTAGTCCAAAAACTCATTTTTTGACTTATTTGATTGATTTGAAAAGTTGACGATATAATTAGGCCTTTAATTAATTATCGCTCCCACTATTTTAGTTCAAATCGATAGCCCTCACCATCAATTCCGAAGATTGCAGCGTACAACCTTCTAGTGGGCAAGATCCTGAAATCCTCTAAGTCATGAGTCAGCTTTGGCTGATCGCCCAAAACTTAGATCTCTCAGGTAGGCAACTCTTGCCAATTGCATCATATGCAACTCTTGTTGAATGAACATGCACAACTCCTTGCCATGAACATTCCTTGCCTCTGGGCTTAGACGCTCTAAGAATCACCAGTTAAGTGTAACTCAAATGCTGACACGGTAAATATACACCCTGCTTTGGCAGAACCTACATGTCTACCCTTCACACTTCCACAAGATAGACGGCGCACCATGCTTTGGCGTAACCTACGCTTGGTCGATCGAGCTTTTCATGTGTGCCGCTAATGGAAGGCATGTAAGACTTAATATTTTAATGAGGGATTTGGTTTATATACATATACATATCCAATCACCACAATACATAGTACGTATCTTATACATGCTATATCCCACAGAAAACATGCACAAATGATAAAAAGCAATGATTATGGCCATCCTAATGTGATTCCTCGAGCCAAGAGGAATCACGGTCATCTAGGTCTACATCATATGCAACCTGTACAAGATAACTCTGTGCCTAGCCATCCGAGTCGATCAACTCATCACATGAATGATCTGCTCTCTCTGGCCGGTCGTCTGGGTGCCACCAGCCGATCGGTTGGCTCCTCCAACCGATCGGTTCGCCCGATCGTCGTGCATCTTGTCATGTCCGCCACCCGCTCGTCTCGCTCCTCGAACGGTCATCAACCGATCGGTTCACTCCTTGAACCGATCGTCTGGAACGTCAACCGATCGGTTCACTCCTTGAACCGATCGTCTCAGCTGTCGTCAGGTGTCCGTCGTTCTTTGACAAAACAGGAAATAAAATTCTATCCAATTATTACATTGCTTTAAAAGGGAAACCCCGAGTTACATTCGGGGGGAGCAAAGGTAGGAAAGAATCTCGAATTATTTCGAGTTACATCAGGAATAAGAGAGGGAAGATCGGTGCGCAGACCGAGATGCAAGCAACCACAAACAACCACACACAGATAGGGGTTTATAGGCCATAATCATTCTACACACATCCACCACAAAACTCGTTTAAGGGCGACGCATATTGAGTGCATTAATAATATATATCATATATGTAATTAGGGATTTGTGGATTTAAGATTGGACATGCATAAAGCCGATATTATTCGCATCATATGCAATAAATAAAGGTGAAAAACCAAAATCGATCGTATCGATATTCCTAAAATATAGAGCAGTTGACGTGGCTCTGATACCACTGTTGGGTTTCAGGGGAGACGGAGAAGGCAGCGGAAACAAAAATTTTCTCCCCCAACCCATACCGAGGAAACACGTCAACGTCTATATAATAGGAAAGGATGGTTTGTGGAATCATACCTTGTCCCGAGGCTTGCTCGACGACAATACCTCGTGTAATGCGCGGTCTTCAACTCCGGTCTTGGACGGCGTCTGTGCAGCTCCTGGTCGCACCGGGACTGGCGACTCCTCCTCCTACCGGACTGTCGGATGACAGTTGTCCTCCTGAGCGGCCGTGTCCTCTCGCCTCTGTAGTAGTCCACACGGACCACCTGGAACTCCACACTCCTTGTCCCACAAGGAAGTGGAAGGAGTCGCACCCTCCTGTTGACGTACTAGTCGCCAACACACTCTCCTGCTACCAGTTGCAACTGCAGTTGTCCTTCCCTTGCTGCACCTCCCTTTTGCGGGAAGCACTTGCTCGGGATCTCTCACAGTTACCAAAACCAGAGAGAACGACAACTTCACAAAGCAACCGGCTTGCATTGAGTTGTACTCTGAGAAGCCCCCAATACCCCTATATATATAAGCGGGTCATGGGACAGGGTTCTCTGTGCCCGGCAATATGGGACTAAAGCAGGAGTAGAAGGGTTCGAGATTTTCCACAAAAAGCAACCAACTCGCAACCTGAACCGATCGGTTCACAAGTGAACCGGTCGGTTGGGGACCTGAATCGTTCGGTTGGAGCACCAACCGATCGGTAGGGACCCATGAGCCGATCGGTTCACTTCTGAACCGGTCGGTTCGTGGTCCTGGTCGGTACCCGATTGACTTTCCTTCTTTTGTTTCTAATTGGTATCGAATACCAATCCTTGTTCCAATCAAATTGGGCATGTGAAACGCAAGGAAAATTCTCACCGACCTGACTTTCCCAACTTGCTCGGTTGCACCCGTTGAACCGATCGGTTCAACACTTGAACCGCTCGTTTCACCCTGGGCTTGAGCCGATTGACTCAACACTTGAGCCGACCGGTTCAGCAACCTCATTCGATCGGTTCAACACTTGAACCGATCGGTTGGGAGTACAAGTTGTGCAGAATCAGTCAAATGCGATTTCAATCAATCCGATACTCCAATCAATGCGTCCAACACCTTAAACCATATGATATTGAGTCATCGACTGATTGAGTGTTTAATTGAACTACTAAACTCCTTTAGTAATCAATCTAAACATTGCTTGTGGACAAAACTCCTCTTCCAGGTTAAATCCTATGTGTGTGACCCTGCAGGTCCATTTCACGTTGGCAGTGAAAGTCCATAACACTTATGACTTCACAAGCAAAGAGCGGTGCCTAGTCACACATCAGTGCTACCCAAGTGAAAGTAGAAAGTTGGAGAACAACTTTCATCCTACAATCCGTGAATGGTGTTACAGTGAATGTATAATTCCTTTGTCACTGATATCCCGAATGAACTCAAGGCATGGAACAGTCATCCTGTCAACGTTCATTCACTTTCTTGATCTCAGAGTAGATTGAAGGAGATATGTATGACATCAATATCACATACTGATTCACACATGCGTGCGCACGCCTATCTCAATCCTACTCATCAAGTGGCCTTGGATATCAAACTCCCTCAGGAGGGACAAATCCCATATCTATCACTCACCCCTCAAAAGCCCCATGTGTCAAAGCCACCCAATCATCACCTTTATAACAACCCATGTTTCAGGACTGCGTTTGATGATGTCAAAGTGTGCCCAACGACATGTGTTGAGTGTAGTGATTTAAGGTCAAAGAATCACACTCACCACCATCACTGTGAGTACTGACTGTGACTACCATCTCATGGTTCCATGTGTCAAACTCACGGTGGGTCTGTCCGGTACACTTGTTCTTTAACAAGTACCTATGTGTTTGGTTTGATATCTCTATATCATGACTAATGGGATTCTGTCATCAACCAACACCACAATCTCGTCTTGTGTGTCATTGCTGTCTATCTACCTTCCACAATGACATCCGACTAGGGACATAACAAGAATGTACAAACTCTTAGCATCCGTATGATATCATCGTTCAGGTCCTCAACCTGAAAGCATACGTCATTGAGTACTGTCATTCTCTAGACATTCAATCTGTTCTATCACTATCTCATATGACTGAACCAGAAAGAATTGGAAGCTTGCCTTTGATGTTTATCAAATCAATCTTAATGTATCCCACCAATCATCCCATGATTGGCTCTCAGGGCATACATACCAACATAATCATCTTATGGTAAGGATGCATATTTAGTGAGTTATATCCTTTCATGCTTCTAAAATTGCATATCTCTTTGTTTGGATATATCTCTTCATCTACTCATAGCTTTCTCTTTAACTTGTGTATCTTTTGGTATCTCTTGCTATGATCTAGATCCTACTAGTAGTCCTAACTTGTGATATCATCTACTAGTAGTTCATATACATGTAGTTCTAACCCTATTTATAATTGGCATCTTTGCTCATATATATGCTATGCTTGTATCTTGTCTCATACATGCTCAAGATTGTTCCTTGAATTGCATATCTACTATCTTGAGTTACTTGCATAACATTATGATGCAGGGCACAAAGAGCTACATTATATGTAGAAATTGGAGTATTTTTGAATTTTATGTAGTTTTTGCTCCAGTTTCAGTTTTTGGTGCAAGACTAGTGTTTTTCATGCAGAAACAACCTTCTGAGCAAGACTCATCGCTTTGCCATGAGCTTCGATGGTTTTTGGTCAAATTCCACCATCTTGAGGGTCAAAATTGTGACTTATTGTTTTTCTGCAGCACTTTATCTTGCATTTTGGGTTGTTCAAGTATATGTTTTAACTTGCTTTTCTTTCTATGCTTGGACAAGACCCTATCTGTGCTCTTCTACTCTCCTTATATATATTTGTGATATCTCCTTTCTCTTAACAAGTGATGTTTCTTTTTTCTTCATAACCCCACTTTTTGAAATGACAAAAGGGGAGAAAGGTATGTCTTCTTTTAAAAAGAGGAAGAAGGCATGTCTTACATGAAGAAGAGAAGTATGTTCATGTAAAGGGGAGAAGGTAACGAGGAGAAGACATATATGTGTAGAACATATATGAGTCGAAGACATAGTATTCTATAAATGTTATGAAAGATAACCGTGCAGGAGAAATAGCATCAATTGAGGGGGAGTATGAGAACTCCATGCACATCAATTGAGGGGGAGCATATGAACTCAATTCTTTTGAAACCCCTATGTTTCTCCAGAGGTATGAATTTACTTAAATGCTTTCAATACATTTATGGAATGGTTTGTCATCTTCAAAAAGGGGGAGATTGTTGACTCAAGGTCAATTAGGTCAATGTTGACTCACGTCTAAATTGACTAAACCCGTGTTTTGATGATGACTAACCATTCCACATATTGGTGTCTAATTCTTCTACTTGAGTGATTTCAGATTAGGTATAGACACACTCCAATTGCCCTAACTTGCGCATCTCAAATTGGAGAAAAGACAAGTCAAAGTCGATACAAGTGCACGTTTTTGTAATATGATGTATATCCATTAGAATCATGTTGTAAATCACTTGTAATGATTGTATGACTTGTAATTAAGCTTAGAAAAATATCAGGAACACTTAGATCGAATATTAGAGCACTTTAAATGCATCTTTGAAAATCAATTACAGGCACTTGGTCGGTCCAGTTTCCCACCCTGAAACTCGACCGATCAACCTTGATCGATTTTCTGAAGATTGCATCGGTCGAGTTGTGCACTCACAGAACTCAACCGATTGGGTAGTAGGCCATTTCCAATTGAAATGGTCGGTCGAGTTTCCTCAGGACAAACTCGACCGATCCTTTGAACATCGGTTTGCCTCCTACTTGATCGGTCGAGTTACACCCATTAACACTCGACCGATTGCACTGTACGGAAAAGTGCAGAAAAGTGTTTCTAGCCGTTGTGGAGTTGCAACAAGTGAGAATAGATCCTTTGCAAGCCAAAAAATGGCTAGTTTTCGTTCATAAGTGTTCCCAAAGGCTAAGAGGCATCCCCAGCTATAAATAGGACCCCTTGGGCTTCATTCCAAGGTTGAGCATTCATTGCAAACTCTTTATGAGGTTCCTATTCTATAGTTGAGTGCTTCCTACAGCCTCCTCTCTCTCTCTAAGCTTAATCACTTGCTACATCCATTAGAGTGAGTAGGAAATCTGTAAGAGAGCTAGTCCTACATGTATATCTTGTGAGGCTCTCACTTCTACCACCTCCACTTCTCTCATTTGCAATCATGAAAATGAAGGTTCTCTCTCTTATCCAAGAGAGGTGAAGAAGAACAAGGGAAGGCGTCCCTTGGTGAAGATCAGGGCTAAAGACTTGGATCTAGAGTGGGTAAGCCTTTGGAGAAGGCAGAAGACTCAAGCTCAAGTGGGTAAGACCTTGGTGAAAGCTTCTCCGAGTGAAGGTGAAGTCAAAAGCTGAAGATCCAAGAAGAGTGGGTAATTCCTGCAAGGCCGAAGACTTGTGCAAGAGTGGGTAAGTCCTTGGAGAAGGCCGAAGACTCTTGCAAAGTGGGTAAGTCCTTGGTAAGGTTGAAGACTCTTTGTCTTGGATAGGTAAGTCTTTTTTTTGGTCATGCATTGTATGTCTTATGAATGAATATAAGAGTGCAATAGTTTGGAAGTCCTAGAGGTTGACCTCTCTAGGCAAGTGGACTGACACACTTCTAGTTTGAAGTGTGGAACCACTCTAAATAGCTTGTCTATTGGTGTATGTTCAATCTCTCTCATCCTTGCTATGTATGATTTAGTTGCACTCAAATTGCCTATTTAGCAACCTTATCTTGTCATATATTTTGAAGGTTTAATGAGTTTTGTTTAAGTGCTTTCAGCTCTATTCACCCCCCCTCTAGAGCATCTAATCACCCATCTAGGATCCAACAAGTGGTATCAGAGCGGGTCTTCTCCAAGCATACTTCAACAAGTAGGAGAAGATGGGTGACTACCAAGGAGGAAGAATCAGCCTACCAATCTTTGATGGGAGTAATTTCCTCTATTGGAGAAGAAAGCTTCAATTATACATCCAAGGATCAAGTCTTGAGATGTGGCAAATGGTGAATGGCCCATACATGCAACCAAAGACAAAGATTGAAGAATGGGATGAAACCGCCTTGATGAAAGCAACCTTGAATGCTAGAGCCATGCATATCCTATATGCCTCCATGACCCCCACCAAGATCAACCGGATTTCTTCTTGTGAGACGGCCTATGAGGTATGGAGAAAGCTTTGCATCACTTATGAAGGGACATATCAAGTGAAGGAAAGCAAATTCTACATGCTCAAAGGGCTGGTTGAGAACTTCAAGATGGGAAATGAGGAGAGCATAACCAACATGTACTCAAGGCTCAACACCATCTTGAATGGTCTTGCTATTCTAGGACATCCTATGTCTAGTGGAGAGATCAACTCAAAGATCCTTAGAACTCTCCCCAAGAGGTGGGAATCCAAGGTGACTTCTATTGAAGAAGCAAGGTCTCTTAGGGATATTCCTATTGAAGAGCTCATTGGAAATCTACAAGCACATGAAGCTACACTTGACAAGAGGGAGGAATTAGAAAGACAAGAGGAGAAAGAACTCAAGAGAATGAAGAAGGCTGAAATCAAAGCTCAAATCAAGGCTATTGTTGGTCAAGCTTCTCCATCCTCTCAAGTTGAAGAAGATGCCATGTACTCCAAGGGTAGACTCTACAAAGGCAAGTCATCCTCCATCCGGTGCTTCACATGTGGAAAGAAGGGTCACTACAAGGAAGATTGCCCCTCAAGGCAAAAAGACCCATCTTCACAAGAAGAAATGGCAATCAAGTGGCTCCTCCAACTCAAGCTCAAGTGAAGATTCAAGTGAAGGATCAAGCTCAATTTCTAGTGATGAAGGAGAATGCCATTTTGCTCTTATAGCATCAACAAGTGAAGACTGAAGTGAGGTAAATCTAAACTCTCTAGATAAAGAATCTTTGATTGCTATTATTCATGATATTTGTGCCTCTCTTAAGTTTTCTAAAAGGAAAAAGAAAAAGCTTGCTAAAATTGTTGATAATTTGCATGTAGAACTAGATGATTTTGAACATGCTAATTCTTGCTTGCTTGATGATAAAAATGATTGTCTTAGTCAAGTAGATTCTCTTAAACTTGAAAATACTAGTTTACTTGATAAGGTTAGATTTCTAGAAGCTCAACCTATCGTGCCTAGTTCTAATGAAGAGCATACTTTAATTGTTGATTCTCTCATCCATGAGCTTGATACTCTTAAAACTGAAAACGTAGAACTCAAGCTTATTGATGATGCTAGGAGAGAAGTGTTGGCTAAATGGACATCTATAAATCCCTTTGTTTTGATTATGACAAACATTTCATTCTCATTGATCTAACGAGCTACTTGAGTGTGCAGGAACAAGGTGGATGACAAAAGCAATTAGGGAAATCCATATGCTTATATGTTTGTATTTTCATGAAATGTAATTGCCTTGTAAAAAACTTGTACAAATATATAATGTACAAGTACTTAGATTTTATGTAAATCAAGCGTTAGATTCTCCCTAGCTAAACACCATATTTAGATAGGTCATCCCCTTCAAATAGGATCACATATGCACACTCATACATATAATTAGTGCCTAAATTGAAACATTGAAACAGGATCAATCTCGGTCGACAAACTCCTCGACCGAGACACTCTTATCGACAATCTTCTCGACCGAGAAAGATCCAAAGTAGCCGTTAGACACAACTGACAAGGTAGTTGGCAGTTGGAGATAGACGTTGCAAATCACTTGTTCCAGAGAGCCTGTCGGTCGACAAAAGTTCGACCGAGTAGGTGTCTCGGTCGACCATTCCTCGACCGAGATGGTCTCTGACAGCAACTGTAGAATTAATTAATTAGCCGTTGTTAAATCAACAAACTTGTACCTAAAGGCTAGTTAAGCACTTAGAAACCCCTAGAAGTTATCTAGAACGTCCTTAAGCATCCTTAGGCCATTCCTATAAATAGGACAAGCCATAGGACACTCAAATACACTTGTTACACTTGAGAAATCCTTAAGCATACTTTGAGCAATCTGTTTGTGAGCAATTTGAGCATTGTGACAATTGGCCATTTCCTTCCTTAGCTCAAAATTCGTGTCCTATAGGCTAGTATCTCCTATCCACTGCAATCACAAGTTCATACACTTGGTTAGGGGATCTATACGCTTGATCTAGGCAAATCAAGCCTTGGGCTACAAAGGATAAGTTGTAATTTCCTTTTTCCTTTCTTGTTCTCTATTACCGTTTGTACTCTCCTTGCTACTCCTAGGTTGGAGGCTGCTGATTGGAGAGGGTGGAGATCTTCTTGGTGAAGAAGGTGACTTTGAGCTACTTCAGAAGGCTGGTGCAACGGGAGGTTACTTCTAGAGAGGAAGGCTACTTCAAGGGGGAGCTTGGAGTTACTTCAAGAAGGCTACCTCAAAGTTGGTGCACCTACTTCAAGTGAAGGCTGTTCAAAGGGTGTAAAGGAAAGTATTGTATTTTGTATAAATCCTTGAGAAGGTAATAAAATAAATACTTTCAAAATCCCGCTTGGGTAAGCAACCGGGTAGTGGACTGACAACTTTAGTATCTGCTAAAGTTGGAACCACTTTAAACACCTGTCTCCTTCTTCCAATTTTCAATTGTGGTTGTTTGAGTTTAATAAATTGTTAAAATTATTTTAAAACTCTATTCAACCCCCTCTAGTGTTTTTCAATTGGTATCAGAGCGGGCTTCAAGGAACCCTAACCAGGTCTTGAAGAATGGAGGGTAATGATAATTACAATCACAACAAAAGGTGCTGCTTGGACAAAACTACAACATGTTGCAATTGGTGCTTAGGAACAAGCCACACAACAACTAGATGTCCATGGAGATCAAAGAAGGAAGATGAGAACAAAGATTGTCTCATTGCTACAACTAGCGAGGAAGAAGAAGAAGAGGTAAGTCTTTTTGATTTATCTAAAGAAGAACTAGTTGCTAGCCTTGAAGAAACACATATTAAATATGTTGAATGCAAGAAGAAATTAAAGAAATCTAATAAAGCAAATGATGAATTACATGCTAAGCTTCTGGCTATTACATCTGAAAATGAAGATCTTAAAAAAATCATTGAAGATCATGATATTGAGATAAAATCTATAGAGGCAAATTGTAATCTACTCTCTTTAGAGAAAAATAATTTGCAAAATCAAGTGAATAATCTTCAAAAACAACCCATCTTATGCAACCATCTAGATTATGATTCTATTGTCAAAGAAAGAAATTCATTGTCTTCTAATCTAGATCAAGCAAAACTAGATATCAAGAAGAGAATGGAAGAGATTGCCAAGTTACAACAAAAAGTTAGTAATTTGAATAGTAATGGCATTCTTGATAAAATCTTAGATAATCCCTATCATCAAATCGGGAGAAGAGGACTAGGTTACAAGCCTAAAGGGAAATCCTATCAACAACCTAGTTGGAGAAAGTCACAAACACATCAATATATATATGTACCTAAAGGAACATCATCACAATATGACAACACTGCACACAACCATAGAAAAAGATATGATGTTGACTCGATATGCTGTCATTATTGTTTGCGCCTTGGTCATTATTCCTTTTCATGTCCTTACAAAAGAAAAGATGTCGAGTTAGTTTGGGTTCCAAAACCTCCAAACTAAATAAACGCAATTAAGTTGAGATAGGACCAAGAACCTTAGTTGCATAATTCTACGTCTATCTCAACTCAACATAATGGGATAACAAATAAATTTAAGTATCTAAATATTTAACTTGCATAATTATGTTTTATTTGGAAGCAATTAACAGTTTCGGGAATATTGTCAGTCGAGAGACTGTCGACCGAGATACTGTCGGTCGAGAAATTATCGACCGAGCATGTCACTGATTTCCAATATGTTGCAAATTGCTGAATTCTTTGATAAAATTGCTATCTATTCATGATTGATGATTGGATATATATATTTTTTGGAAATCATCCCTACAAAGTTAAATTAATATTAGTTTATTCCCTAAATGATTTAAGTTTAAACTGAAATTATGCTTAGTTTAATAAAAAGAAAATTTCTATCATTATTCACACGATTTCTTTATTTCCGGTCTATCCATATAGAAATCATGTGACTAAAATCATGTGATTATTTACTGTTATTGTTCTGTTATTACATCATGGATATGCTTTCACCATTTGGTACTGTGATTAGCTTGATAGTTAATTGTCTACATGGATCCATGATAGGCAAGCAAATGCTTTATTGGTAATATGTTATGCTTGCAACACATAAGATAAAATCTCTCAATTAGTATCTTTAAAAGACTTGAGATATTTAGTGTGTCTTCAGTAAAGAATCTTATGAGGATACTAAACGACGTGAAATTTGATATTCATATTACTACAGCAAAGCCTATATTTTAAGAAAAGGACAAATGTTTTCATATTAAATATTATGCTTCAACTTGTTACTTAATCAAACTTTATGCAGATATTATACTTGATATATTCAATTTGAAAATCTGCAAATTTGCCTCTCGGTTAAAATGAAATTTGACCAAGGGGCGCTATGGTCGTAGTCAAATTCGACCTAAAATAAGTTTGACACAATAACTATTTGAATATCATTTTATTGTGATTAAAAGCAAAATCAAATTATGATCACAAAATTGTCCCAATAAAACAAAATATTACTCCCTTAGAAAATATATATATGCTCTACAAATTCAGTCTACCATTTGCATTAAAAATCAGCTTAAAAATTCGTACCCAGTAAGTCTGTCGGTCGACGAATCTTCGACCGAAAATCTCTCGGTCTGCCCACCTCTCTCGACCGAGACAGAATCTAGACAGACCTAACATCGGACACACTACCGGTCGACAATTGTTCGACCGAGACAGTGTCGGTCGACAATTGCTCGACCGAGAAAGAGCCGTTGGGATATGACCGTTGTAATCCGACCGTTACTGTTAACGGCCGACCGTTGCAAGTCGACCGTTGGACGGCCAAGCGGCACGTCTGGAATATGACCGTTGCGGATGCTCGGTCGACAAATTGTCGACCGACCCGGTCACTGGATTGCTATAAAAGGGACCAAAAACGGGTCACTTCTTCACACTTTCATATTCTTGTTTCCATAGGCTCTCTCTAGTGAATTCTTGTGCAAATCTTTAGCATCCTCATCCCCAAGACTTCCTTGCTTCTTCTCCACCTTCAAGCAATGCAATGGCATCATCCTCTGCTCGTGGAAAGAAGAAGGTCGCTGACAGGAAACAAAGGGAAGCTACTCCACCATTGACGATCATCAACGACATTGCCTTCGTCGACGGAGATGCTAGTGATCGCTATCTACGACTCTCCTCCAAAGCTCCTCTCCCACGACGACCAGTTGAAGTTATGGACTTCCTCAACATCATCGATTTGGAGGACCTTTTTGAAGTACAAAAGTTGAAAGAATTCATCAATCCTTCTTTCACTTCCTATTCCACCAAGAAAGTGAATGAATTCTATGCTAATCTCATCTCCCACTCTGAAAGAGAAACCATCTTCTTCTATACTATGGTCAATGGGCATATATTTCGATTTACTAAAGGAGATATTCTTGATATGCTAAATATTGACCTAGATGAATATCAAGACACCCTTGACCTTACCACTGGAAACCCACTTAATCAATTTTCCCAAGATAACCATACCGTTAGTCTTAGTGACATCAAAAGAACCATTTTTCAATCCAATACAACCTGTCACGAAGATAAGGGCACATACTATGCTATAAATCTCAAACCAGCTGCTAGGATTGTAAACCTTATTGTTTCAACAAACATACATCCTAGAGCAAATAAGTCTGAAGTTCCTATTTTTCGTATGTGTCTAATATATGCCATTATCCAACGTATTCCCACAAATTTTATCAGCATCATTCTTAAAAACATGCTTGAGTTTTCTGGCAATCCTCCATATGCTGATTTTGTATGCCAAATTACTCAACATTTTCTTAAGACCCAAATTGAGGATATGGGATATACATGGGAGCGTAGACCACAAAAATTAAGTAAGAATATTGTAGAAAAAATGGGAATTGATTTCAGTCATAAGAGGGCTAGGGTAGAAGGAGAGACATCTACCCAAGATATACCACCTCCACCTCCTCCTACCAGCCTACCCTATGATCCCATTTAAAACACTCTAACCTATGTTGCTGGGTCACAATATCATCTTAGTAAACAACTAGATTATAACCATCATGCCATGACTTATCTAAACCAAAGAATGCAAACTCTTTCTCCAAACCAACCAGATGAATATCCTTATTCTTTAAATCCGGGCATGCTCAATCCATATAATCCATCTTACAACTACTATCAACCTCCACTTCCACCATCTACAGATCTCACGCATACCTAGTTTTCATCAATGCAACTACAAGATATTGCTGCTCATTTCCGATTTGATCGGGTTCCTACCTTCTTGGAAGCGTATGCCTTAACCAAGACAGGTGCTCCGGAGTGGCAAACTTTGGTCCAGTATTATGGAGCTGAGCCTTTTCTTGGAAAAGACCCTGATGTTGATGTAATTCTTAAGTCTTTCCAGTGAGATTTGGAGTTGTATTAGTTGTAATGGAATCTTTGCAAAATTGTAATAAATGGGTTATCTTTACATGATTTGGCTATCTTTTCATGCTTGTAATGAAATTGGTTATCTTTATAATGGATATCTTTTTGGCATCATTTGAATTTGGATTATAAGACTATTGTAGAGCATACAAACTAAGGGGAGTAATAAATACAAATAAATCAAAATGGATGACAATCTTTGCAAATACCTAAAAGTTAAAGTTATGGCTAAAATGACATCTATTGCAAAGCACTTATACCTTGGAGTATCTATCTAAAGGGGAGCATAGTATAAAATTAAGGGGGAGAAGTAATATCAAATATTCAACAAGAATATCTTTTTGAAATGACAAAGGGGGAGAAAAGAATATCAAAATAAAATAACGATCAAAACTATAATAACTAAGTTTCATAATGAAAAAGGCCAAGCACTCACTTGCAAAACAAGAATGGCTACAAAAGGTAATTTTCAGGTATGAAACTCATTTGTTTTATATTTCTTTTATTTATATTTTGGAAATGTTTGTCATCTTCAAAAAGGGGGAGATTATTGGCTAAATGGACATCTATAAACCTTTGTTTTGATTATGACAAACATTTAATTCTCATTGATCTAACAAGCTACTTGAGTGTGCAGGAACAAGGTGGATGACAAAAGCAATTAGGGAAATCCATATGCTTATATGTTTGTATTTTCATGAAATGTAATCGCCTTGTAAAAAACTTGTACAAATATATAATGTACAAGTACTTAGATTTCATGTAAATCAAGCGTTAGATTCTCCCTAGCTAAACACAATATTTAGATAGGTCATACCCTTCAAATAGGATCACATATGCACACTCATACATATAATTAGTGCCTAAATTGAAACATTGAAACATGATCAATCTCGGTCGACAAACTCCTCGACCGAGACACTCTCGGTCGACAATCTTCTCGACCGAGAAAGATCCAAAGTAGCCGTTAGACACAACTGACAAGGTAGTTGGCAGTTGGAGATAGACGTTGCAAATCACTTGTTCCAGAGAGCCTGTCAGTCGACAAAAGTTCGACCGAGTAGGTGTCTCGGTCGACCATTCCTCGACCGAGATGGTCTCTGACAGCAACTGCAGAATTAATTAATTAGCCGTTGTTAAATCAACAAACTTGTACCTAACGGCTAGTTAAGCACTTAGAAACCCCTAGAAGTTGTCTAGAACGTCCTTAAGCATCCTTAGGCCATTCCTATAAATAGGACAAGCCATAGGACACTCAAATACACTTGTTACACTTGAGAAATCCTTAAGCATACTTTGAGCAATCTGTTTGTGAGCAATTTGAGCATTGTGACAATTGGCCATTTCCTTCCTTAGCTCAAAATTCATGTCCTATAGGCTAGTATCTCCTATCCACTGCAATCACAAGTTCATACACTTGGTTAGGGGATCTATACGCTTGATCTAGGCAAATCAAGCCTTGGGCTACAAAGGATAAGTTGTAATTTCCTTTTTCCTTTCTTGTTCTCTATTACCGTTTGTACTCTCCTTGCTACTCCTAGGTTGGAGGATGCTGATTGGAGAGGGTGGAGATCTTCTTGGTGAAGAAGGTGACTTTGAGCTACTTCAGAAGGCTGGTGCAACGGGAGGTTACTTCTAGAGAGGAAGGCTACTTCAAGGGGGAGCTTGGAGTTACTTCAAGAAGGCTACCTCAAAGTTGGTGCACCTACTTCAAGTGAAGGCTGTTCAAAGGGTGTAAAGGAAAGTATTGTATTTTGTATAAATCCTTGAGAAGTTAATAAAATAAATACTTTCAAAATCCTGGTTGGGTAAGCAACCGGGTAGTGGACTGACAACTTTAGTATTTGCTAAAGTTGGAACCACTCTAAACACCTGTCTCCTTCTTCCAATTTTCAATTGTGGTTGTTTGAGTTTTATAAATTGTTAAAATTATTTTAAAACTCTATTCACCCCCCCTCTACTGTTTTTCAAGAAGAAATCTATGCTTATCAAAGAGAATTAGTGGTGCTTAAATCTGAAAATGCCTCCTTGCTTGCTAAAATCAATGGGCATGAACCTTGTTCTAGTTATACTAATAGAGAGAATGATGTTGCTACTCTTCATATTGATAGAGATTCTTATTTAACTAAAACTCTTTGCTTAGAAAATGATATAATGTCAATAATTTGTCTTCTACTATTGCTTCTCTTAAGCATGATAATGACAGTTTGAGATCATCCTTGCAAATATTCTTAGTTGGTAAAAAGAGTCTTAATGACATCCTACACCATACTACTAAACAAATTGGTAGACATGGTTTAGGGTATGATAGTAGTCAAGGGAACAACAAAGATAAAGGACCTCCAATATTCCATGGAGAATCCTCTAGTTCCAAGACTATGGGCACATGCAACTATTGCAATGAATTTGGTCATTATTCTACTTGTTGTCCTTTTAGGAAAGCACCCAAGAGCAATAGGACTTGGGTTGCTAAACTAACCCTTCCGGACCCAAAAACATGATTGGGGACCATTTCATCTTTCTTCTTGTAGGTAATTGCAAATGGATTGACTTGAGCTATTGAATTGCAAATTGACTTCTCAATCCACATGTAAGAAGAAAGGTGAGATGTGTAGAGGGTGACAACAAGTGGAAAAGGAGTGGTAAGCACAAAGGTAATGTTTTTCTTGCTTATAACCATTTCTAACTTGTTTTTGTCAAGTTAGTGTGCACTATACATATGGTTTTTGAGTCAAGAGTGGCATTTTGTGATTCTCTTCACACTCTTGCTCAAAAACTATTTCTAATGCTTCTATAGTGCATTACTAACTTGCTTAGACATGTTTGGATATGGTTTTTATTTTTAAGCATGCCATTAAATATGTTTTTATGAAATATATATGCTCTTTGACAGCTGGTCTGTCGGTCGAGTTTTCCCTATTGAAACTCGACCGATTGGCACCAATGGGTGTTGCCAACAGCGGTCATCGGTCGAGTTGTCAATGCACAGAACTCGACCGATAACACTGTGCTCAGAATATACATTTGGCTTATTGAGTGAGAATTTCCCTCTCAACTAGATTTTCTCAACCAATAGCCTAATTCTTTGGCACTCTCATTTGGTACCTTTATATATGCATATTGCCATGTTCTAAATTGCCTATCTTGCTTACAACTCTATCTCTCCTAATTGCTCTAAATTGGTATATCCATATCTTGCAATTACTTGCTTTGAGTTGTTTTGCAGGTTTTGATGATGATCTCTTTGGATCTCTTGGTTGTGTCTAAAAATTGCTTCCGTTGTGCTCTAACTTGCTACATCTATATAGGTGTATATCTTGTGTTGATACAACCTTGAGGTTCATAGGGTAATCATCTTATGGTAAGGATGCATATTTAGTGAGTTATATCCTTTCATGCTTCTAAAAATGCATATCTCTTTGTTTGGATATATCTCTTCATCTACTCATAGCTTGCTCTTTAACTTGTGTATCTTTTGGTATCTCTTGCTATAATCTAGATCCTACTAGTAGTCCTAACTTTTGATATCATCTACTAGTAGTTCATATACATGTAGTTCTAACCCTGTTTCTAATTGGCATCTTTGCTCATCTATATGCTATGCTTGTATCTTGTCTCATGCATGCTCAAGATTGTTCCTTGAATTGCATATCTACTATCTTGAGTTGCTTGCATAACATTGTGATGCTGGGCACAAAGAGCTACATTATATGTAGAAATTGGAGTATTTTTGAATTTTATGCAGTTTTTGCTCCAGTTTCAGTTTTTCGTGCAAGATGAGTGTTTTTCATGCAGAAACAACCTTCTGAGCAAGACTCATCGCTTTGCCATGAGCTCCGATGGTTTTTGGTCAAATTCCATCATCTTGAGGGTCAAAATTGTGACTTATTGTTTTTCTACAGCACTTTATCTTGCATTTTGGGTTGTTCAAGTATATGTTTTAACTTGCTTTTCTTTCTATGCTTGGACAAGACCCTATCTGTGCTCTTCTACTCTCCTTATATATATTTGTGTTATCTCCTTTCTCTTAACAAGTGATGTTTCTTTTTTCTTCATAACACCACTTTTTGAAATGACAAAGGGGGAGAAAGGTATGTCTTCTTTTAAAAAGAGGAAGAAGGCATGTCTTACATGAAGAAGAGAAGTATGTTCATGTAAAGGGGAGAAGGTAAAGAGGAGAAGACATATATGTGTAGAACATATATGAGTCAAAGACATAGTATTCTATAAATGTTATGAAAGCTAACCGTGCAGGAGAAATCGCATCAATTGAGGGGGAGTATGAGAACTCCATGCACATCAATTGAGGGGGAGCATATGAACTCAATTCTTTTGAAACCCCTATGTTTCTCCAGAGGTATGAATTTACTTAAATGCTTTCAATACATTTATGGAATGGTTTGTCATCTTCAAAAAGTGGGGAGATTATTGACTCAAGGTCAATTAGGTCAATGTTGACTCACGTCTAAATTAACTAAACTCGTGTTTTGATGATGACTAACCATTCCACATATTGGTGTCTAATGCTTCTACTTGAGTGATTTCAGATTAGGTATAGACACACTCCAATTTCCCTAACTTGCGCATCTCAAATTGGAGAAAAGACAAGTCAAAGTCAATACAAGTGCACATTTTTGTAATATGATGTATATCCATTAGAATCATGTTGTAAATCACTTGTAATGATTGTATGACTTGTAATTAAGCTTAGAAAAATATCAGGAACACTTAGATAGAATATTAGAGCACTTTAAATACATCTTTGAAATTAAATTACAGGCACTTGGTCGGTCCAGTTTCCCACCCTAAAACTCGACCGATCAACCTTGATCGATTTTCTGAAGATTGCATCGGTCGAGTTGTGCACTCACAGAACTCGACCGATTGGGTAGTAGGCCATTTCCAGTTGAAATGGTCGGTCGAGTTTCCTCAGGACAAACTCGACCGATCCTTTGAACATCGGTTTGGCTCCTACTTGATCGGTCGAGTTACACCCATTAAAACTCGACCGATTGCACTGTACGGAAAAGTGCAGAAAAGTGTTTCTAGCCATTGTGGAGTTGCAACAAATGAGAATAGATCCGTTGCAAGCCACAAAATGGCTAGTTTTCGTTCATAAGTGTTCCCAAAGGCTAAGAGGCATCCCTAGCTATAAATAGGACCCCTTGGGCTTCATTCCAAGGTTGAGCATTCATTGAAAACTCTTTATGAGGTTCCTATTCTATAGTTGAGTGCTTCCTACAGCCTCCTCTCTCTCTCTAAGCTTAATCACTTGCTACATCTATTAGAGTGAGTAGGAAATCTGTAAGAGAGCTAGTCCTACATGTATATCTTGTGAGGCTCTCACTTCCACCACCTCTACTTCTCTCATTTGCAATCATGAAGATGAAGGTTCTCTCTCTTGTCCAAGAGAGGTGAAGAAGAACAAGGGAAGGCATCCCTTGGTGAAGATCAAGGTTAAAGACTTGGAGCTAGAGTGGGTAAGCCCTTAGAGAAGGCAGAAGACTCAAGCTCAAGTGGGTAAGACCATGGTGAAAGCTTCTCTGAGTGAAGGTGAAGTCAAAAGCTGAAGATCCAAGAAGAGTGGGTAATTCCTGCAAGGCCGAAGACTTGTGCAAGAGTGGGTAAGTTCTTGGAGAAGGCCGAAGACTCTTGCAAAGTGGGTAAGTCCTTGGTAAGGTTGAAGACTCTTTGTCTTGGATAGGTAAGTATTTTGTTTGGTCATGCATTGTATGTCTTATGAATGAATATAAGAGTACAATAGTTTGGAAGTCCTAGAGGTTGACCTCTCTAGGCAAGTGGACTGACACACTTCTAGTTTGAAGTGTGGAACCACTCTAAATAGCTTTTGTATTGGTGCATGTTCAATCTCTCTCTCATCCTTAATATGTATGATTTAGTTGCACTCAAATTGCCTATTTAGCAAACTTATCTTGTCATACATTTTGAAGGTTTAATGAGTTTTGTTTAAGTGCTTTCAGCTCTATTCACCCCCCTTCTAGAGAATCTAATCACCCATCTAGGATCCAACAAGTGGTATCAGAGCGGGTCTTATCCAAGCATACTTCAACAAGTAGGAGAAGATGGGTGACTACCAAGGAGGGAGAATCATCCTACCAATCTTTGATGGGAGCAATTTCCTCTATTGGAGAAGAAGGCTTCAATTATACATCCAAGGATCAAGTCTTGAGATGTGGAAAATGGTGAATAGCCCATACATGCAACCAAAGACAAAGATTGAAGAATGGGATGAAGCCGCCTTGATGAAAGCAACCTTGAATGCTAGAGCCATGCATATCCTATATGTCTCCATGACCCCCACCGAGTTCAACCAGATTTCTTCTTGTGAGACGGCCTATGAGGTATGGAGAAAGCTTTGCATCACTTATGAAGGGACAGATCAAGTGAAGGAAAACAAAGTCTACATGCTCAAAGGGCTGCTTGAGAACTTCAAGATGGGAAAGGAGGAGAGCATAGCCAACATGTACTCAAGGCTCAACACCATCTTGAATGGTCTTGATATTCTAGGACATCCTATGTCTAGTGGAGAGATCAACTCAAAGATCATTAGAACTCTCCCCAAGAGGTGGGAATCCAAGGTGACTTCTATTGAAGAAGCAAGGTCTCTTAGGGATATTCCTATTGAAGAGCTCATTGGAAATCTACAAGCACATGAAGCTACACTTGACAAGAGGGAGGAATTAGAAAGACAAGAGGAGAAAGAACTCAAGAGAATGAAGAAGGCTGAAATCAAAGCTCAAATCAAGGCTATTGTTGGTCAAGCTTCTCCATCCTCTCAAGTTGAAGAAGATGCCATGTACTCCAAGGGTAGACTCTACAAAGGCAAGTCATCCTCCATCCGGTGCTTCACATGTGGAAAGAAGGGTCACTACAAGGAAGATTGCCCACAAGGCAAAAAGACCCATCTTCACAAGAAGAAATAGCAATCAAGTGGCTTCTCCAACTCAAGCTCAAGTGAAGATTCAAGTGAAGGATCAAGCTCAAGCTCTAGTGATGAAGGAGAATGCCATTTTGCTCTTATAGCATCAACAAGTGAAGACTGAAGTGAGGTAAATCTAAACTCTCTAGATAAAGAATCTTTGATTGCTATTATTCATGATATTTGTGCCTCTCTTAAGTTTTCTAAAAGGAAAAAGAAAAAGCTTGCTAAAATTGTTGATAATTTGAATGTAGAACTAGATGATCTTGAACATGCTAATTCTTGCTTGCTTGATGATAAAAATGATTGTCTTAGTCAAGTAGATTCTCTTAAACTTGAAAATACTAGTTTACTTGATAAGGTTAGATTTCTAGAAGCTCAACCTATCGTGCCTAGTTCCAATGAAGAGCATACTTTAATTGTTGATTCTCTCATGCATGAGCTTGATACTCTTAAAACTGAAAACGTAGAACTTAAGCTTATTGATGATGCTAGGAGAGAAGAAATCTATGCTTATCAAAGAGAATTAGTGGTGCTTAAATCTGAAAATGCCTCCTTGCTTGCTAAAATCAATGGGCATGAACCTTGTTCTAGTTATACTAATAGAGAGAATGATGTTGCTGCTCTTCATATTGATAGAGATTCTTATTTAACTAAAACTCTTTGCTTAGAAAATGATCTTTTGCATGCTAGAGATAATGTCAATAATTTGTCTTCTACTATTGCTTCTCTTAAGCATGATAATGATAGTTTGAGATCATCTTTGCAAAGATTCTTAGTTGGTAAAAAGAGTCTTAATGACATCCTACACTATACTACTAAACAAATTGGTAGACATGGTTTAGGGTATGATAGTATTCAAGGGAACAACAAAGATAAAGGACCTCCAATATTCCATGGAGAATCCTCTAGTTCCAAGACTATGGGCACATGCAACTATTGCAATGAATTTGGTCATTATTCTACTTGTTGTCCTTTTAGGAAAGCACCCAAGAGCAATAGGACTTGGGTTGCTAAACTAACCCTTCCGGACCCAAAAACATGATTGGGGACCATTTCATCTTTCTTCTTGTTGGTAATTGCAAAATGGATTGACTTGAGCTATTGAATTGCAAATTGACTTCTCAATCCACATGTAAGAAGAAAGGTGAGATGTGTAGAGGGTGACAACAAGTGGAAAAGGAGTGGTAAGCACAAAGGTAATGTTTTTCTTGCTTATAACCATTTCTAACTTGTTTTTGTCAAGTTAGTGTGCACTATACATATGGTTTTTGAGTCAAGAGTGGAATTTTGTGATTCTCTTCACACTCTTGCTCAAAAACTGTTTCTAATGCTTCTATAGTGCATTACTAACTTGCTTAGACATGTTTGGATATGGTTTGTCTTTTTAAGCATGCCCTTAAATATGTTTTTATGAAATATATATGCTCTTTGACAGCTGGTCTGTCGGTCGAATTTTCCCTATTGAAACTCGACCGATTGGAACCAATGGGTGTTGCCAACAGCTGTCATCGGTCGAGTTGTCAATGCACATAACTCGACCGATAACACTGTACTCAGAATATACATTTGGCTTATTGAGTGAGAATTTCCCTCTCAACTAGATTTTCTCAACCAATAGCCTCATTATTTGGCACTCTCATTTGGTACCTTTATATATGCATATTGCCATGTTCTAAATTGCCTATCTTGCTTACAACTCTATCTCTCCTAATTGATCTAAATTGGTATATCCATATCTTGCAATTATTTGCTTTGAGTTGTTTTGCAGGTTTTGATGATGATCTCTTTGGATCTCTTGGTTGTGTCTAAAAATTGCTTTCGTTGTTCTCTAACTTGCTACATCAATATAGGTGTATATCTTGTGTTGATACAACCTTGAGGTTCATAGGGGTAATCATCTTATGGTAAGGATGCATATTTAGTGAGTTATATCCTTTCATGCTTCTAAAATTGCATATCTCTTTGTTTGGATATATCTCTTCATCTACTCATAGCTTGCTCTTTAACTTGTGTATCTTTTGGTATCTCTTGCTATGATCTAGATCCTACTAGTAGTCCTAACTTGTGATATCATCTACTAGTAGTTCATATACATGTAGTTCTAACCCTGTTTATAATTGGCATCTTTGCTCATCTATATGCTATGCTTGTATCTTGTCTCATACATGCTCAAGATTGTTCCTTGAATTGCATATCTACTATCTTGAGTTGCTTGCATAACATTGTGATACAGGGCACAAAGAGCTACATTATATGTAGAAATTGGAGTATTTTTGGATTTTATGCAGTTTTTGCTCCAGTTTCAGCTTTTGGTGCAAGACTAGGGTTTTTCATGCAGAAACAACCTTCTGAGCAAGACTCATCACTTTGCCATGAGCTCCGATGGTTTTTGGTCAAATTCCATCATCTTGAGGGTCAAAATTGTGACTTATTGTTTTTCTGCAGCACTTTATCTTGCATTTTGGGTTGTTCAAGTATATGTTTTAAATTGCTTTTCTTTCTATGCTTGGACAAGACCCTATCTGTGCTCTTCTACTCTCCTTATATATATTTGTGTTATCTCCTTTCTCTTAACAAGTGATGTTTCTTTTTTCTTCATAACCCCACTTTTTGAAATGACAAAGGGGGAGAAAGGTATGTCTTCTTTTAAAAAGAGGAAGAAGGCATGTCTTACATGAAGAAGAGAAGTATGTTCATGTAAAGGGGAGAAGGTAAAGAGGAGAAGACATATATGTGTAGAACATATATGAGTCCAAGTCATAGTATTCTATAAATGTTATGAAAGCTAACCGTGCAGGAGAAATAACATCAATTGAGGGGGAGTATGAGAACTCCATGCACATCAATTGAGGGGGAGCATATGAACTCAATTCTTTTGAAACCCCTATGTTTCTCCAGAGGTATGAATTTACTTAAATGCTTTGAATACATTTATGGAATGGTTTGTCATCTTCAAAAAGGGGGAGATTGTTGACTCAAGGTCAATTAGGTCAATGTTGACTCACGTCTAAATTGACTAAACCCGTGTTTTGATGATGACTAACCATTCCAGATATTGGTGTCTAATTCTTTTACTTGAGTGATTTCAGATTAGGTATAGACACACTCCAATTGCCCTAACTAGCGCATCTCAAATTGGAGAAAAGACAAGTCAAAGTCAATACAAGTGCACGTTTTTGTAATATGATGTATATCCATTAGAATCATGTTGTAAATCACTTGTAATGATTGTATGACTTGTAATTAAGCTTAGAAAAATATCAGGAACACTTAGATTGAATATTAGAGCACTTTAAATGCATCTTTGAGAATCAGTTACAGGCACTTGGTCGGTCCAGTTTCCCACCCTGAAACTAGACAGATCAACCTTGATCGATTTTCTGAAGATTGCATTGGTCGAGTTGTGCACTCACAGAACTCGACCGATTGGGTAGTAGGCCATTTCCAGTTAAAATGGTCAATCGAGTTTCCTCAGGACAAACTCGACCGATCCTTTGAACATCGGTTTGCCTCCTACTTGATCGGTCGAGTTACACCCATTAAAACTCAACCGATTGCACTATACGAAAAAGTGCAGAAAAGTGTTCTAGCCGTTGTGGAGTTGCAACAAGTGAGAATAGATCCGTTGCAAGCCACAAAACGGCTAGTTTTCATTTATAAGTGTTCCCAAAGGCTAAGAGGCATCTCTAGCTATAAATAGGACCCCTTGGGCTTCATTCCAAGGTTGAGCATTCATTGCAAACTCTTTATGAGGTTCCTATTCTATAGTTGAGTGCTTCCTACACCCTCCTCTCTCTCTCTAAGCTTAATCACTTGCTACATCCATTAGAGTGAGTAGGAAATCTGTAAGAGAGCTAGTCCTACATGTATATCTTGTGAGGCTCTCACTTCCACCACCTCCACTTCTCTCATTTGCAATCATGAAGATGAAGGTTCTCTCTCTTATCCAAGAGAGGTGAAGAAGAACAAGGGAAGGCATCCCTTGGTGAAGATCAAGGATAAAGACTTGGAACTAGAGTGGGTAAGCCCTTGGAGAAGGCAGAAGACTCAAGCTCAAGTGGGTAAGACCTTGGTGAAAGCTTCTCCGAGTGAAGGTGAAGTCAAAAGCTGAAGATCCAAGAAGAGCGGGTAATTCCTGCAAGGCCGAAGACTTGTGCAAGAGTGGGTAAGTCCTTGGAGAAGGCCGAAGACTCTTGCAAAGTGGGTAAGTCCTTGGTAAGGTTGAAGACTCTTTGTCTTGGATAGGTAAGTCTTTTGTTTGGTCATGCATTGTATGTCTTATGAATGAATATAAGAGTGCAATAGTTTGGAAGTCCTAGAGGTTGACCTCTCTAGGAAAGTGGACTGACACACTTCTAGTTTGAAGTGTGGAACCACTCTAAATAGCTTGTCTATTGGTGCATGTTCAATCTCTCTCATCCTTGCTATGTATGATTTAGTTGCACTCAAATTGCCTATTTAGCAACCTTATCTTGTCATATATTTTGAAGGTTTAATGAGTTTTGTTTAAGTGCTTTCAGCTCTATTCACCCCCCTCTAGAGCATCTAATCACCCATCTAGGATCCAACAAGTGGTATCAGAGCACGTCTTCTCCAAGCATACTTCAACAAGTAGGAGAAGATAGGTGACTACCAAGGAGGAATAATCAACCTACAAATCTTTGATGGGAGCAATTTCCTCTATTGGAGAAGAAGGCTTCAATTCTACATCCAAGGATCAAGTCTTAAGATGTGGCAAATGGTGAATAGCCCATACATGCAACCAAAGACAAAGATTGAAGAATGGGATGAAGCTGCCTTGATGAAAGCAACCTTGAATGCTAGAGCCATGCATATCCTATATGCCTCCATGACCCCCACCGAGTTCAACCGGATTTCTTCTTGTGAGACGGCCTATGAGGTATGGAGAATGCTTTGCATCACTTATGAAGGGACATATCAAGTGAAGGAAAGCAAAGTCTACATGCTCAAAGGGCTGCTTGAGAACTTCAAGATGGGAAAGGAGGAGAGCATAGCCAACATGTACTCAAGGCTCAACACCATCTTGAATGGTCTTTCTATTCTAGGACATCCTATGTCTAGTGGAGGGATCAACTCAAAGATCCTTAGAACTCTCCCCAAGAGGTGGGAATCCAAGGTGACTTCTATTGAAGAAGCAAGGTCTCTTAGGGATATTCCTATTGAAGAGCTCATTGGAAATCTACAAGCACATGAAGCTACACTTGACAAGAGGGAGGAATTAGAAAGACAAGAGGAGAAAGAACTCAAGAGAATGAAGAAGGCTGAAATCAAAGCTCAAATCAAGGCTATTGTTGGTTAAGCTTCTCCATCCTCTCAAGTTGAAGAAGATGCCATGTACTCCAAGGGTAGACTCTACAAAGGCAAGTCATCCTCCATCCGGTGCTTCACATGTGGAAAGAAGGGTCACTACAAGAAAGATTACCCACAAGGCAAAAAGACCCATCTTCACAAGAAGAAATGGCAATCAAGTGGCTCCTCCAACTCAAGCTCAAGTGAAGATTCAAGTGAAGGATCAAGCTCAAGCTCTAGTGATGAAGGAGAATGCCATTTTGCTCTTATAGCATCAACAAGTGAAGACTCAAGTGAGGTAAATCTAAACTCTCTAGATAAAGAATCTTTGATTGGTATTATTCATGATACTTGTGACTGTCTTAAGTTTTCTAAAAGGAAAAAGAAAAAGCTTGCTAAAATTGTTGATAATTTGCATGTAGAACTAGATGATCTTGAACATGCTAATTCTTTCTTGCTTGATGATAAAAATGATTGTCTTAGTCAAGTAGATTCTCTTAAACTTGAAAATACTAGTTTAATTAAAAGGTTAGATTTCTAGAAGCTCAACCTATCGTGCCTAGTTCTAATGAAGAGCATACTTTAATTGTTGATTCTCTCATGCATGAGCTTGATACTCTTAAAACTGAAAACGTAGAACTCAAGCTTATTGATGATGCTAGGAGAGAAGAAATCTATGCTTATCAAAGAGAATTAGTGGTGCTTAAATCTGAAAATGCCTCCTTGCTTGCTAAAATCAATGGGCATGAACCTTGTTCTAGTTATACTAATAGAGAGAATGATGTTGCTGCTCTTCATATTGATAGAGATTCTTATTTAACTAAAACTCTTTGCTTAGAAAATGATCTTTTGCATGCTAGAGATAATGTCAATAATTTGTCTTCTACTATTGCTTCTCTTAAGCATGATAATGACAGTTTGAGATCATCCTTGCAAAGATTCTTAGTTGGTAAAAAGAGTCTTAATGACATCCTACACCATACTACTAAACAAATTGGTAGACATGGTTTAGGGTATGATAGTAGTCAAGGGAACAACAAAGATAAAGGACCTCCAATATTCCATGGAGAATCCTCTAGTTCCAAGACTATGGGCACATGCAACTATTGCAATGAATTTGGTCATTATTCTACTTGTTGTCCTTTTAGGAAAGCACCCAAGAGCAGTAGGACTTGGGTTGCTAAACTAACCCTTCCGGACCCAAAAACATGATTGGGGACCATTTCATCTTTCTTCTTGTAGGTAATTGCAAATGGATTGACTTGAGCTATTGAATTGCAAATTGACTTCTCAATCCACATGTAAGAAGAAAGGTGAGATGTGTAGAGGGTGACAACAAGTGGAAAAGGAGTGGTAAGCACAAAGGTAATGTTTTTCTTGCTTATAACCATTTCTAACTTGTTTTTGTCAAGTTAGTGTGCACTATACATATGGTTTTTGAGTCAAGAGTGGCATTTTGTGATTCTCTTCACACTCTTGCTCAAAAACTGTTTCTAATGCTTCTATAGTGCATTACTAACTTGCTTAGACATGTTTGGATATGGTTTGTCTTTTTAAGCATGCCCTTAAATATGTTTTTATCAAATATATATGCTCTTTGACAACTGGTCTGTCAGTCGAGTTTTCCCTATTGAAACTTGACCGATTGGCACCAATGGGTGTTGCCAACAGCTGTCATCGGTCGAGTTGTCAATGCACAGAACTCGACCGATAACACTGTGCTTAGAATATACATTTGGCTTATTGAGTGAGAATTTCCCTCTCAACTAGATTTTCTCAACCAATAGCCTCATTCTTTGGCACTCTCATTTGGTACCTTTATATATGCATATTGCCATGTTCTAAATTGCCTATCTTGCTTACAACTCTATCTCTCCTAATTGCTCTAAATTGGTATATCCATATCTTGCAATTACTTGTTTTGAGTTGTTTTGTAGGTTTTGATGATGATCTCTTTGGATCTCTTAGTTGTGTCTAAAAATTGCTTATGTTGTGCTCTAACTTGCTACATCTATATAGGTGTATATCTTGTGTTGATACAACCTTGAATTTCATAGGGGTAATCATCTTATGGTAAGGATGCATATTTAGTGACTTATATCCTTTCATGCTTCTAAAATTGCATATCTCTTTGTTTGGATATATCTCTTCATCTACTCATAGCTTGCTCTTTAACTTGTGTATCTCTTGGTATCTCTTACTATGATCTAGATCCTACTAGTAGTCCTAACTTGTGATATCATCTACTAGTAGTTCATATACATGTAGTTCTAACCCTATTTATAATTGGCATCTTTGCTCATCTATATGATATGCTTGTATCTTGTCTCATACATGCTCAAGATTGTTCCTTGAATTGCATATCTACTATCTTGAGTTGCTTGCATAACATTGTGATGCATGGCACAAAGAGCTACATTATATGTAGAAATTGGAGTATTTTTGGATTTTATGTAGTTTTTGCTCCAGTTTCAGTTTTCGGTGCAAGACTAGTGTTTTTCATGCAGAAACAACCTTCTGAGCAAGACTCATCGCTTTTCCATGAGCTCCGATGGGTTTTGGTCAAATTCCATCATCTTGAGGTTCAAAATTGTGACTTATTGTTTTTCTGCAACACTTTATCTTGCATTTTGGGTTGTTCAAGTATATGTTTTAACTTGCTTTTCTTTCTATGCTTGGACAAGACCCTATCTGTGCTCTTCTACTCTCCTTATATATATTTGTGTTATCTCCTTTCTCTTAACAAGTGATGTTTCTTTTTTCTTCATAACCCCACTTTTTGAAATGACAAAGGGGGAGAAAGGTATGTCTTCTTTTAAAAAGAGGAAGAAGGCATGTCTTACATGAAGAAGAGAAGTATGTTCATGTAAAGGGGAGAAGGTAAAGAGGAAAAGACATATATGTGTAGAACATATATGAGTCGAAGACATAGTATTCTATAAATGTTATGAAAGCTAACCGTGCAGAAGAAATAGCATCAATTGAGGGGGATTATGAGAACTCCATGCACATCAATTGAGGGGGAGCATATGAACTCAATTCTTTTGAAACCCCTATGTTTCTCCAAAGGTATGAGTTTACTTAAATGCTTTGAATACATTTATGGAATGGTTTGTCATCTTCAAAAAGGGGGAGATTGTTGACTCAAGGTCAATTAGGTCAATGTTGACTCACATCTAAATTGACTAAACCCGTGTTTTGATGATGACTAACCATTCCACATATTGGTGTCTAATGCTTCTACTTGAGTGATTTCAGATTAGGTATAGACACACTCCAATTGCCCTAACTTGCGCATCTCAAATTGGAGAAAAGACAAGTCAAAGTCAATACAAGTGCACGTTTTTGTAATATGATGTATATCCATTAGAATCATGTTGTAAATCACTTGTAATGATTGTATGACTTGTAATTAAGCTTAGAAAAATATCAGGAACACTTAGATCGAATATTAGAGCACTTTAAATGCATCTTTGAAAATCAATTACAGGCACTTGGTCGGTCCAGTTTCCCACCCTGAAACTCGACCGATGAACCTTGATCGATTTTCTAAAGATTTCATCGGTCGAGTTGTGCACTCACAGAACTCGACCGATTGGGTAGTAGGCCATTTCCAGTTGAAATGGTCGGTCGAGTTTCCTCAGGACAAACTCGACCGATCCTTTGAACTTCGGTTTGCCTCCTACTTGATCGGTCGAGTTACACCCATTAAAACTCGACCGATTGCACTGTACGGAAAAGTGCAGAAAAGTGTTTCTAGCCATTGTGGAGTTGCAACAAGTGAGAATAGATCCGTTGTAAGCCACAAAATGGCTAGTTTTTGTTCATAAGTGTTCCAAAAGGCTAAGAGGCATCCCTAGCTATAAATAGGACCCCTTGGGCTTCATTTCAAGGTTGAGCATTCATTGCAAACTCTTTATGAGGTTCCTATTCTATAGTTGAGTGCTTCCTACAAACTCCTCTCTCTCTCTAAGATTAATCACTTGCTACATCCATTAGAGTGAGTAGGAAATATGTAAGAGAGCTAGTCCTACATGTATATCTTGTGAGGCTCTCACTTCCACCACCTCCACTTCTCTCATTTGCAATCATGAAGATGAAGGTTCTCTCTCTTGTCCAAGAGAGGTGAAGAAGAACAAGGGAAGGCATCCCTTGGTGAAGATCAAGGCTAAAGACTTGGAGCTAGAGTGGGTAAGCCCTTGGAGAAGGCAGAAGACTCAAGCTCAAGTGGGTAAGACCTTGGTGAAAGCTTCTCCGAGTGAAGGTGAAGTCAAAAGCTGAAGATCCAAGAAGAGTGGGTAATTCCTGCAAAGCCGAAGACTTGTGCAAGAGTGGGTAAGTCCTTGGAGAAGGCCGAAGACTTTTGGAAAGTGGGTAAGTCCTTGGTAAGGTTGAAGACTCTTTGTCTTGGATAGGTAAGTCGTTTGTTTGGTCATGCATTGTATGTCTTATGAATGAATATAAGAGTGCAATAGTTTGGAAGTCCTAGAGGTTGATCTCTCTAGGCAAGTGGACTGACACACTTCTAGTTTGAAGTGTGGAACCACTCTAAATAGCTTGTCTATTGGTGCATGTTCAATCTCTCTCATCCTTGCTATGTATGATTTAGTTGCACTCAAATTGCCTATTTAGCAACCTTATCTTGTCATATATTTTGAAGGTTTAATGAATTTTGTTTAAGTGCTTTCAGCTCTATTCACCCCCCTCTAGAGCATCTAATCACCCATCTAGGATCCAACAAGTGGTATCAGAGAGGGTCTTCTCCAAGCATACTTCAACAAGTAGGAGAAGATGGGTGACTACCAAGGAGGGAGAATCAGCCTACCAATCTTTGATGGGAGCAATTTCCTCTATTGGAGAAGAAGGCTTCAATTCTACATCCAAGGATCAAGTCTTGAGATGTGGCAAATGGTGAATAGCCCATACATGCAGCCAAAGACAAAGATTGAAGAATGGGATGAAGCCGCCTTGATGAAAGCAACCTTGAATGCTAGAGCCATGCATATCCTATATGCCTCCCTGACCCCCACCGAGTTCAACCGGATTTCTTCTTGTGAGACGGCCTATGAGGTATGGAGAAAGCTTTGCATCACTTATGAAGGGACAGATCAAGTGAAGGAAAGCAAAGTCTACATGCTCAAAGGGCTGCTTGAGAACTTCAAGATGGGAAAGGAGGAGAGCATAGCCAACATGTACTCAAAGCTCAACACCATCTTGAATGGTCTTGCTATTCTAGGACATCCTATGTCTAGTGGAGAGATCAACTCAAAGATCCTTAGAACTCTCCCCAAGAGGTGGGAATCCAAGGTGACTTCTATTGAAGAAGCAAGGTCTCTTAGGGATATTCCTATTGAAGAGCTCATTGGAAATCTACAAGCACATGAAGCTACACTTGACAAGAGGGAGGAATTAGAAAGACAAGAGGAGAAAGAACTCAAGAGAATGAAGAAGGCTGAAATCAAAGCTCAAATCAAGGCTATTGTTGGTCAAGCTTCTCCATCCTCTCAAGTTGAAGAAGATGCCATGTACTCCAAGGGTAGACTCTACAAAGGCAAGTCATCCTCCATCCGGTGCTTCACATGTGGAAAGAAGGGTCACTACAAGGAAGATTGCCCACAAGGCAAAAAGACCCATCTTCACAAGAAGAAATGGCAATCAAGTGGCTCCTCCAAATCAAGCTCAAGTGAAGATTCAAGTGAAGGATCAAGCTCAAGCTCTAGTGATGAAGGAGAATGCCATTTTGCTCTTATAGCATCAACAAGTGAAGACTCAAGTGAGGTAAATCTAAACTCTCTAGATAAAGAAACTTTGATTGCTATTATTCATGATATTTGTGCCTCTCTTAAGTTTTCTAAAAGGAAAAAGAAAAAGCTTGCTAAAATTGTTGATAATTTGCATGTAGAACTAGATGATCTTGAACATGCTAATTCTTGCTTGGTTGATGATAAAAATGATTGTCTTAGTCAAGTAGATTCTCTTAAACTTGAAAATACTAGTTTATTTGATAAGGTTAGATTTCTAGAAGCTCAACCTATCGTGCCTAGTTCTAATAAGAGCATACTTTAATTGTTGATTCTCTCATGCATGAGCTTGATACTCTTAAAACTGAAAACGTAGAACTCAAACTTATTGATGATGCTAGGAGAGAAGAAATCTATGCTTATCAAAGAGAATTAGTGGTGCTTAAATATGAAAATGCCTCCTTGCTTGCTAAAATCAATGGGCATGAACCTTGTTCTAGTTATACTAATAGAGAGAATGATGTTGCTGCTCTTCATATTGATAGAGATTCTTATTTAACTAAAACTCTTTGCTTAGAAAATGATCTTTTGCATGCTAGAGATAATGTCAATAATTTGTCTTTTACTATTGCTTCTCTTAAGCATGATAATGACAGTTTGAGATCATCCTTGCAAAGATTCTTAGTTGGTAAAAAGAGTCTTAATGACATCCTACACCATACTACTAAACAAATTGGTAGACATGGTTTAGGGTATGATAGTAGTCAAGGGAATAACAAAGATAAAGGACCTCCAATATTCCATGGAGAATCCTCTAGTTCCAAGACTATGGGCACATGCAACTATTGCAATGAATTTGGTCATTATTCTACTTGTTGTCCTTTTAGGAAAGCACCCAAGAGCAATAGGACTTGGGTTGCTAAACTAACCCTTCCGGACACAAAAACATGATTGGGGACCATTTCATATTTCTTCTTGTAGGTAATTGCAAATGGATTGACTTGAGCTATTGAATTGCAAATTGACTTCTCAATCCACATGTAAGAATAAAGGTGAGATGTGTAGAGGGTGACAACAAGTGGAAAAGGAGTGGTAAGCACAAAGGTAATGTTTTTCTTGCTTATAACCATTTCTAACTTGTTTTTGTCAAGTTAGTGTGCACTATACATATGGTTTTTGAGTCAAGAGTGGCATTTTGTGATTCTCTTCACGCTCTTACTCAAAAACTGTTTCTAATGCTTCTATAGTGCATTACTAACTTGCTTAGACATGTTTGGATATGGTTTGTCTTTTTAAGCATGCCCTTAAATATGTTTTTATGAAATATATATGCTCTTTGACAACTGGTCTGTCGGTCGAGTTTTCCCTATTGAAACCCGACCGATTGGCACCAATGGTTGTTGCCAACAGCTGTCATCGGTCGAGTTGTCAATGCACAGAACTCGACCGATAACACTGTGCTCAGAATATACATTTGGCTTATTGAGTGAGAATTTCCCTCTCAACTAGATTTTCTCAACCAATAGCCTCATTCTTTGGCACTCTCATTTGGTACCTTTATATATGCATATTGCCATGTTCTAAATTGCCTATCTTGCTTACAACTCTATCTCTCCTAATTGCTCTAAATTGGTATATCCATATCTTGCAATTATTTGCTTTGAGTTGTTTTACAGGTTTTGATGATGATCTCTTTGGATCTTTTGGTTGTGTCTAAAAATTGCTTCCGTTGTGCTCTAACTTGCTACATCTATATAGGTGTATATCTTGTGTTGATACAACCTTGAGGTTCATAGGGGTAATCAACTTATGGTAAGGATGCATATTTAGTGAGTTATATCCTTTCATGCTTCTAAAATTGCATATCTCTTTGTTTAGATATATCTCTTCATCTACTCATAGCTTGCTCTTTAACTTGTGTATCTTTTGGTATCTCTTGCTATGATCTAGATCCTACTAGTAGTCCTAAATTGTGATATCATCTACTAGTAGTTCATATACATGTAGTTCTAACCCTGTTTATAATTGGCATCTTTGCTCATCTATATGCTATTCTTGTATCTTGTCTCATACATGATCAAGATTGTTCCTTGAATTGCATATCTACTATCTTGAGTTGCTTGCATAACATTGTGATGCAGGGTACAAAGAGCTACATTATATGTAGAGATTGGAGTATTTTTGGATTTTATGCAGTTTTTGCTCCAGTTTCAGTTTTTGGTGCAAGACTAGTGTTTTTCATGCAGAAACAACCTTATGAGCAAGACTCATCGCTCTGCCATGAGCTCCGATGGTTTTTGGTCAAATTCCATCATCTTGAGGGTCAAAATTGTGACTTATTGTTTTTCTGTAGCACTTTATCTTGAATTTTGGGTTGTTCAAGTATATGTTTTAACTTGCTTTTCTTTCTATGCTTGGACAAGACCCTATCTGTGCTCTTCTACTCTCCTTATATATATTTGTGTTATCTCCTTTCTCTTAACCAGTGATGTTTGTTTTTTCTTCATAACCCCACTTTTTGAAATGACAAAGGGGGAGAAAGGTATGTCTTCTTTTAAAAAGAGGAAGAAGGCATGTCTTACATGAAGAAGAGAAGTATGTTCATGTAAAGGGGAGAAGGTAAAGAGGAGAAGACATATATGTGTAGAACATATATGAGTCGAAGACATAGTATTCTATAAATGTTATGAAAGCTAACAGTGCAGGAGAAATAGCATCAATTGAGGGGGAGTATGAGAACTCCATGCACATCAATTGAGGGGGAGCATATGAACTCAATTCTTTTGAAACCCCTATGTTTCTCCAGAGGTATGAATTTACTTAAATGCTTTCAATACATTTATGGAATGGTTTGTCATCTTCAGAAAGGGGGAGATTGTTGACTCAAGGTCAATGTTGACTCACGTCTAAATTGACTAAACCCGTGTTTTGATGATGACTAACCATTCCACATATTGGTGTCTAATGCTTCTACTTGAGTGATTTCAGATTAGGTATAGACACACTCCAATTGCCCTAACTTGCGCATCTCAAATTGGAGAAAAGACAAGTCAAAGTCAATACAAGTGCACATTTTTGTAATATGATGTATATCCATTAGAATCATGTTGTAAATCACTTGTAATGATTGTATGACTTGTAATTAAGCTTAGAAAAATATCAGGAACACTTAGATCGAATATTAGAGCACTTTAAATGCATATTTGAAAATCAATTACAGGCACTTGGTCGGTCCAGTTTCCCACCCTAAAACTCGACCGATCAACCTTGATCGATTTTCTGAAGATTGCATCGGTCGAGTTGTGCACTCACAGAACTCGACCGATTGGGTAGTAGGCCATTTTCAGTTGAAATGGTCGGTCGAGTTTCCTCAGGATAAACTCGACCGATCCTTTGAACATCGGTTTGCCTCCTATTTGATCGGTCGAGTTACACCCATTAAAACTCGACCGATTGCACTGTACAAAAAAGTGCAGAAAAGTGTTTGTAGCCATTGTGGAGTTGCAACAAGTGAGAATAGATCCGTTGCAAGCCACAAAACGGCTAGTTTTCGTTCATAAGTGTTTCCAAAGGCTAAGAGGCATCCCCAGCTATAAATAGGACCCCTTGGGCTTCATTCCAAGGTTGAGCATTCATTGCAAACTCTTTATGACGTTCCTATTCTATAGTTGAGTGCTTCCTACTGCCTCCTCTCTCTCTCTCTAAGCTTAATCACTTGCTACATCCATTAGAGTGAGTAGGAAATCTGTAAGAGAGCTAGTCCTACATGTATATCTTGTGAGGCTCTCACTTCCACCATCTCCACTTCTCTCATTTGCAATCATGAAGATGAAGGTTCTTTGTCTTGTCCAAGAGAGGTGAAGAAGAACAAGGGAAGGCGTCCCTTGGTGAAGATCAAGGCTAAAGACTTGGAGCTAGAGTGGGTAAGCCCTTGGAGAAGGCAGAAGACTCAAGCTCAAGTGGGTAAGACCTTGGTGAAAGCTTCTCCGAGTGAAGGTGAAGTCAAAAGCTGAAGATCCAAGAAGAGTGGGTAATTCCTGCAAGGCCGAAGACTTGTGCAAGAGTGGGTAAGTCCTTGGAGAAGGACAAAGACTCTTGCAAAGTGGGTAACTCCTTGGTAAGGTTGAAGACTCTTTGTCTTGGATATGTAAGTCTTTTGTTTGGTCATGCATTGTATGTCTTATGAATGAATATAAGAGTGCAATAGTTTGGAAGTCCTAGTGGTTGACCTCTCTAGGTAAGTGGACTGACACACTTCTAGTTTGAAGTGTGGAACCACTCTAAATAGCTTGTCTATTGGTGCATGTTCAATCTCTCTCATCCTTGCTATGTATTATTTAGTTGCACTCAAATTGCCTATTTAGCAACCTTATCTGGTCATATATTTTGAAGGTTTAATGAGTTTTGTTTAAGTGCTTTCAGCTCTATTCACCCCCCCTCTAGAGCATCTAATCACCCATCTAGGATCCAACAAGTGGCATCAGAGCGGGTCTTCTCCAAGCATACTTCAACAAGTAGGAGAAGATGGGTGACTACCAAGGAGGGAGAATCAGCCTACCAATCTTTGATGGGAGCAATTTCCTCTATTGAAGAAGAAGGCTTCAATTCTACATCCAAGGATCAAGTCTTGAGATGTGGCAAATGGTGAATAGCCCATACATGCAACCAAAGACAAAGATTGAAGAATGGGATGAAGCCGCCTTGATGAAAGAAACCTTGAATGCTAGAGCCATGCATATCCTATATGCCTCCATGACCCCCACCGAGTTCAATCGGATTTCTTTTTGTGAGACGGCCTATGAGGTATCGAGAAAGCTTTGCATCACTTATGAAGGGACAGATCAAGTGAAGGAAAGCAAAGTCTACATGCTCAAAGGGCTGCTTGAGAACTTCAAGATGGGAAAGGAGGAGAGCATAGCCAACATGTACTCAAGGCTCAACACCATCTTGAATGGTCTTGCTATTCTAGGACATCCTATGCCTAGTGGAGAGATCAACTCAAAGATCCTTAGAACTCTCCCCAAGAGGTGGGAATCCAAGGTGACTTCTATTGAAGAAGCAAGGTCTCTTAGGGATATTCCTATTGAAGAGCTCATTGGAAATCTACAAGCACATGAAGCTACACTTGACAAGAGGGAGGAATTAGAAAGACAAGAGGAGAAAGAACTCAAGAGAATGAAGAAGGCTGAAATCAAAGCTCAAATCAAGGCTATTGTTGGTCAAGCTTCTCCATACTCTCAAGTTGAAGAAGATGCCATGTACTCCAAGGGTAGACTCTACAAAGGCAAGTCATCCTCCATCCGGTGCTTCACATGTGGAAAGAAGGGTCACTACAAGAAAGATTGCCCACAAGGCAAAAAGACCCATCTTCACAAGAAGAAATGGCAATCAAGTGGCTCCTCCAACTCAAGCTCAAGTGAAGATTCAAGTGAAGGATCAAGCTCAAGCTCTAGTGATGAAGGAGATTGCCATTTTGCTCTTATAGCATCAACAAGAGAAGACTCAAGTGAGGTAAATCTAAACTCTCTAGATAAAGAATCTTTGATTGCTATTATTCATGATATTTGTGCCTCTCTTAAGTTTTCTAAAAGGAAAAAGAAAAAGCTTGCTAAAATTGTTGATAATTTGCATTTAGAACTAGATGATCTTGAACATGCTAATTCTTGCTTGCTTGATGATAAAAATGATTATCTTAGTCAAGTAGATTCTCTTAAACTTGAAAATACTAGTTTACTTGATAAGGTTAGATTTCTAGAAGCTCATACTATCGTGCCTAGTTCTAATGAAGAGCATACTTTAATTGTTGATTCTCTCATGCATGAGCTTGATACTCTTAAAACTGAAAACGTACAACTCAAGCTTATTGATGATGCTAGGAGAGAAGAAATCTATGCTTATCAAAGAGAATTAGTGGTGCTTAAATATGAAAATGCCTCCTTTCTTGGTAAAATCAATGGGCATGAACCTTGTTCTAGTTATACTAATAGAGAGAATGATGTTGCTGCTCTTCATATTGATAGAGATTCTTATTTAACTAAAACTCTTTGCTTAGAAAATGATCTTTTGCATGCTAGAGATAATGTCAATAATTTGTATTCTACTATTGCTTCTTTTAAGCATGATAATGACAGTTTGAGATCATCCTTGCAAAGATTCTTAGTTGGTAAAAAGATTCTTAATGACATCCTACACCATACTACTAAACAAATTGGTAGACATGGTTTAGGGTATGATAGTAGTCAAGGGAACAACAAAGATAAAGGACCTCCAATATTCCATGGAGAATCCTCTAGTTCCAAGACTATGGGAACATGCAACTATTGCAATGAATTTGGTCATTATTCTACTTGTTGTCCTTTTAAGAAAGCACCCAAGAGCAATAGGACTTGGGTTGCTAAACTAACCCTTCCTGACCCAAAAACATGATTGGGGACCATTTCATCTTTCTTCTTGTAGGTAATTGCAAATGGATTGATTTGAGCTATTGAGTTGCAAATTGACTTCTCAATCCACATGTAAGAAGAAAGGTGAGATGTGTAGAGGGTGACAACAAGTGGAAAAGGAGTGGTAAGCACAAAGGTAATGTTTTTCTTGCTTATAACCATTTCTAACTTGTTTTTGTCAAGTTAGTGTGCACTATACATATGGTTTTTGAGTCAAGAGTGGCATTTTGTGATTCTCTTCACGCTCTTACTCAAAAACTGTTTCTAATTCTTCTATAGTGCATTACTAACTTGCTTAGACATGTTTGGATATGGTTTGTCTTTTTAAGTATGCCCTTAAATATGTTTTTATGAAATATATATGCTCTTTGACAGCTGGTCTGTCGGTCGAGTTTTCCCTATTGAAACTCGACCGATTGGCACCAATGGGTGTTTCCAACAGCTGTCATCGGTCGAGTTGTCAATGCACAGAAATTGACCGATAACACTGTGCTCAGAATATACATTTGGCTTATTGAGTGAGAATTTCCCTCTCAACTAGATTTTCTCAACCAATAGCCTCATTCTTTGGCACTATCATTTGGTACCTTTATATATGCATATTTCCATGTTCTAAATTGCCTATCTTGATTACAACTCTATCTTTCCTAATTGCTCTAAATTGGTATATCCATATCTTGCAATTACTTGCTTTGAGTTGTTTTGCAGGTTTTGATGATGATCTCTTTGGATCTCTTGGTTGTGTCTAAAAATTGCTTCCGTTGTGCTCTAACTTGCTACATCTATATAGGTGTATATCTTGTGTTGATACAACCTTGAGGTTCATAGGGGTAATCATCTTATGGTAAGGATGCATATTTAGTGAGTTATATCCTTTCATGCTTCTAAAATTGCATATCTCTTTGTTTGGATATATCTCTTCATCTACTCATAGCTTGCTCTTTAACTTGTGTATATTTTGGTATATCTTGCTATGATCTAGATCCTACTAGTAGTCCTAACTTGTGATATCATCTACTAGTAGTTCATATACATGTAGTTCTAACCCTGTTTATAATTGTTATCTTTTCTCATCTATATGCTATGCTTGTATCTTGTCTCATACATGCTCAAGATTGTTCCTTGAATTGCATATCTACTATCTTGAGTTGCTTGCATAACATTGTGATGCAGGGCACAAAGAGCTACATTATATGTAGAAATTGGAGTATTTTTGGATTTTATGCAGTTTTTGCTCCAGTTTCAGGTTTTGGTGCAAGACTAGTGTTTTTCATGCAGAAACAACCTTATGAGCAAGACTCATCGCTCTGCTTTCAGCTCTATTCATCCCCCTCTAGAGCATCTAATCACCCATCTAGGATCCAACAAGTGGTATCAGAGCGGGTCTTCTCCAAGCATACTTCAACAAGTAGGAAAAGATGGGTGACTACCAAGGAGGAAGAATCAACCTACCAATCTTTGATGGGAGCAATTTCCTCTATTGGAGAAGAAGGCTTCAATTCTAAATCCAAGGATCAAGTCTTGAGATGTGGCAAATGGTGAATAGCCGATACATGCAACCAAAGACAAAGATTGAAGAATGGGATAAAGCCGCCTTGATGAAAGCAACCTTGAATGCTAGAGCCATGCATATCCTATATGCCTCCATGACCCCCACCGAGTTCAACCAGATTTCTTCTTGTGAGACGGCCTATGAGGTATGGAGAATGCTTTGCATCACTTATGAAGGGACATATCAAGTGAAGGAAAGCAAAGTCTACATGCTCAAAGGGCTGCTTGAGAACTTCAAGATGGGAAAGGAGGAGAGCATAGCCAACATGTACTCAAGGCTCAACACCATCTTGAATGGTCTTGCTATTCTAGGACATCCTATGTCTAGTGGAGGGATCAACTCAAAGATCCTTAGAACTCTCCCCAAGAGGTGGGAATCCAAGGTGACTTCTATTGAAGAAGCAAGGTCTCTTAGGGATATTCCTATTGAAGAGCTCATTGGAAATCTACAAGCACATGAAGCTAAACTTGACAAGAGGGAGGAATTAGAAAGACAAGAGGAGAAAGAACTCAAGAGAATGAAGAAGATTGAAATCAAAGCTCAAATCAAGGCTATTGTTGATCAAGCTTCTCCATCCTCTCAAGTTGAAGAAGATGCCATGTACTCCAAGGGTAGACTCTACAAAGGCAAGTCATCCTCCATCTGGTGCTTCACATGTAGAAAGAAGGGTCACTACAAGGAAGATTGCCCACAAGGAAAAAAGACCCATCTTCACAAGAAGAAATGGCAATCAAGTGGCTCCTCCAACTCAAGCCCAAGTGAAGATTCAAGTGAATGATCAAGCTCAAGCTCTAGTGATGAAGGAGAATGCCATTTTGCTCTTATAGCATCAACAAGTGAAGACTCAAGTGAGGTAAATCTAAACTCTCTAGATAAAGAATCTTTGATTGCTATTATTCATGATATTTGTGCCTCTCTTAAGTTTTCTAAAAGGAAAAAGAAAAAGCTTGCTAAAATTGTTGATAATTTGCATGTAGAACTAGATGATCTTGAACATGCTAATTCTTGCTTGCTTGATGATAAAAATGATTGTCTTAGTCAAGTAGATTCTCTTAAACTTGAAAATACTAGTTTACTTGATAAGGTTAGATTTCTAGAAGCTCAACCTATCGTGCCTAGTTCTAATGAAGAGCATACTTTAATTGTTGATTCTCTCATGCATGAGCTTGATACTCTTAAAACTGAAAACATAGAACTCAAGCTTATTGATGATGCTAGGAGAGAAGAAATCTATGCTTATCAAAGAGAATTAGTGGTGCTTAAATATGAAAATGCCTCCTTGCTTGCTAAAATCAATGGGCATGAACCTTGTTCTAGTTATACTAATAGAGAGAATAATGTTGCTGCTCTTCATATTGATAGAGATTCTTATTTAACTAAAACTCTTTGCTTAGAAAATGATCTTTTACATGCTAGAGATAATGTCAATAATTTGTCTTCTACTATTGCTTCTCTTAAGCATGATAATGACAATTTGAGATCATCCTTGCAAAGATTCTTAGTTGGTAAAAAGAGTCTTAATGACATCCTACACCATACTACTAAACAAATTGGTAGACATGGTTTAGGGTATGATAGTAGTCAAGGGAACAACAAAGATAAAGGACCTCCAATATTCCATGGAGAATCCTCTAGTTCCAAGACTATGGGCACATGCAACTATTGCAATGAATTCGGTCATTATTCTACTTGTTGTCCTTTTAGGAAAGCACCCAAGAGCAATAGGACTTGGGTTTCTAAACTAACCCTTCCGGACCCAAAAACATGATTGGGGACCATTTCATCTTTTTTCTTGTAGGTAATTGCAAATGGATTGAATTGAGCTATTGAATTGCAAATTGACTTCTCAATCCACATGTAAGAAGAAAGGGGAGATGTGTAGAGGGTGACAACAAGTGGAAAAGGAGTGGTAAGCACAAAGGTAATGTTTTTCTTGCTTATAACCATTTCTAACTTGTTTTTGTCAAGTTAGTGTGCACTATACATATGGTTTTTGAGTCAAGAGTGGCATTTTGTGATTCTCTTCACACTCTTGCTCAAAAACTGTTTCTAATGCTTCTATAGTGCATTACTAACTTGCTTAGACATGTTTGGATATGGTTTGTCTTTTTAAGCATACCCTTAAATATGTTTTTATGAAATATATATGCTCTTTGAAAGCTGGTCTATCGGTCGAGTTTTCCCTATTGAAACTCGACCGATTGGCACCAATGGGTGTTGCCAACAACTGTCATCGGTCGAGTTGTCAATGCGCAGAACTCGACCGATAACACTGTGCTCAGAATATACATTTGGCTTATTGAGTGAGAATTTCCCTCTCAACTAGATTTTCTCAACCAATAGCCTCATTCTTTGGCACTCTCATTTGGTACCTTTATATATGCATATTGCCATGTTCTAAATTGCCTATCTTGCTTACAACTCTATCTCTCCTAATTGCTCTAAATTGGTATATCCATATCTTGCAATTACTTGCTTTGAGTTATTTTGCAGGTTTTGATGATGATCTCTTTGGATCTCTTGGTTGTGTCTAAAAATTGCTTCCGTTGTGCTCTAACTTGCTACATCTATATAGGTGTATATCTTGTGTTGATACAACCTTGAGGTTCATAGGGGTAATCATCTTATGGTAAGGATGCATATTTAGTGAGTTATATCCTTTCATGCTTCTAAAATTGCATATCTCTTTGTTTGGATATATCTCTTCATCTACTCATAGCTTGCTCTTTAACTTGTGTATCTTTTGATATCTCTTGCTATGATCTAGATCCTACTAGTAGTCCTAACTTGTGATATCATCTACTAGTAGTTCATATACATGTAGTTCTAACCCTGTTTATAATTGGCATCTTTGCTCATCTATATGCTATGCTTGTATCTTGTCTCATACATGCTCAAGATTGTTCCTTGAATTGCATATCTACTATCTTGAGTTGCTTGCATAACATTGTGATGCAGGGCACAAAGAGCTACATTATATGTAGAAATTGGAGTATTTTTGGATTTTATGCAGTTTTTTCTCCAGCTTCAGTTTTTGGTGCAAGACTAGTGTTTTTCATGCAGAAACAACCTTCTGAGCAAGACTCATTTCTCTACCATGAACTCCGATGGTTTTTGGTCAAATTCCATCATCTTGAGGGTCCAAATTGTGACTTATTGTTTTTCTGCAGCACTTTATCTTGCATTTTGGGTTGTTCAAGTATATGTTTTAACTTGCTTTTCTTTCTATGCTTGGACAAGACCCTATCTGTGCTCTTCTACTCTCCTTATATATATTTGTGTTATCTCCTTTCTCTTAACAAGTGATGTTTCTTTTTTCTTCATAACCCCACTTTTTGAAATGACAAAGGGGGAGAAAGGTATGTCTTCTTTTAAAAAGAGGAAGAAGGCATGTCTTACATGAAGAAGAGAAGTATGTTCATGTAAAGGGGAGAAGGTAAAGAGGAGAAGACATATATGTGTAGAACATATATGAGTCCAAGACATAGTATTCTATAAATGTTATGAAAGCTAACCGTGCAGGAGAAATAACATCAATTGAGGGGGAGTATGAGAACTCCATGCACATCAATTGAGGGGGAGCATATGAACTAAATTCTTTTGAAACCCCTATGTTTCTCCAGAGGTATGAATTTACTTAAATGCTTTCAATACATTTATGGAATGGTTTGTCATCTTCAAAAAGGGGGAGATTGTTGACTCAAGGTCAATTAGGTCAATGTTGACTCACGTCTAAATTGACTAAACCCGTGTTTTGATGATGACTAACCATTCCACATATTGGTGTCTAATGCTTCTACTTGAGTGATTTCAGATTAGGTATAGACACACTCCAATTTCCCTAACTTGCGCATCTCAAATTGGAGAAAAGACAAGTCAAAGTCAATACAAGTGCACGTTTTTGTAATATGATGTATATCCATTAGAATCATGTTGTAAATCACTTGTAATGATTGTATGACTTGTAATTAAGCTTAGAAAAATATCAGGAACACTTAGATCGAATATTAGAGATCTTTAAATGCATCTTTGAAAATCAATTACAGGCACTTGGTCGGTCCAGTTTCCCACCCTGAAACTCGACCGATCAACCTTGATCGATTTTCTGAAGATTGCATCGGTTGAGTTGTGCACTCACAGAACTCGACCGATTGGGTAGTAGGCCATTTCCAGTTGAAATGGTCGGTCGAGTTTCCTCAGGACAAACTCGACCGATCCTTTGAACATCGATTTGCCTCCTACTTGATCGGTCGAGTTACACCCATTAAAACTCGACCGATTGCACTGTATGGAAAAGTGCAGAAAAGTGTTTCTAGCCGTTGTGGAGTTGCAACAAGTGAGAATAGATCCGTTGCAAGCCACAAAATGGCTAGTTTTTGTTCATAAGTGTTCCCAAAGGCTAATAGGCATCCCAACTATAAATAGGACCCCTTGGGCTTCATTCCAAGGTTGAGCATTCATTGCAAACTCTTTATGAGGTTCCTATTCTATTGTTGAGTGCTTCCTACAGCCTCCTCTCTCTCTCTCTAAGCTTAATCACTTGCTACATCCATTAGACTGAGTAGGAAATCTGTGAGAGAGCCAGTCCTACATGTATATCTTGTGAGGCTCTCATTTCCACCACCTCCACTTCTCTCATTTGCAATCATGAAGATGAAGGTTCTCTCTCTTGTCCAAGAGAGGTGAAGAAGAACAAGGGAAGGCGTCCCTTGGTGAAGATCAAGGCTAAAGACTTAGAGCTAGAGTGGGTAAGCCCTTGGAGAAGGCAGAAGACTCAAGCTCAAGTGGGTAAGACCTTGGTGAAAGCTTCTCCGAGTGAAGGTGAAGTCAAAAGCTGAAGATCCAAGAAGAGTGGGTAATTCCTGCAAGGCCGAAGACTTGTGCAAGAGTGGGTAAGTCCTTGGAGAAGGCCGAAGACTCTTGCAAAGTGGGTAAGTCCTTGGTAAGGTTGAAGACTCTTTGTCTTGGATAGGTAAGTATTTTGTTTGGTCATGCATTGTATGTCTTATGAATGAATATAAGAGTGCAATAGTTTGGAAGTCCTAGAGGTTGACCTCTCTAGGTAAGTGGACTGACACACTTCTAGTTTGAAGTGTGGAACCACTCTAAATAGCTTGTCTATTGGTGCATGTTCAATCTCTCTCATCCTTGCTATGTATGATTTAGTTGCACTCAAATTGCCTATTTAGCAACCTTATCTTGTCATATATTTTGAAGGTTTAATGAGTTTTGTTTAAGTGCTTTCAGCTCTATTCACCCCCCCTCTAGAGCATCTAATCACCCATCTAGGATCCAACAAGTGGTATCAGAGCGGGTCTTCTCCAAGCATACTTCAACAAGTACGAGAAGACAGGTGACTACCAAGGAGGGAGAATCAGCCTACCAATCTTTGATGGGAGCAATTTCCTCTATTGGAGAAGAAGGCTTCAATTCTACATCCAAGGATCAAGTCTTGAGATGTGGAAAATGGTGAATAGCCCATACATGCAACCAAAGACAAAGATTGAAGAATGGGATGAAGCCGCCTTGATGAAAGCAACCTTGAATTCTAGAGACATGCATATCCTATATGCTTCCATGACCCCCACCGAGTTCAACCAGATTTCTTCTTGTGAGACGGCCTATGAGGTATGGAGAAAGCTTTGCATCACTTATGAAGGGACAGATCAAGTGAAGGAAAGCAAAGTCTACATGCTCAAAGGGCTGCTTGAGAACTTCAAGATGGGAAAGGAGGAGAGCATAGCCAACATGTACTCAAGGCTCAACACCATCTTGAATGGTCTTGATATTCTAGGACATCCTATGTCTAGTGGAGAGATCAACTCAAAGATCCTTAGAAATCTCCCCAAGAGGTGGGAATCCAAGGTGACTTCTATTGAAGAAGCAAGGTCTCTTAGGGATATTCCTATTGAAGAGATCATTGGAAATCTACAAGCACATGAAGCTACACTTGACAAGAGGGAGGAATTAGAAAGACAAGAGGAGAAAGAACTCAAGAGAATGAAGAAGGCTGAAATCAAAGCTCAAATCAAGGCTATTGTTGGTCAAGCTTCTCCATCCTCTCAAGTTGAAGAAGATGCCATGTACTCCAAGGGTAGACTCTAAAAAGGCAAGTCATCCTCCATCCGGTGCTTCACATGTGGAAAGAAGGGTCACTACAAGGAAGATTGCCCAAAAGGCAAAAAGACCCATCTTCACAAGAAGAAATGGCAATCAAGTGGCTCCTCCAACTCAAGCTCAAGTGAAGATTCAAGTGAAGGATCAAGCTCAAGCTCTAGTGATGAAGGAGAATGCCATTTTGCTCTTATAGCATCAACAAGTGAAGACTCAAGTGAGGTAAATCTAAACTCTCTAGATAAAGAATCTTTGATTACTATTATTCATGATATTTGTGCCTCTCTTAAGTTTTCTAAAAGGAGAAAAAAAGCTTGCTAAAATTGTTGATAATTTGCATGTAGAACTAGATGATCTTGAACATGCTAATTCTTGCTTGCTTGATGATAAAAATGATTGTCTTAGTCAAGTAGATTCTCTTAAACTTGAAAATACTAATTTACTTGATAAGGTTAGATTTCTAGAAGCTCAACCTATCGTGCCTAGTTCTAATGAAGAACATACTTTAATTGTTGATTCTCTCATGCATGAGCTTGATACTCTTAAAACTGAAAACGTACAACTCAAGCTTATTGATGATGCTAGGAGAGAAGAAATCTATGCTTATCAAAGAGAATTAGTGGTGCTTAAATCTAAAAATGCCTCCTTGCTTGCTAAAATCAATGGGCATGAACCTTGTTCTAGTTATACTAATAGAGAGAATGATGTTGCTGCTCTTCATATTGATATAGATTCTTATTTTACTAAAACTCTTTGCTTAGAAAATGATCTTTTGCATGCTAGAGATAATGTCAATAATTTGCCTTCTACTATTGCTTCTCTTAAGCATGATAATGATAGTTTGAGATCATCCTTGCAAAGATTCTTAGTTGGTAAAAAGAGTCTTAATGACATCCTACACCATACTACTAAACAAATTGGTAGACATGGTTTAGGGTATGATAGTAGTCAAGGGAACAACAAAGATAAAGGACCTCCAATATTCCATGGAGAATCCTCTAGTTCCAAGACTATGGGCACATGCAACTATTGCAATGAATTTGGTCATTATTCTACTTGTTGTCCTTTTAGGAAAGCACCCAAGAGCAATAGGACTTGGGTTGCTAAACTAACCCTTCCGGACCCAAAAACATGATTGGGGACCATTTCATCTTTCTTCTTGTAGGTAATTGCAAATGGATTGACTTGATCTATTGAATTGCAAATTGACTTCTCAATCCACATGTAAGAAGAAAGGTGAGACGTGTAGAGGGTGACAATAAGTGGAAAAGGAGTGGTAAGCACAAAGGTAATGTTTTTCTTGCTTATAACCATTTCTAACTTGTTTTTGTCAAGTTAGTGTGCACTATACATATGGTTTTTGAGTCAAGAGTGGCATTTTGTGATTCTCTTCACACTCTTGCTCAAAAAATGTTTCTAATGCTTCTATAGTGCATTACTAACTTGCTTAGACATGTTTGGATATGGTTTGTCTTTTTAAGCATGCCCTTAAATATGTTTTTATGAAATATATATGCTCTTTGACAGCTGGTCTGTCGGTCGAGTTTTCCCTATTGAAACTCGACCGATTGGCACCAATGGGTGTTGCCAACAACTGTCATCGGTCGAGTTGTCTATGCATAAAACTCGACCGATAACACTGTGCTCAGAATATACATTTGGCTTATTGAGTGAGAATTTCCCTCTCAACTAGATTTTCTCAACCAATAGCCTCATTCTTTGGCACTCTCATTTGGTACCTTTATATATGCATATTGCCATGTTCTAAATTGCCTATCTTGCTTACAACTCTATCTCTCCTAATTGCTCTAAATTGGTATATCCATATCTTGCAATTACTTGCTTTGAGTTGTTTTGCAGGTTTTGATGATGATCTCTTTGGATCTCTTGGTTGTGTCTGAAAATTTCTTCCGTTGTGCTCTAACTTGATACATCTATATAGGTGTATATCTTGTGTTGATACAACCTTGAGGTTCATAGGGGTAATCATCTTATGGTAAGGATGCATATTTAGTGAGTTATATCCTTTCATGCTTCTAAAATTGCATATCTCTTTGTTTGGATATATCTCTTCATCTACTCATAGCTTGCTCTTTAACTTGTGTATCTTTTGGTATCTCTTGCTATGATCTAGATCCTACTAGTAGTCCTAACTTGTGATATCATCTACTAGTAGTTCATATACATGTAGTTCTAACCCTGTTTATAATTGACATCTTTGCTCATCTATATGCTATGCTTGTATCTTGTCTCATACATGCTCAAGATTGTTCTTTGAATTGCATATCTACTATCTTGAGTTGCTTGCATAACATTGTGATGCAGGGCACAAAGAGCTACATTATATGTAGAAATTGTAGTATTTTTGGATTTTATGCAGTTTTTGCTCCATCTTCAGTTTTTGGTGCAAGACTAGTGTTTTTCATGCAGAAACAACCTTCTGAGCAAGACTCATCACTTTGCCATGAGCTCCGATGGTTTTTCGTCAAATTCCATCATCTTGAGGGTCAAAATTGTGACTTATTGTTTTTCTGCAGCACTTTATCTTGCATTTTGGGTTGTTCAAGTATATGTTTTAACTTGCTTTTCTTTCTATGCTTGGACAAGACCCTATCTGTGCTCTTCTACTCTCCTTATATATATTTGTGTTATCTCCTTTCTCTTAACAAGTGATGTTTCTTTTTTCTTCATAACCCCACTTTTTGAAATGACAAAGGGGGAGAAAGGTATGTCTTCTTTTAAAAAGAGGAAGAAGGCACGCCTTACATGAAGAGAGAAGTATGTTCATGTAAAGGGGAGAAGGTAAATAGGAGAAGACATATATGTGTAGAACATATATGAGTCCAAGACATAGTATTCTATAAATGTTATGAAAGCTAACCGTGTAGGAGAAATAGCATCAATTGAGGGGGAGCATATGAACTCCATTCTTTTGAAACCCCTATGTTTCTCCAGAGGTATGAATTTACTTAAATGCTTTCAATACATTTATGGAATGGTTTGTCATCTTCAAAAAGGGGGAGATTGTTGACTCAAGGTCAATTAGGTCAATGTTGACTCACGTCTAAATTGACTAAACCCGTGTTTTGATGATGACTAACCATTCCACATATTTGTGTCTAATGCTTCTACTTGAGTGATTTCAGATTAGGTATAGACACACTCCAATTTTCCTAACTTGCGCATCTCAAATTGGAGAAAAGACAAGTCAAAGTCAATACAACTGCACATTTTTGTAATATGATGTATATCCATTAGAATCATGTTGTAAATCACTTGTAATGATTGTATGACTTGTAATTAAGCTTAGAAAAATATCAGGAACACTTAGATCGAATATTAGAGCACTTTAAATGCATCTTTGAAAATCAATTACAGACACTTGGTCGGTCCAGTTTCCCACCATGAAACTCGACCGATCAACCTTGATCGATTTTTTGAAGATTGCATCGGTCGAGTTGTGCACTCACAGAACTCGACCGATTGGGTAGTAGGCCATTTCCAGTTGAAATGGTCGGTCACGTTTCCTCAGGACAAACTCGACCGATCCTTTAAACATCGGTTTGCCTCCTACTTGATCGGTCGAGTTACACCCATTAAAACTCGACCGATTGCACTGTACGGAAAAGTGCAGAAAAGTGTTTCTAGCCGTTGTGGAGTTGCAACAAGTGAGAATAGATCCGTTGCAAGCCACAAAACGGCTAGTTTTCGTTCATAAGTGTTCCCAAAGGCTAAGAGGCATCCCCAGCTATAAATAGGACCCCTTGGGCTTCATTCCAAGGTTGAGCATTCATTGCAAACTCTTTATGAGGTTCCTATTCTATAGTTGAGTGCTTCCTACAGCCTCCTCTCTCTCTCTAAGCTTAATCACTTGCTACATCCATTAGAGTGAGTAGGAAATCTGTAAGAGAGCTAGTCCTACATGTATATCTTGTGAGGATCTCACTTCCACCACCTCCACTTCTCTCATTTGCAATCATGAAGATGAAGGTTCTCTCTCTTATCCAAGAGAGGTGAAGAAGAACAAGGGAAGGCGTCCCTTGGTGAAGATCAAGGCTAAATACTTGGAGCTAGAGTGGGTAAGCCCTTGGAGAAGGCATAAGGCTCAAGCTCAAGTGGGTAAGACCTTGGTGAAAGCTTCTCCGAGTGAAGGTGAAGTCAAAAGCTGAAGATCCAAGAAGAGTGGGTAATTCCTACAAGGCCGAAGATTTGTGCAAGAGTGGGTAAGTCCTTGGAGAAGGCCGAAGACTCTTGCAAAGTGGGTAAGTCCTTGGTAAGGTTGAAGACTCTTTGTCTTGGATATGTAAGTATTTTGTTTGGTCATGCATTGTATGTCTTATGAATGAATATAAGAGTGCAATAGTTTGGAAGTCCTAGAGGTTGACCTCTCTAGGCAAGTGGACTGACACACTTCTAGTTTGAAGTGTGGAACCACTCTAAATAGCTTGTCTATTGGTGCATGTTCAATCTCTCTCATCCTTGCTATGTATGATTTAGTTGCACTCAAATTTCCTATTTAGAAACCTTATCTTGTCATATATTTTGAAGGTTTAATGAGTTTTGTTTAAGTGCTTTCAGCTCTATTCACCCCCCTCTAGAGCATCTAATCACCCATCTAAGATCCAACAAGTGGTATCAGAGCGGGTCTTCTCCAAGCATACTTGAACAAGTAGGAGAAGATGGGTGACTACCAAGGAGGGAGTATCAGCCTACCAATCTTTGATGGGAGAAATTTCCTCTATTGGAGAAGAAGGCTTCAATTCTACATCCAAGGATCAAGTCTTGAGATGTGGCAAATGGTGAATATCTCATACATGCAACCAAAGACAAAGATTGAAGAATGGGATGAAGCCGCCTTGATGAAAGCAACCTTGAATGCTAAAGCCATGCATATCCTATATGCCTAGATGACCCCCACTGATTTCAACTGGATTTCTTTTTGTGAGACGACCTATGAGGTATGGAGAAAGCTTTGCATCACCTATGAAGGGACAGATCAAGTGAAGGAAAGAAAAGTCTACATGCTCAAAGGGCTGCTTGAGAACTTCAAGATGGGAAAGGAGGAGAGCATAGCCAACATGTACTCAAGGCTCAACACCATCTTGAATGGTCTTGCCATTCTAGGACATCCTATGTCTAGTGGAGAGATCAACTCAAAGATCCTTAGAACTCTCCCCAAGAGGTGGGAATCCAAGGTGACTTCTATTGAAGAAGTAAGGTCTCTTAGGGATATTCCTATTGAAGAGCTCATTGGAAATCTACAAGCACATGAAGCTACACTTGACAAGAGGGAGGAATTAGAAAGACAAGAGGAGAAAGAACTCAAGAGAATGAAGAAGGCTAAAATCAAAGCTCAAATCAAGGCTATTGTTGGTCAAGCTTCTCTGTAACACCCCTGACCTGGGTTATACTTTAACCCTAGGTGTTTTTATTAAGAAAGATGATTAAATGCTTAATCTTATCTTGTGAAAGGTAATTAGGGTTCAAGAGGAACTTATATTGCAATTCTAGTCCTTTTTGAACATTGTTGAAATCAATGGTTTGCCTGTTTTGGACTAAAGTGCAAATTACCCAAGTTGAGGGGTTTAAGTGCAAATTGTGCATGATAATATGTTCCTCATGTGTTGAAGCATCATGAGAATAAAGATGATGCTGAGGTATGGCTTATGGAAGCCTGAATACCAAGAAAGAGCTGATAAAGCAATGTATGTGCATGAAAACCTAGTTTTGGTGTAATGTGCAATTTACCCAAAACCTAGGGTTCAATATGCAAATTACCACTTCAATAAGGTCCTTAATGTTCCTTGTCATCATGTAGAGCAAATAAAATGAGAGGGGTACCTCATTTGAATTAAGTTGGAGGAGAGAGAATCTTGATATTAAAATAATCAAGATTTAATCATAAGTGAAACCCTAATTCAAATTAGGGCAAAAATGAATGTATTAATTAAAGGGCCTTCAACCAAAATGTTATTGGTTGATTTTGAATAAGGATGGACGTTCTTTTTCCAAGATAAGGAACGAAAATATCCTAAGGAGGTGAAATTCCACTCACCATTATTATAAGGAAAAGAAAACCCACTCACATATGGATATTAATATAATAAGCATTAAGGTGCTTAATTTGATTTTCTTTAAATCATGGATAATGAAGAAGAATAAGAGGCAATGAAGATAGCCTCGTCCTTAAGGATTTTGAGGGGAATTTGAGGGGGAAGAGGCGGCCATATTTTTGGAATTTAATGCATTTTAATAATGCATTTTCTCTCTCATCAATTTTCTTATAAAAGTACCTTTACCAAGCCAAAACAAAGGCTATTTCGGATTCTTTTCTTTCCTCTTGCTTGGAAAACGACTAAGGAGCTGTGGAGGAGCAGGAGGACGACCCCAACCTGTTGGTAAGGTCCTTGACCTTCGTTCTCCTTGATTCCATGGTGGAAATAAAAAATAAATCATTGATTTCTTCTTATTTTGATCTCCTCTTCAACCCTAGCCAACTTTTTCATCCAAAAGCTTGAGGACGAGTTTAGGGGGAGTTGCTAGAGCTTCATCCACCATTAATGGAGTGAGCTTGAAGCTTTGGAGCTCAATTGGAGGCGGGTTTTATAACTCAAACCCTTAATCATTGCTATTGCATCAATCAATTATGCTTTGTTGATTGTTTTCTTCAATTTGATACATACTTGTTTCTTTGCTGCAATTTCCATCAAGAACGGTTGCTGTTCTTGGTTGTTCGAAGGAAGGGGATGATGACATTATCCTAGATGCTTATCCAAAGAAAAGTACCAAGCCAAATGGTCTTGATAGCTACTCCAAATCGAATTGAATTAAATGCTGATTTTCAACCTGATCAACTTGACCTGTTTGGGAAAACGATTTCAAGACCGTTTGATATGGTTGACCAAGCGTTGACCGTTTGGGAATATTGTTCCTAATTATGTAGGATAATGACCCTACAAAATTGAGGGGTTAACTCCAAAGGAATCGTGAGTTGAAGGCCAATCAATTAGATAAATCGAATTGAATTAAATGCTGATTTTCAACCTGATCAACTTGACCTGTTTGGGAAAACGGTTTCAAGACCGTTTTAGTGTGTTGACCAAGCGTTGACAGTTTAGGATTCCTGTTCATAATGATTTTTTTTAATGACCCACAAAAGTTTAAGGATTAACTCCCAAGGAATCGTGAGTTGAAGCCTAATCAATTAGGGAAACCTAATTGAATTAAGTGCTGATTTTCAATCTGATTTAATTGACCTTTTTGAGTAATCGGTCTCAAGACCGTTTGAATGCGTTGACCAAGGGTTGACTGTTTGGGATTACTGTTCTTAATGATGTGTTATAATGACTCACCAAATTTGAGTGATTAACTCCCAAGGAATCGTGAGTTGAAGGCTATTCAATTAAGCAAACCCTAATTGTTTATGGAAGCAATAACTATGTCAAACATAGTTGTTTGTATTTGATCGGATGGTTGATGTAACCAAATCAAGTGGAGAGAATGATAGAAATGAATTCATACATGAGTATGATTCATATGGTGATTTAGGATAGGATCCTTAGTAAAGAGATCAAGAAACCCTAATTGAGTAGGTTAACAAACCCTAACCCTGATTTAGGGAAATTCTTAGTAAAACCCTAATCTAGGGTAATAGTGTAACCCTAATTAAGGGTAATAGTGTAATCCTAATTAAGGGTAATGACTTGGGTAACTCTAATTTAAGGTAATGAAATGCCAAACCCTAATTGGATGAATAATGAATCCCTAATTTATGGGTAATTGAATGAAACCCTAATTGGGATGATTAGTGAAACCCTAATTGAGGGTGATTCCATGAGAAACTCTAATTGAGGATGATTCCACGTGAAACCCTAATTGAGGGCGATGTCATATGAAACCATAAACCTAAAACAAAGTAAAGCTATCTAAACCCTAAATTTGGGCTATAGTGCATGGAATTCTAATCATGGGAAATATGATGATAAATCATAACCCTAATGTCTGGGTAATGATATGAGTAAACCTTAATGATGAAATAATGAGTAATACCCTATAATGATGAAATATCTCAAGTGGTTGATTATAGGCAACCTTATAACAGGCAATGCCTTAATTTGAGATGAGTCCATATCATTGAAGATAGTTGGACAATCCTTGTGTGTGATCTATGCACATCATGGTAAAGGTGATAGGTTGGTGGATGAAAGTATTAAGATGTGAAATTCCTTATTATAAGATAAGTTAATAAACTCATGTAAGATAGAAGTGATGTGGGAAGTGATACATTGAGACATGATAGATATCACATTTAGAATTTCAGGGTTGATATACCTTGATGCATCTCAAATCCAATATTTTTGGATAAGATACACAAGGAGAGTGTTATGTAAATTGTTACAATGAAATGTAATGAGTTTAACATACTTGATAAGTAATCTAAAATGAGTATGATGTAATCATACCATGATAAGGATGAGAGATAAACTCATACCTTGTGTTGATGATCATTTAATGATAAATGATAAGAATATTAAATACTTGGAATATCGATGGATGCTCCTAGATGTATGGAACAATATATTAGGGTTGGATTGATAAAATGAACATGAAACCCTAATTGATGTGATAGTATGATGGTCTTAATGACCTTTGGGCATGGTTGAGCCCTGAATGAGGTGTATTCCTCTTATGTTGATAAGGGTTGATACCCTGTGATATTGTGAAAAGGATTTATATCATGTGATAGCATGATGACTGGTGTAGTATCATGAATGGAAAGTGAATATTACCATGTGATGATGAGATGAGAAATTATGTTTCATATGTTTTATATCTTTTCAGGTTTTGATATTTATATGCGTGCTAGAAGTGAATTAGGGTTTGTATGTCCACTTGTTTGATGCAGCCTTAATTCACCCAATTGGCATAACTAATCAAGTGCAACTCTAATCATGTAGTGTCCTGTGCCATAGATCCATCTGAGTGTCAGAACTTGCCAGATGGTGAAACGAGTATTCCTAAGGGAAACTCGGAGCGCATACTGATGAGTATGCGGGGTGCTTGTCATCCTGAATTCAAGTGTTTAGGGAGGATGACTGCGGTCATACCTAGCCCTTAGTTGAGAACGGCTACGGTCGTGTCTCGGTGATTATATATGTGATGATATTAGAGGACAACTGCGGTTGTACCTCAGATGGTAGGGTATGCGTACCCACCTCTTTCACTAGTGCCGTGACCTGTACCAAGGACGGACTAGGCTGTTAGCAGCTTGACCTTTTGTGTCACTGTGGCGGACCCATACTGACCGGGGGCAGAGAAGATCTTAGGAGTCCGGCTCTTCCTAGATCTTGTATGGCACTGATTTTGACTTAGCAGTGGTCAGTTGGATTTTGAGTGGTATCCTCAATTTCCTCAGGACATAATAAAAGATATAATACAGCCGTATAGCATATCTGTTTAGGGTTATACATGACGCTTCACATTGGATGATAACCCTTGTTTGTTCTCTTTACAAAAAGATGATGCTTAGTGCAACTAAGAGATAGTAATTATACTTATGTTGTGGATATGCATAAGACTATAAATGTGTACATACAATAGTCATGCTTATGTTGATATCCTACTGCTACTGTTGATTATAATCATGATACTAGATATCTCATGTTGATAGTTATGTTTCACATGCTATCCATGCCTCTATAATTAGAAATACATGACAGAGGCTTAATGCCTGTAATTAGGTTTGGTTAAAGTCCAATTCCTGGTTGTGTAATCAGGATTGGTATAGTCCAATGCCTGAAACATTTATACCTGATTGATATAGTTTAATGCTTAAATAAGACATGATAATTTATATAATCGCATGTTTGGCATAAGTGAATACCTGTTTAGCAGATTGGCTAAGGCCAAAAAATAGAAACAAGAATGAATCATGGGTGACACATCAGAATAATGAATGACATGAGCAAAGCTTGAGATGTTGAAAATGTATGGTAGATAAATGTTATACACGTTCTTTCTATTTCTTATAAAGAGAATAGATGAATTACTGTTCAATCATAGATAGGTGTAATACTTTAAAAGATGAGAATGATCTAAACTGCTTATCCTCTGCTCAGTTTTATATTAATTAAACTACAATAATGATGTTTCTGGCAGAGAGTTATATCTCTCGCTGGGGCAATTTTCAATTGTCTCACCCCCGTGGGAACCAATATTTTTAGGTGGACGAGTGCGAAAGGGACTGAGAATATCTTGCAGAGGAAGAACATAAACAACAATAGGGACAGTAGTGACAACTCATGTTGAGTATGTTGTCTGTCGTGTTTTGTAGATAGAAGTCCTATGTGTCATCTCTGTACTCTCAGGTCCTCAGAGTTAGTACTTAGTGCTTTTAACGTATCGTTTTGAGATTTTTGGCTTGATGCCTCGAGGTTATTATGTTGTCTGTGTTTATCTTTTAACAAGGCAGTTGATGTTGTAACCCTCGAGAAGAGATGGTATAAGATATATACTTATGAACCATGATGTAAATGTAATACATTGGTTATTGTTGAAAGAGTTTTCCTATGATTGGGTCTCTTTGAAAAAGGTTTTAATTTTTAGTGATTTTCTGTAATCCGCTGCTTAGTGAACACTTCCGCATTAGTTAATTATGTTTTTGTTAGTTGGATGCTACAATTAAGTGGTATCAGAGCCAGGTTCGCTGAGTCTACAGAGACATAGGACTAAGGTAGTAGAGTCTGTTCTGGTATCATCTAGTGTATCTGATAATGTCTTCTTCTCATATAAGAGAAGAAGAAATTAAAGATGACTGGGTCACATGAGGAGATTGCTGCTGAGAGCAGCAATATTGCACCAAGAAGAGGTGCATGGGAGCAGGCAAGAGAGAGACAATTGCCTAAGAGTCTCCTAGTTGATCTATTTATGATAAGAAAATCTTTCTTTAAGTATTACTATTGGGCAGATTAGGGCAACAGTAATGCATATAGTGGACTGGATACTAGCTTTACGATCTAGGTTATCAGTCCTTAATAAAGAAGTTTGAGCTTTAAAAGAGTTCCTAAATGACTTAGTCATGTTGGAACAAGGGAAAGTCATGTGTGTATAATGATATTAAAAGTGAAGAATATGATTGCAAATAAAGTGCATACTACCTAATCTCAGTATTTATATACCCTGGCCAGGTATACAACTATTGATGATAAAGTGGGTATGGAAACTCTTAGATTGTTGTCTTTTTGATTGCTCTGATCAAGTAGTCATTCTGAGACAATCAAATGAGTATCATGAATCAGGAATATGGAATGAATAAATGTGTCATATCCTATGCATAAGAAAGAGAAGTCTGAGATAATATCAGATGAGCATGTTGTATGTGGAACTAAAAGTGTACTCCTCATAAGATAAGAATAAGAATGAGGGAGATGAACCTTGTTCAACAATGCCGCAAGCATAATAAAGATCTTTCCCATAATGAGGAAATGGGAATTGTGATGAGATCATGAGATGATCATAAACATGCTAGATAATAATAAAGAAAGGGATAATGACATGCAATTATCCTTACAAATTTCAATGCTAAAGGCAAGGAACCTAGGATGAGATAAAAAGTAAATGGTTTATGAATAATTGAAAATACATAAATTAATAAGAGGAATATGAATCCTTGTTTTCTTTCCTTTCAGGGACATGGCAATCAAGTGGGTCTTAGGACACTTGATGTGCATAAGATAAATGTGTTCATGTGATGGATACTTAGAAAAGTATAAGTTATCTTGGACTTTGGTCCCAAGATGAGGACATGAAACAATTAACGTTCCAAGATGAAAGGAAGAGATATATATGATGTGTTTCCAACACATGTGATAGATACCAAGGTGAAATATTCTGGTATCTGAAAGTTATCAGATGGGTTAGGTTGGCTACCTAGAGTGGTCAACTGTGAAATTAGTCTAATTATAATAATATGAACATTATATGTTAGGGGTTTATGCTCTGCATAAACATGATATTAATAAAGAATGTACGATGCTTCTCTGAATAAGAAAAGTGTTATTTGACACAAAGTTGACTCTATAGTCAATGATGAGGGACAGTGGGGCATGTGCCTTGTGTGTTGATTCTATGAGAATCTTGTATGGAAACACTTGGTGCTGATCAAAGTTTTATGGTGTCTCTATAATAAGGAGATGATATGTGAAGACTAGATAGTATGATGAATAAAATACATTTGTCTTCCTTTATCTGGATTTCGAGGATGAAATCCTTGTTAGGGGTTTATAATTTGTAACACCCCTGACCTGGGTTATACTTTAACCCTAGGTGTTTTGATTAAGAAAGATAATTAAATGCTTAATCTTATCTTGTGAAAGGTAATTAGGGTTCAAGAGGAACTTATATTGCAATTCTAGTCCTTTTTGAACATTGTTGAAATCAATGTTTTGCCTGTTTTGGACTAAAGTGCAAATTACCCAAGTTGAGGGGTTTAAGTGCAAATTGTGCATGATAATATGTTCCTCATGTGTTGAAGCATCATGAGAGTAAAGATGATGCTGAGGTATGGCTTATGGAAGCCTGAATACCAAGAAAGAGCTGATAAAGCAATGTATGTGCTTGAAAACCTAGTTTTGGTGTAATGTGCAATTTACCCAAAACCTAGGGTTCAATATGCAAATTACCACTTCAATAAGGTACTTAATGTTCCTTGGCATCATGTAGAGCAAAGAAAATGAGAGGGGTGCCTCATTTGAATTAAGTTGGAGGAGAGAGAATCTTGATATTAAAATAATCAAGATTTAATCATAAGTGGAACCCTAATTCAAATTAGGGCAAAAATGAATGTATTATTTAAAGGGCCTTCAACCAAAATGTTATTGGTTGATTTTGAATAAGGATGGACGTTCTTTTTCCAAGATAAGGAACGAAAATATCCTAAGGAGGTGAAATTCCACTCACCATTATTATAAGGAAAAGAAAACCCACTCACATATGGATATTAATATAATAAGCATTAAGGTGCTTAATTTGATTTTCTTTAAATCATGGATAATGAAGAAGAATAAGAGGCAATGAAGATAGCCTCGTCCTTAAGGATTTTGAGGGGAATTTGAGGGGGAAGAGGCGGCCATATTTTTGGAATTTAATGCATTTTAATAATGTATTTTCTCTCTCATCAATTTTCTTATAAAAGTACCTTTACCAAGCCAAAACAAAGGCTATTTCGGATTCTTTTCTTTCCTCTTGCTTGGAAAACGACTAAGGAGCTGTGGAGGAGCAGGAGGACGACCCCAACCTGTTGGTAAGGTCCTTGACCTTCGTTCTCCTTGATTCCATGGTGGAAATAAAAAATAAATCATTGATTTCTTCTTATTTTGATCTCCTCTTCAACCCTAGCCAACTTTTTCATCCAAAAGCTTGAGAACGAGTTTAGGGGGAGTTGCTAGAGCTTCATCCACCATTAATGGCGTGAGCTTGAAGCTTTGGAGCTCAATTGGAGGCGGTTTTTATAACTCAAACCCTTAATCATTGCTATTGCATCAATCAATTATGCTTTGTTGATTGTTTTCTTCAATTTGATACATACTTGTTTCTTTGCTGCAATTTCCATCAAGAACGGTTGCTGTTCTTGGTTGTTCGAAGGAAGGGGATGATGACATTATCCTAGATGCTTATCCAAAGAAAAGTACCAAGCCAAATGGTCTTGATAGCTACTCCAAATCGAATTGAATTAAATGCTGATTTTCAACCTGATCAACTTGACCTGTTTGGGAAAACGATTTCAAGACCGTTTGATATGGTTGACCAAGCGTTGACCGTTTGGGAATATTGTTCCTAATTATGTAGGCTAATGACCCTCCAAATTTGAGGGGTTAACTCCAAAGGAATCGTGAGTTGAAGGCCAATCAATTATTAGATAAATCGAATTGAATTAAATGCTGATTTTCAACCTGATCAACTTGACCTGTTTGGGAAAACGGTTTCAAGACTGTTTGAGTGTGTTGACCAAGCGTTGACCGTTTAGGATTCCTGTTCATAATGATTTTGGTTAATGACCCACCAAAGTTGAGGGATTATCTCCCAAGGAATCGTGAGTTGAAGCCTAATCAATTAGGGAAAACTAATTGAATTAAGTGCTGATTTTCAACCTGATTTAATTGACCTTTTTGAGTAAACGGTCTCAAGACTGTTTGAATGCGTTGACCAAGGGTTGACTGTTTGGGATTACTGTTCCTAATGATGTGTTATAATGACTCACCAAATTTGAGTGATTAACTCCCAAGGAATCGTGAGTTGAAGGCTATTCAATTAAGCAAACCCTAATTGTTTATGGAAGCAATAACTATGTCAAACATTGTTGTTTGTATTTGATCGGATGGTTGATGTAACCAAATCAAGTGGAGAGAATGATAGAAATGAATTCATACATGAGTATGATTCATATGGTTATTTAGGGTAGGATCCTTAGTAAAGAGATCAAGAAACCCTAATTGAGTAGGTTAACGAACCCTAACCCTGATTTAGGGAAATTCTGAGTAAAACCCTAATCTAGGGTAATAGTGTAACCATAATTAAGGGTAATAGTGTAATCCTAATTAAGGGTAATGACTTGGGTAACTCTAATTTAAGGTAATGAAATGCCAAACCCTAATTGGATGAATAATGAATCCCTAATTTATGGGTAATTGAATGAAACCCTAATTGGGATGATTAGTGAAACCCTAATTGAGGGTGATTCCATGAGAAACTCTAATTGAGGATGATTCCATGTGAAACCCTAATTGAGGGCGATGTCATATGAAACCATAAACCTAACACAAAGTAAATCTATGTAAACCCTAAATTTGGGCTATAGTGCATGGAATTCTAATCATGGGCAATATGATGATAAATCATAACCCTAATGTCTGGGTAATGATATGAGTAAACCTTAATGATGAAATAATGAGTAATACCCTATAATGATGAAATATCTCAAGTGGTTGATTATAGGCAAACTTATAACAGGCAATGCCTTAATTTGAGATGAGTCCATATCATTGAAGATAGTTGGACAATCCTTGTGTGTGATCTATGCACATCATGGTAAAGGTGATAGGTTGGTGGATGAAAGTATTAAGATGTGAAATTCCTTATTATAAGATAAGTTAATAAACTCATGTAAGATAGAAGTGATGAGGGAAGTGATACATTGAGACATGATAGATATCACATTTAGCATTTCAGGGTTGATATACCTTGATGCATCTCAAATCCAATATTTTTGGATAAGATACACAAGGAGAGTGTTATGTAAATTGTTACAATGAAATGTAATGAGTTTAACATACTTGATAAGTAATCTAAAATGAGTATGATGTAATCATACCATGATAAGGATGAGAGATAAACTCATACCTTGTGTTGATGATCATTTAATGATAAATGATAAGAATATTAAATACTTGGAATGTCGATGGATGCTCCTAGATGTATGGAACAATATATTAGGGTTGGATTGATAAAATGAACATGAAACCCTAATTGATGTGATAGTATGATGGTCTTAATGACCTTTGGGCATGGTTGAGCCCTGAATGAGGTGTATTCCTCTAATGTTGATAAGGTTTGATACCCTGTGATATTGTGAAAAGGATTTATTTCATGTGATAGCATGATGACTGGTGTAGTCTCATGAATGGCAAGTGAATATTACCATGTGATGATGCGATGAGAAATTATGTTTCATATGTTTTATATCTTTTCAGGTTTTGATATTTATATGCTTGCTAGAAGTGAATTAGGGTTTGTATGTCCACTTGTTTGATGCAGCCTTAATTCACCCAATTGGAATAACTAATCAAGTGCAACTCTAATCATGTAGTGTCCTGTGCCATAGATCCATCTGAGTGTCAGAACTTGCCAGATGGTGAAACGAGTATTCCTAAGGGAAACTCGGAGCGCATACTGATGAGTATGCGGGGTGCTTGTCATCCTGAATTCAAGTGTTTAGGGAGGATGACTGCGGTCATACCTAGCCCTTAGTTGAGAACGGCTACGGTCGTGTCTCGGTGATTATATATGTGATGATATTAGAGGACAACTGCGGTTGTACCTCAGATGGTAGGGTATGCGTACCCACCTCTTTCACTAGTGCCGTGACCTGTACCAAGGATGGACTAGGCTGTTAGCAGCTTGACCTTTTGTGTCACTGTGGCAGACCCGTACTGACCGGGGGCGGAGAAGATCTTAGGAGTCCGGCTCTTCCTAGATCTTGTATGGCACTGATTTTGACTTAGCAGTGGTCAGTTGGATTTTGAGTGGTATCCTCAATTTCCTCAAGACATAATAAAAGATATAATACAGCCGTATAGCATATCTGTTTAGGGTTATACATGACGCTTCACATTGGATGATAACCCTTGTTTGTTCTTGATAAAGTGAGCATCAATTCCATACTAGAATAAGAGTGTTGGGTCTCCTATATATATAGGAGCCAGAGAGTACATGGGTTAATTAGAGAAAAGGGAAAATACAATGGGCCTGAGCCCAACTAATCAAATATGCTAACACACCCCCTCAAGTTGGAGAGTAAACATTGTGAAGTCCCAACTTGATGCCCATATACTTGAATAAAGCAGGAGGAAGTGGTTTGGTAAGGATGTCCGCAACTTGATCACCTGTCCTAATGTGAGGAGTGATGATTTTCTTGGCTTTGACCAGGTCCCGCACAAAGTGGCAATCAACTTCAATGTGTTTTGTGCGCTCGTGGAAGACTAGATTATTAGCTATGTGTATAGCTGCCTCGTTGTCACAATATAGAGTAGCTGGGGTTTGAAAGGGAATTTGAAATTCACTCAAGATGGACCGGACCCACTGTAGATCACAACATGCATGAGCCATGGCCCGATATTCTGCCTCAGTGCTAGAGCGAGCTACCACAGCTTGTTTTTTACTCCGCCATGAAACTGGGTGAGTGCCAATCATGACACAATAGCCAGAAGTGGACCGTCGGTCTTTAGAATCACCAGCCCAGTCGGCATCTACATATCCAGAGATGGTGATTACCTTGGAGTTTGGACGTTTGTAGAGCAATCCTCGTCCCGGAGCACTCTTTAGATAGCGAAGAATGCGTTGAACGCTGGACCAATGGACCTGGAGTGGTGCACTCATGTGTTGGCTAACTATCCCAACCGCATATGTAATATCTGGTCGAGTAATAGTTAAGTAAATCAACTTCCCAACTATACGACGATACTTTTCAGGATCAGCAAAGAGTTCTCCTTCATGCATAGGCTTTGTATGATAGTCCATGGGGGTAGAAACTGGTTTGGTTTCTGCCATGTTGGCCTCTTGAAGCAGGTCTAGGATGTAGCACCGTTGTGATGACTTATCCCTGAGGTTGAGCGGAGGACTTCAATTCCAAGAAAGTATCGTAGAGTGCCCAAGTCTTTTGTATGGAAATGTGCATTCAAGGACTTCTTAAGTTGGGATATTCCCACCATATCATTACCGGTGATGACAATGTCATCAACATATACAGCAACAAGAACATGCCCTTTAGAGGACTTGGAGAAGAACAAAGAGTGGTCTGTGGCTGATCTCTGGAAGTGAAGTTGAGTTAGGACATCACTTAACTTGTTGAACCAAGCCCTTGGAGACTGCTTGAGGCCATAGAGAGATCGTCGCAGACGACATACTTTTTGTGAAGACACCCCCTCAGCAACAAACCCAGGCGGTTGTTGCATGTAGACTTCCTCTAGGAGATCTCCGTGAAGAAATGCATTCTTGATGTCGAGTTGGTAAAGCGGCCAGTCAAGGTGAGCTGCAAGGGAGATAAGGATGCGGACGGATGCTATCCTTGTAACTGGAGAGAATGTCTCAAAGTAATCTACTCCAAAGGTTTGCGTGAATCCTTTGGCAACTAGGTGCGCCTTGAGTCTTTCAATAGAACCATCCGACTTATGCTTTACAGAGAAAACCCATCGACAACCTACAATATTTTTTCCTGTTGGTGGAGTCACAAGATCCCATGTCTTGTTTTCGTGGAGAGCGCACATTTCTTCCATCATGGCAACTTTCCAACCAGGGTGGCGTAAAGCATCTGTTGGACACTTAGGAACATATGTTGTGTCCAAGGCAGTAGTAAAAGCGGATGCAGAAGAAGAAAGACGTGCTAGACAACAAGTATTGGAAATGGGATGCTTGATAGTGCAAGAGCGTATACCTTTGCGTAGTGCCACTAGTAGATTGGATTGGTCCGGAATTGATGAAGATGAAGCAGATGTAGCCGGTAACTCATCTTCCATGCGCCTATTTGGTGTTGGGGATGATAGAGATGGTGGTGGTATTAGTGGGATGAATGGATCAGGCAATGAGACCATAGTATCAGTATGATCAATGGTGGGTGAGGTGGATGAAAAGAACATTTCATCCTCATGAAAGGTGACATCTGCAGAGATATAGATTCTTCCAGAGTTAGGTTCAAGACACTTGTATCCTTTTTGAGAACAAGGATAACCGAGAAACACCGTTCGGATAGCTCGGGGGGAAAGTTTGTTGGCCTTGGGATCAAAATTATGAACAAAGGCGACACAACCAAAAACCCGAGGCGGTAAGGGGAATGGTTTGGATTAAGTGTAAATAATGGAAAAAGGAGTGCGCTTCCCGAGGACAGAGGAAGGTTGACGATTAATAAGAAAGCAAGCAGTGAGGACATCATCTGACCAAAAAGACTTAGGTGAGTTGGCATGAATGAGAAGAGAGCATGTAATGTCAAGTAAATGATGATTTTTGCGCTCGACAATGCCATTTTGTTGTGGAGAGTATGCACAAGAGCGTTGATGAACCATCCCAACTTCACGACAAAAGGCGGCGACAACCTTTTGGGTATACTCAAGGGCGTTGTCAGTTCGAATGATCTTAATAGACGTCGAAAATTGAACTAAAACCAACTTGTGAAACTCACGAATTAGTGAAAAAACTTCATCATGAGTAGAAAGTAAGCAAAGCCATGTCATTCTAGAAAAATCATCCACAAATGTAAGAAAATATCTATAGCCATCATAACTAGTGGTTCTGAATGGACCACAAACATCTGTATGAACTAAATCAAACATATGAGATGATTGTTTACAAATACGGGCTGGGAAGGACACACGATGATGTTTTCCTAGTTGACATGCATTACACTGAATGGAAGAACATGAAGATAAATAACTATCTAATAGTTTAAGCTTGTCTAAAGGTAAATGGCCATGACGAAGATGTAGCTGAAGTGGCGTGGAGGCAAGAAGAGCTTGTGGTTGGCTGGAGGGAGTGGCGGAGAAGTAGTAGAGATCACCAGAGCATACACCCTGCCCAATCATCATCAAATTCCTCCAATCCTGTAAAACAAAACCAGAAGGACCAAAAGTTACAAAGCATTTGAGAGAATCAACAATTTTTGCCACTGACATCAAATTGTATGGAAAGTTTGGAACAAAATGGACAGCAGTCAACTTGACTTTAGAAGAGATAGGAACAGTGCCACAATGAGTTACTTGTTTGACTGACCCATCCGCCATGGTGACAGAGGAGTGAGGGATAAATGAATCATATGTGGTTAAAAGATGGGGCATACCCGTCATATGTTGAGTCGCACCCGAATCCATAATCCAGTTAGAATTGGCAGTAAGCATGGACGCCCCAACATTACCTTGAGATGAGGTGGCAAGATGGGCAGAAGAACCGGTTGTAGGTAGATCTCTGACTTGCCAATCTGAAGATGCAGAAGCGGTAATACTATTGTGGAGGGAAGAATCTCCACAATATTGGGCAGCTTGGCGAAGGCGGTCGTATTCCTCATGAGATAATGAGAGATGAGAAGCTTGAGAAGATACTTGTGGTAAAGGAGGAGAATGACCAATTACCGGAGTAGACAATTGACCAATGTGGGTGGGTGCTTGAGCAACATGCGCGGAGCCTCTGCCACGTCCTCTCCCATAGTGTGCTGGATATCCATGCTTTGAGTGAAAAACATCTTCAGTGTGGCCTAACTTGACACAATAAGTGCACTTCGGGCGTTGGCCTCGTCCACGACCACGACCTCTAGCCGCCGCATCCATTACTGATGGAGGTTCATATGCACCATTAGAAGAAATACGGGGAGCAAGCATTTCAGACTGGGCCGGACGTGCATATGCCTGGTCCATGGATGGAAGGGTCACACCAACTAGGAGTAGTTGTCGAACAGCCGCAAAGCGAGGATGAAGCCCGTTGAGGAAGCGACCGGTGAGGAGAGTTTCTCTTTCTTTAGTAACCTCGGCAGAGGTCGTGGGAGAGAAAAAATTTAGTTGGTTGGATAGGGCCTTCATTGCATCATAGTACTTGGACAGGGGTCGCTCCCCTTGCTGTTCCGAGAAGATTTTGTCCATGGCGTTGTAGATACGCAAACAGTTGTCTTCCTGAGTAAAGAATTGCTTCATTTCGTCCCACATTGTTTTCGCGCACTTGTGCCACATGTATTTGACGGCAATATCAGGCTCCATGCACCCCCAGAGCCAAGAGAGAACTTGGCTGTTGCCTGTAGTCCAGGCAGTATCCGGTACGGTAGGGGCGTCCTCAGTGATAAACTTGAGTTTACCCCGAGACTCAAGAAATGTCTGAACATCATTCATCCAAAGTAGAAAGTTGTCATCATTAAGTTTCACAGAAGATATGTGCGGCATATCATTGTAAACAATAGTTGTTTTAGCAGCATCACCCATGATATGGTAAGAAAGATAACAAAGACTAGTACAGTCTAAACAGACAGAATCGTACCGGAATGTAGCACGGTACAAACAGAAAGTAAAGGTACCGGAATGTAGCACGGTACAAAAGAACGAAACAGAAATACTACCAGAATGAAAACTCGATAGAAAAAGGAGTAGCACTACCGGAATGGGTCTCAGTAGGAAAAGAAAAAGAAAAAAGCACTACCAGATTAATGGCACGGTAGGATGAAGAACATAAAATCCCCAATTTTTAAAGAAAGCACTCAACCATGTGGATTAGGGGAACCACATGGAGAGGAAAAAAAAATAAAAGTTTGCCCCTCTTTTTTTTTTTGGTGCTTTATAAATTAGCACGGGGTCTTTTGTCTCGCCCTTTTTTTTGTTCGCTTTTTTTCAGAAACTAGAACGGGAGCGATTAACTTTGTAAACCTTCTTGCTTTTGATCTAAATCACTGTGATCTTTACTAACTCCAGCCCTACGTGAAGCATGCACATAGAAACGGCTTCAATACATGACGATCAGCCAACTAAATCAGCCAACTAACGAACAAATTGAGATAAATGAAGGCTGCTTGGTTCTCCGTGTGTTGCTCCGTCTCGTCACGATCCAGTAGATGATAATGGTTGCAATAGACAACGAAATTAGGCAAACATGTTGGGAAGGATGCGGAGCCAACTAACTTCTTTCATGCGGAAGTATGAATCGCGAGCGCCGCCTCAGTAGATAATCAATCGCATACGGCAGCCGCCAGGGAGAAAAGAAAGATGGGAGGGAAAGAAAGGAGTGGGGAGGGTTAGGGCTGGGCTACGGCTCCTGATACCATGATAAAGTGAGCATCAATTCCATACTAGAATAAGAGTGTTGGGTCTCCTATATATATAGGAGCCAGAGAGTACATGGGCTAATTAGAGAAAAGGGAAAATACAATGGGCCTGAGCCCAACTAATCAAATATGCTAACAGTTCTCTTTACATAAAGATGATGCTTAGTGCAACTAAGAGATAGTAATTATAATTATGTTGTGGATATGCATAAGACTGTAAATGTGTACATACAATAGTCATGCTTATGTTGATATCCTACTGCTACTGTTGATTATAATCATGATGCTAGATATCTCATGTTGATAGTTATGTTTCGCATGCTATCCATGCCTCTATAATTAGAAATACATGACAGAGGCTTAATGCCTGTAATTAGGTTTGGTTAAAGTCCAATTCCTGGTTGTGTAATCAGGATTGGTATAGTCCAATGCCTGAAACATTTATACCTGATTGATATAGTTTAATGCTTAAATAAGACATGATAATTTATATAATCACATGTTTGGCATAAGTGAATACCTGTTTAGCAGATTGGCTAAGGCCAACAAATAGAAACAAGAATGAATCATGGGTGACACATCAGAATAATGAATGACATGAGCAAAGCTTGAGATGTTGAAAATGTATGGTAGATAAATGTTATACACGTTCTTTCTATTTCTTATAAAGAGAATAGATGAATTACTGTTCAATCATAGATAGGTGTAATACTTTAAAAGATGAGAATGATCTAAACTGCTTATCCTCTGCTCAGTTTTATATTAATTAAACTACAATAATGATGTTTCTGGCAGAGAGTTATATCTCTCGCTGGGGCAATTTTCAATTGTCTCACCCCCGTGGGAACCAATATTTTTAGGTGGACGAGTGCGAAAGGGACTGAGAATATCTTACAGAGGAAGAACATCAGCAGCAATAGGGACAGTAGTGACAACTCATGTTGAGTATGTTGTCTGTCGTGTTTTGTAGATAGAAGTCCTATGTGTCATCTCTGTACTCTCAGGTCCTCAGAGTTAGTACTTAGTGCTTTTAATGTATCGTTTTGAGATTTTTGGCTTGATGCCTCGAGGTTATTATGTTGTCTGTGTTTAGTTTTTAACAAGGCAGTTGATGTTGTAACCCTCGAGAAGAGATGGTATAAGATATATACATATGAACCATGATGTAAATGTAATACATTGGTTATTGTTGAAAGAGTTTTCCTATGATTGGGTCTCTTTGAAAAAGGTTTTAATTTTTAGTGATTTTCTGTAATCCGCTGCTTAGTGAACACTTCCACATTAGTTAATTATGTTTTTGTTAGTTGGATGCTACATTCTCCATCCTCTCAAGTTGAATAAGATGCCATGTACTCCAAGGGTAGACTCTACAAAGGCAAGTCATCCTCCATCCGGTGCTTCACATGTGGAAAGAAGGGTCACTACAAGGAAGATTGCCCACAAGGCAAAAAGACCCATCTTCACAAGAAGAAATGGCAATCAAGTGGCTCATCCAACTCAAGCTCAAGTGAAGATTCAAGTGAAGGATCAAGCTCAAGCTCTAGTGATGAAGGAGAATGCCATTTTTCTCTTATAGCATCAACAAGTGAAGACTCAAGTGAGGTAAATCTAAACTCTCTAGATAAAGAATCTTTGATTGCTATTATTCATGATATTTGTGCCTCTCTTAAGTTTTCTAAAAGGAAAAAGAAAAAGCTTGCTAAAATTGTTGATAATTTGCATGTAGAACTAGATGATCTTGAACATGCTAATTCTTGCTTGCTTGATGATAAAAATTATTGTCTTAGTCAAGTAGATTCTCTTAAACTTGAAAATACTAGTTTACTTGATAAGGTTAGATTTCTAGAAGCTCAACCTATCGTGCCTAGTTCTAATGAAGAGCATACTTTAATTGTTGATTCTCTCATGCATGAGCTTGATACTCTTAAAACTGAAAATGTAGAACTCAAGCTTATTGATGATGCTAGGAGAGAAGAAATCTATGCTTATCAAAGAGAATTAGTGGTGCTTAAATATGAAAATGCCTCCTTGCTTGCTAAAATCAATGGGCGTGAACCTTGTTCTAGTTATACTAATACAAAGAATGATGTTGCTGCTCTTCATATTGATAGAGATTCTTATTTAACTAAAACTCTTTGCTTAGAAAATGATCTTTTGCATGCTAGAGATAATGTCAATAATTTGTCTTCTACTATTGCTTCTCTTAAGCATGATAATGACAGTTTGAGATCATCCTTGCAAAGATTCTTAGTTGGTAAAAAGAGTCTTAATGACATCCTACACCATACTACTAAACAAATTGGTAGACATGGTTTAGGGTATGATAGTAGTCAAGGGAACAACAAAGATAAAGGACCTCCAATATTCCATGGAGAATCATCTAGTTCCAAGACTACGGGCACATGCAACTATTGCAATGAATTTGGTCATTATTCTACTTGTTGTCCTTTTAGGAAAGCACCCAAGAGCAATAGGACTTGGGTTGCTAAACTAACCCTTTCGGACCCAAAAACATGATTGGGGACCATTTCATCTTTCTTCTTGTAGGTAATTGCAAATGGATTGACTTGAGCTATTGAATTGCAAATTGACTTCTCAATCCACATGTAAGAAGAAAGGTGAGATGTGTAGAGGGTGACAACAAGTGGAAAAGGAGTGGTAAGCACAAAGGTAATGTTTTTCTTGCTTATAACCATTTCTAACTTGTTTTTGTCAAGTTAGTGTGCACTATACATATGGTTTTTGAGTCAAGAGTGGCATTTTGTGATTCTCTTCACACTCTTGCTCAAAAACTATTTCTAATGCTTCTATAGTGCATTACTAACTTGCTTAGACATGTTTGGATATGGTTTGTCTTTTTAAGCATGCCCTTAAATATGTTTTTATGAAATATATATGCTCTTTGACAGTTGGTCTGTCGGTTGAGTTTTCCCTATTGAAACTCGACCGATTGGCACCAATGGGAGTTGCCAACAACTGTCATCGGTCGAGTTGTCAATGCACAGAACTCGACCGATAACACTGTGCTCAGAATATACATTTGGCTTATTGAGTGAGAATTTCCCTCTCAACTAGATTTTCTCAACCAATAGCCTCATTCTTTGGCACTCTCATTTGGTACCTTTATATATGCATATTTCCATGTTCTAAATTGCCTATCTTGCTTACAACTCTATCTCTCCTAATTGCTCTAAATTGGTATATCCATATCTTGCAATTACTTGCTTTGAGTTGTTTTGCAGGTTTTGATGATGATCTCTTTGGATCTCTTGGTTGTGTCTAAAAATTGCTTCCGTTGTGCTCTAACTTGCTACATCTATATAGGTGTATATCTTGTGTTGATACAATCTTGAGGTTCATAGGGGTAATCATCTTATGGTAAGGATGCATATTTAGTGAGTTATATCCTTTCATGCTTCTTAAATTGCATATCTCTTTGTTTGGATATATCTCTTCATCTACTCATAGCTTGCTCTTTAACTTGTGTATCTTTTGGTATCTCTTGCTATGATCTAGATCCTACTAGTAGTCCTAACTTGTGATATCATCTACTAGTAGTTCATATACATGTAGTTCTAACCATGTTTATAATTGGCATCTTTGCTCATCTATATGCTATGCTTGTATCTTGTCTCATACATGCTCAAGATTGTTCCTTGAATTGCATATCTACTATCTTGAGTTGCTTGCATAACATTGTGATGCAGGGCACAAAGAGCTACATTATATGTAGAAATTGGAGTATTTTTGGATTTTATGAAGTTTTTGCTCCAGCTTCAGTTTTGGTGCAAACTAGTGTTTTTCATGCAGAAACAACCTTCTGAGAAAGACTCATCGCCTTGCCATGAGCTCCGATGGTTTTTGGTCAAATTCCATCATCTTGAGGGTCAAAATTGTGACTTATTGTTTTTCTGCAGCACTTTATCTTGCATTTTGGGTTGTTCAAGTATATGTTTTAACTTGCTTTTCTTTCTATGCTTGGACAAGACCCTATCTGTGCTCTTCTACTCTCCTTATATATATTTGTGTTATCTCCTTTCTCTTAACAAGTGATGTTTCTTTTTTCTTCATAACCCCACTTTTTGAAATGACAAAGGGGGAGAAAGGTATGTCTTCTTTTAAAAAGAGGAAGAAGGCATGTCTTACATGAAGAAGAGAAGTATGTTCATGTAAAGGGGAGAAGGTAAAGAGGAGAAGACATATATGTGTAGAACATATATGAGTCCAAGACATAGTATTCTATACATGTTATGAAAGCTAACCGTGCAGGAGAAATAGCATCAATTGAGGGGGAGTATGAGAACTCCATGCACATCAATTGAGGGGGAGCATATGAACTCAATTCTTTTGAAACCCCTATGTTTCTCCAGAGGTATGAATTTACTTAAATGCTTTCAATACATTTATGGAATGGTTTGTCTTCTTCAAAAAGGGGGAGATTGTTGACTCAAGGTCAATTAGGTCAATGTTGACTCACGTCGAAATTGACTAAACCCGTGTTTTGATGATGACTAACCATTCCACATATTGGTGTCTAATGCTTCTACTTGAGTGATTTCAGATTAGGTATAGACACACTCCAATTTCCCTAACTTGCGCATCTCAAATTGGAGAAAAGACAAGTCAAAGTCAATACAAGTGCACGCTTTTGTAATATGATGTATATCCATTAGAATCATGTTGTAAATCGCTTGTAATGATTGTATGACTTGTAATTAAGCTTAGAAAAATATCAGGAACACTTAGATCGAATATTAGAGCACTTTAAATGCACCTTTGAAAATCAATTACAGGCGCTTGGTCGGTCCAGTTTCCCACCCTGAAACTCGACCGATCAACCTTGATCGATTTTCTGAAGATTTCATCGGTCGAGTTGTGCACTCATAGAACTCGACCGATTGGGTAGTAGGCCATTTCCAGTTGAAATGGTCGGTCGAGTTTCCTCAGGACAAACTCGACCGATCCTTTGAACATCGGTTTGCCTCCTACTTGATCGGTCGAGTTACACCCATTAAAACTCGACCGATTGCACTGTACGGAAAAGTGCAGAAAAGTGTTTCTAGCCGTTGTGGAGTTGCAACAAGTGAGAATAGATCCGTTGCAAGCCACAAAATGGCTAGTTTTTGTTCATAAGTGTTCCCAAAGGCTAAGAGGTATCCCCAGCTATAAATAGGACCCCTTGGGCTTCATTCCAAGGTTGAGCATTCATTGCAAACTCTTTATGAGGTTCCTATTCTATAGTTGAGTGCTTCCTACATCCTCCTCTCTCTCTCTCTAAGGTTAATCACTTGCTACATCCATTAGGGTGAGTAGGAAATCTGTAAGAGAGCTAGTCCTACATGTATATCTTGTGAGGCTCTCACTTCCACCACCTCCACTTCTCTCATTTGCAATCATGAAGATGAAGGTTCTCTCTCTTGTCCAAGAGAGGTGAAGAAGAACAACGGAAGGCGTCCCTTGGTGACGATCAAGGCTAAAGACTTGGAGCTAGAGTGGGTAAGCCCTTGGAGAAGGCAGAAGACTCAAGCTCAAGTGGGTAAGACCTTGGTGAAAGCTTCTCCGAGTGAAGGTGAAGTCAAAAGTTGAAGATCCAAGAAGAGTGGGTAATTCCTGCAAGGCCGAAGACTTGTGCAAGAGTGGGTAAGTCCTTGGAGAAGGCCGAAGACTCTTGCAAAGTGGGTAAGTCCTTGGTAAGGTTGAAGACTCTTTGTCTTGGATAGGTAAGTATTTTGTTTGGTCATGCATTGTATGTCTTATGAATGAATATAAGAGTGCAATAGTTTGGAAGTCCTAGAGGTTGACCTCTATAGGCAAGTGGACTGACACACTTCTAGTTTGAAGTGTGGAACCACTCTAAATAGCTTGTCTATTGGTGCATGTTCAATCTCTCTCATCCTTGCTATGTATGATTTAGTTGCACTCAAATTGCCTATTTAGCAACCTTATCTTGTCATATATTTTGAAGGTTTAATGAGTTTTGTTTAAGTTCTTTCAGCTCTATTCACCCCCCCTCTAGAGCATCTAATCACCCATCTAGGATCCAACAAGTGGTATCAGAGCGGGTCTTCTCTAAGCATACTTCAACAAGTAGGAGAAGATGGGTGACTACCAAGGAGGGAGAATCAGCCTACCAATCTTTGATGGGATCATTTTCCTCTATTGGATAAGAAGGCTTCAATTCTACATCCAAGGATCAAGTCTTGAGATGTGGCAAATGGTGAATAGCCCATACATGCAACCAAAGACAAAGATTGAAGAATGGGATGAAGCCGCCTTGATGAAAGAAACCTTGAATGCTAGAGCCATGCATATCCTATATGCCTCCATGACCCCCACTGAGTTCAACCAGATTTCTTTTTGTGAGACGGCCTATGAGGTATGGAGAAATCTTTGCATCACTTATGAAGGGACAGATCAAGTGAAGGAAAGCAAAGTCTACATGCTCAAAGGGTTGCTTGAGAATTTCAAGATGGGAAAGGAGGAGAGAATAGTCAACATGTACTCAAGGCTCAACACCATCTTGAATGGTCTTGCTATTCTAGGACATCCTATGTCTAGTGGAGAGATCAACTCAAAGATCCTTAGAACTCTCCCCAAGAGGTGGGAATCCAAGGTGACTTCTATTGAAGAAGCAAGGTCTCTTAGGGATATTCCTATTGAAGAGCTCATTGGAAATTTACAAGCACATGAAGCTACACTTGACAAGAGGGAGGAATTAGAAAGACAAGAGGAGAAAGAACTCAAGAGAATGAAGAAGGATGAAATCAAAGCTCAAATAAAGGCTATTGTTGGTCAAGCTTCTCCATCCTCTCAAGTTGAAGAAGATGCCATGTACTCCAAGGGTAAACTCTACAAAGTCAAGTCATCCTCCATCCAGTGCTTCACATGTGGAAAGAAGGGTCACTACAAGGAATATTGCCCACAAGGCAAAAAGACCCATCTTCACAAGAAGAAATGGCAATCAAGTGGCTCCTCCAACTCAAGCTCAAGTGAAGATTCAAGTGAAGGATCAAGCTCAAGCTCTAGTGATGAAGGAGAAATCCATTTTGCTCTTATAGCATCAACAAGTGAAGACTAAAGTGAGGTAAATCTAAATTCTCTAGATAAAGAATCTTTGGTTGCTATTATTCATGATATTTGTGCCTCTCTTAAGTTTTCTAAAAGGAAAAAAAAAGCTTGCTAAAATTGTTGATAATTTGCATGTAGAACTAGATGATCTTGAACATGCTAATTCTTGCTTGCTTGATGATAAAAATGATTGTCTTAGTCAAGTAGATTCTCTTAAACTTGAAAATACTAGTTTACTTGATAAGGTTAGATTTCTAGAAGCTCAACCTATCGTGCCTAGTTCTAATGAAGAGCATACTTTAATTTATGATTCTCTCATGCATGAGCTTGATACTCTTAAAACTGAAAACGTAGAACTCAAGATTATTGATGATGCTAGGAGAGAAGAAATCTATGCTTATCAAAGAGAATTAGTGGTGCTGAAATCTAAAAATGCCTCCTTGCTTGCTAAAATCAATGGGCATGAACCTTGTTCTAGTTATACTAATAGAGAGAATGCTGTTGCTGCTCTTCATATTGATAGAGATTCTTATTTAACTAAAACTCTTTGCTTAGAAAATGATCTTTTGCATGCTAGAGATAATGTCAATAATTTGTCTTCTACTATTGCTTCTCTTAAGCATGATAATGACAGTTTGAGATCATCCTTGCAAAGATTCTTAGTTGGTAAAAAGAGTCTTAATGACATCCTACACCATACTACTAAACAAATTGGTAGACATGGTTTAGGGTATGATAGTAGTCAAGGGAACAATAAAGATAAAGGACCTCCAATATTCCATGGAGAATCCTCTAGTTCCAAGACTATGGGCACATGCAACTATTGCAATGAATTTGGTCATTATTCTACTTGTTGTCCTTTTAGGAAAGCACCCAAGAGCAATAGGACTTGGGTTGCTAAACTAACCCTTCCGGACCCAAAAACATAATTGGGGACCATTTCATCTTTCTTCTTGTAGGTAATTGCAAATGGATTGGCTTGAGCTATTGAATTGCAAATTGACTTCTCAATCCACATGTAAGAAGAAAGGTGAGATGCGTAGAGGGTGACAACAAGTGGAAAAGGAGTGGTAAGCACAAAGGTAATGTTTTTCTTGCTTATAACCATTTCTAACTTGTTTTTGTCAAGTTAGTGTGCACTATACATATGGTTTTTGAGTCAAGAGTGGCATTTTGTGATACTCTTCACACTCTTGCTCAATAACTGTTTCTAATGCTTCTATAGTGCATTACTAACTTGCTTAGACATGTTTGGATATGGTTTGTCTTTTTAAGCATGCCCTTAAATATGTTTTTATGAAATATATATGCTCTTCGACAGCTGGTCTGTCGATCGAGTTTTCCCTATTAAAACTCGACCGATTGGCACCAATGGGTGTTGCCAACAGCTGTCATCGGTCGAGTTGTCAATGCACAGAACTCGACCGATAACACTGTGCTCAGAATATACATTTGACTTACTCAGTGAGAATTTCCCACTCAACTAGATTTTCTCAACCAATAGCCTCATTCTTTGGCACTCTCATTTGGTACCTTTATATATGCATATTTCCATGTTCTAAATTGCCTATTTTGCTTACAACTCTATCTCTCCTAATTGCTCTAAATTGGTATATCCATATCTTGCAATTACTTGCTTTGAGTTGTTTTGCAGGTTTTGATGATGATCTCTTTGGATCTCTTGGTTGTGTCTAAAAATTGATTCCGTTGTGCCCTAACTTGCTACATCTATATAGGTGTATATCTTGTGTTGATACAACCTTGAGGTTGATAGGGGTAATCATCTTATGGTAAGGATGCATATTTAGTGAGTTATATCCTTTCATGCTTCTAAAATTGCATATCTCTTTGTTTGGATATATCTCTTCATCTACTCATAGCTTTCTCTTTAACTTGTGTATCTTTTGGTATCTCTTGCTATGATCTAGATCCTACTAGTAGTCCTAACTTGTGATATCATCTACTAGTAGTTCATATACATGTAGTTCTAACCCTGTTTATAATTGGCATCTTTGCTCATCTATATGCTATGCTTGTATCTTGTCTCATACATGCTCAAGATTGTTCCTTGAATTGCATATCTACTATCTTGAGTCGCTTGCATAACATTGTGATGCAGGGCACAAAGAGCTACATTATATGTAGAAATTGGAGTATTTTTGGATTTTATGCAGTTTTTGCTCCAGCTTCAGTTTTTGGTGCAAGACTAGTGTTTTTCATGCAGAAACAACCTTCTGAGCAAGACTCATTTCTCTGCCATGAGCTGCGATGGTTTTTGGTCAAATTCCATCATCTTGAGGGTCAAAATTGTGACTTATTGTTTTTCTGCAGCACTTTATCTTGCATTTTGGGTTGTTCAAGTATATGTTTTAACTTGCTTTTCTTTCTATGCTTGGACAAGACCCTATCTGTGCTCTTCTACTCTCCTTATATATATTTGTGTTATCTCCTTTCTCTTAACAAGTGATGTTTCTTTTTTCTTCATAATCCCACTTTTTGAAATGACAAAGGGGGAGAAAGGTATGTCTTCTTTTAAAAAGAGGAAGAAGGCATGTCTTACATGAAGAAGAGAAGTATGTTCATGTAAAGGGGAGAAGGTAAAGAGGAGAAGACATATATGTGTAGAACATATATGAGTCCAAGACATAGTATTCTATAAATGTTATGAAAGCTAACCGTGCAGGAGAAATAGCTTCAATTGAGGGGGAGTATGAGAACTCCATGCACATCAATTGAGGGGGAGCATATGAACTCAATTCTTTTGAAACCCCTATGTTTCTCCAGAGGTATGAATTTACTTAAATGCTTTCAATACATTTATGGAATGGTTTGTCATCTTCAAAAAGGGGGAGATTGTTGACTCAAGGTCAATTAGGTCAATGTTGACTCACGTCTAAATTGACTAAACCCGTGTTTTGATAATGACTAACCATTCCACATATTGGTGTCTAATGCTTCTACTTGAGTGATTTCAGATTAGGTATAGACACACTCCAATTGCCCTAACTTGCGCATCTCAAATTGGAGAAAAGACAAGTCAAAGTCAATACAAGTGCACGTTTTTGTAATATGATGTATATCCATTAGAATCATGTTGTAAATCACTTGTAATGATTGTATGACTTGTAATTAAGCTTAGAAAAATATCAGGAACACTTAGATCGAATATTAGAGCACTTTAAATGCATCTTTGAAAATCAATTACAGGCACTTGGTCGGTCCAGTTTCCCACCCTGAAACTCGACCGATCAACCTTGATCGATTTTCTGAAGATTGCATCGGTCGAGTTTTGCACTTACAGAAATCGACCGATTGGGTAGTAGGCCATTTCCAGTTGAAATGGTCGGTCGAGTTTCCTCAGGACAAACTCGACCGATCCTTTGAACATCGGTTTGCCTCCTACTTGATCGGTCGAGTTACACCCATTAAAACTCGACCGATTGCACTGTACGGAAAAGTGCAGAAAAATGTGTCTAGCCGTTGTGGAGTTGTAACAGGTGAGAATAGATCCGTTGCAAGCCACAAAATGGCTAGTTTTTGTTCATAAGTGTTCCCAAAGGCTAAGAGGCATCCCCATCTAAAAATAGGACCCCTTGGGCTTCATTCCAAGGTTGAGCATTCATTGCAAACTCTTTATGAGGTTCCTATTCTATAGTTGAGTGCTTCCTACAACCTCCTCCTCTCTCTCTAAGCTTAATCACTTGCTACATACATTAGAGTGAGTAGGAAATCTGTAAGAGAGCTATTACTACATGTATGTCTTGTGAGGCTCTCACTTCCACCACCTCCACTTCTCTCATTTGCAATCATGAAGATGAAGGTTCTCTCTCTTGTCCAAGAGAGGTGAAGAAGAACAAGGGAAGGCGTCCCTTGGTGAAGATCAAGGCTAAAGACTTGGAGCTAGAGTGGGTAAGCCCTTGGAGAAGGCAGAAGACTCAAGCTCAAGTGGGTAAGACCTTGGTGAAAGCTTCTCCGAGTGAAGACGAAGTCAAAAGCTGAAGATCCAAGAAGAGTGGGTAATTCCTGCAAGGCCGAAGACTTGTGCAAGAGTGGGTAAGTCCTTGGAGAAGGCCGAAGACTCTTACAAAGTGGGTAAGTCCTTGGTAAGGTTGAAGACTCTTTGTCTTGGATAGGTAAGTCTTTTGTTTGGTCATGCATTGTATGTCTTATGAATGAATATAAGAGTGCAATAGTTTGGAAGTCCTAGAGGTTGACCTCTCTAGGCAAGTGGACTGACACACTTCTAGTTTGAAGTGTGGAACCACTCTAAATAGCTTGTCTATTAGTGCATGTTCAATCTCTCTCATCCTTGCTATGTATGATTTAGTTGCACTCAAATTGCCTATTTAGCAACCTTATCTTGTCATATATTTTGAAGGTTTAATGAGTTTTGTTTAAGTGCTTTCAGCTCTATTCACCCCCCTCTAGAGCATCTAATCACCCATCTAGGATCCAACAAGTGGTATCAGAGTGGGTCTTCTCCAAGCATACTTCAACAAGTAGGAGAAGATGGGTGACTACCAAGGAGGGAGAATCAGCCTACCAATCTTTGATGGGAGAAATTTCCTCTATTGGAGAAGAAGGCTTCAATTCTACATCCAAGGATCAAGTCTTGAGATGTGGCAAATGGTGAATAGCCCATACATGCAACCAAAGACAAAGATTGAAGAATGGGATGAATCCGCCTTGATGAAAGCAACCTTGAATGCTAGAGCCATGCAGATCCTATATGCCTCCATGACCCCCACCGAGTTCAACCGGATTTCTTCTTGTGAGACGGCCTATGAGGTATGGAGAAAGCTTTGCATCACTTATGAAGGGACAGATCAAGTGAAGGAAAGCAAAGTCTACATGCTCAAAGGGCTGCTTGAGAACTTCAAGATGGGAAAGGAGGAGAGCATAGCCAACATGTACTCAAGGCTCAACACCATCTTGAATGGTCTTGCTATTCTAGGACATCCTATGTCTAGTGGAGAGATCAACTCAAAGATCCTTAGAACTAAACTCTCTAGATAAAGAATCTTTGATTGCTATTATTCATGATATTTGTCCCTCTCTTAAGTTTTCTAAAAGTAAAAAAGAAAAAGCTTGCTAAAATTGTTGATAATTTGCATGTAGAACTAGATGATCTTGAACATGCTAATTCTTGCTTGCTTGATGATAAAAATGATTGTCTTAGTCAAGTAGATTCTCTTAAACTTGAAAATACTAGTTTACTTGATAAGGTTAGATTTCTAGAAGCTCAACCTATCGTGCCTAGTTCTAATGAAGAGCATACTTTAATTGTTGATTCTCTCATGCATGAGCTTGATACTCTTAAAACTGAAAACGTAGAACTCAAGCTTATTGATGATGCTAGGAGAGAAGAAATCTATGCTTATCAAAGAGAATTAGTGGTGCTTAAATATGAAAATGCCTCCTTGCTTGCTAAAATCAATGGGCATGAACCTTGTTCTAGTCATACTAATAGAGAGAATGATGTTGCTGCTCTTCATATTGATAGAGATTCTTATTTAACTAAAACTCTTTGCTTAGAAAATGATCTTTTGCATGCTAGAGATAATGTCAATAATTTGTCTTCTACTATTGCTTCTCTTAAGCATGATAATGACAGTTTGAGATCATCCTTGCAAAGATTCTTAGTTGGTAAAAAGAGTCTTAATGACATCCTACACCATACTACTAAACAAATTGGTAGACATGGTTTAGGGTATGATAGTAGTCAAGGGAACAACAAAGATAAAGGACCTCCAATATTCCATGGAGAATCCTCTAGTTCCAAGACTATGGGCACATGCAACTATTGCAATGAATTTGGTCATTATTCTACTTGTTGTCCTTTTAGGAAAGCACCCAAGAGAAATAGGACTTGGGTTGCTAAACTAACCCTTCCGGACCCAAAAACATAATTGGGGACCATTTCATCTTTCTTCTTGTAGGTAATTGCAAATGGATTGGCTTGAGCTATTGAATTGCAAATTGACTTCTCAATCCACATGTAAGAAGAAAGGTGAGATGCGTAGAGGGTGACAACAAGTGGAAAAGGAGTGGTAAGCACAATGGTAATGTTTTTCTTGCTTATAACCATTTCTAACTTGTTTTTGTCAAGTTAGTGTGCACTATACATATGGTTTTTGAGTCAAGAGTGGCATTTTGTGATACTCTTCACACTCTTGCTCAATAACTGTTTCTAATGCTTCTATAGTGCATTACTAACTTGCTTAGACATGTTTGGATATGGTTTGTCTTTTTAAGCATGCCCTTAAATATGTTTTTATGAAATATATATGCTCTTCGACAGCTGGTCTGTCGATCGAGTTTTCCCTATTAAAACTCGACCGATTGGCACCAATGGGTGTTGCCAACAGCTGTCATCGGTCGAGTTGTCAATGCACAGAACTCGACCGATTACACTGTGCTCAGAATATACATTTGACTTACTCAGTGAGAATTTCCCTCTCAACTAGATTTTCTCAACCAATAGCCTCATTCTTTGGCACTCTCATTTGGTACCTTTATATATGCATATTGCCATGTTCTAAATTGCCTATTTTGCTTACAACTCTATCTCTCCTAATTGCTCTAAATTGGTATATCCATATCTTGCAATTACTTGCTTTGAGTTGTTTTGCAGGTTTTGATGATGATCTCTTTGGATCTCTTGGTTGTGTCTAAAAATTGATTCCGTTGTGCTCTAACTTGCTACATCTATATAGGTGTATATCTTGTGTTGATACAACCTTGAGGTTGATAGGGGTAATCATCTTATGGTAAGGATGCATATTTAGTGAGTTATATCCTTTCATGCTTCTAAAATTGCATATCTCTTTGTTTGGATATATCTCTTCATCTACTCATAGCTTTCTCTTTAACTTGTGTATCTTTTGGTATCTCTTGCTATGATCTAGATCCTACTAGTAGTCCTAACTTGTGATATCATCTACTAGTAGTTCATATACATGTAGTTCTAACCCTATTTATAATTGGCATCTTTGCTCATCTATATGCTATGCTTGTATCTTGTCTCATACATGCTCAAGATTGTTCCTTGAATTGCATATCTACTATCTTGAGTTGCTTGCATAACATTGTGATGCAGGGCACAAAGAGCTACATTATATGTAGAAATTGGAGTATTTTTGGATTTTATGCAGTTTTTGCTCCAACTTCAGTTTTTGGTGCAAGACTAGTGTTTTTCATGCAGAAACAACCTTCTGAGCAAGACTCATCGCTTTTCCATGAGCTCTGATGGTTTTGGTCAAATTCCATCATCTTGAGGGTCAAAATTGTGACTTATTGTTTTTCTGCAGCACTTTATCTTGCATTTTGGGTTGTTCAAGTATATGTTTTAACTTGCTTTTCTTTCTATGCTTGGACAAGACCCTATCTGTGCTCTTCTACTCTCCTTATATATATTTGTGTTATCTCCTTTCTCTTAACAAGTGATGTTTCGATCATCATTTTATGCAAGGGTTCTGAATTGGTCCGATGGCGGGAGAAGGTTTGAAAGGGGGAAAGGCGACAGGGGAGGCGATGGTGAGGACGATATCGGAAGGCCGATGGCGACGGCCTCCTGATCAGATCCCTGTGGCTTCACGTGCCAGGTCCTCCACAAACAACGTCAGAGTGGCCTCATCCGCGAAGACGTGGAAGGAGCTCTTTGCGGGTAAGGAGCAAAATGGACACACAACGCTCCAGTTCGTTCAGCCTGAAATCGTCGACGGCGAATTGAGATACAAGAGGGGGAAAGCAGTGGAGATAGCGAAGAAATGGAGAAACACAGCAGCAGGATATATTGTCAGATTGAAGCCCCATTGGCCTACCCTTGTACGACACTTTGAATTGGTATGGAAACCTAAATCATCTTTCGAAGTTATCCCTAGAAATAAATGCTTCTTCATCGTTAAGTTCAAGGATGCAGATGATCTTAAAACGGCCGTGGAGGGAGGGCCGTGGTTCGTCGGAGGGAAGCCGTTGCTATTGAAAAAATGGGAGATAGGTGAACCTCTGGAAAAATTGAAGCTGAGAGAAATCCCTATCTGGATCCGTTTCCCTAATTTGCCTCTAGAATTCTGGGATCAGGAAATGCTGATTGTGCTGGGTAGTTTTATCGGTAAACCTCTCTGTGCGGATTTTGCTACCAGGGCTATGGCACGATTGGATTATGCCCGCATACAAATTCTGATTTCATCTGACTGTTGCTTTCCGAATTCGATTGTTCTAAGGAGTGATGAGGGGCACAAGGATGAAATCCAGGTCTCGTATGAATGGGTGCCAGAACTATGCTTGAAATGTGGTTGTTTCAGACACGATCAAGGGAGCTGTGGTGTGACTGAAACAAAAAAAGCATGGTTACCTGTAGTGAATGGAAATAAGAAGGATGGGAAGGATCTATCTACTGGTGTAAATGTGTCTTCTACTGCTCAAACCAGGATGATCCATGATGTTTCTGATGGTATGTTGGGTAAGGGGCCAGAATTGCAGGGCAGAAATGAAGAGAAATCTCAGGAGGTGATGTCTGTGGACTTAAACACAGGGGGACAGGGACAGACACAAATGACATTAATCACTGGAGGATCAAGAGGGAGTATAGAAGATTCTACTATTCAGGGGTCTACTTCTGTTAAAGAAGTTCAATATGTTTCTGTAACCAAGAATGCTCAACCAAGTGGCTCTTTCTATACACCTCAGTATAATATTCCTGATAAGATGAATAACATTATTGACAGCAAGCTCCACATAAAAAGACAGGTGAAGGATAGTGAAGGGTTCTACTCGGTTACTGGGAGAAATCGTTTTCCTCAAAAGAAGGCAAATAAGAGCTTGAACACTGCAAAGAAGATAGTGGAGGAAGTTTCTACCAATATGTTTGAACTGTTGGATGAAACTACTGAAGAGAACACTGAATCTACTGAGACTGGCAGAGCTCCAGTCAAAGATCGTTTCAATGGGTGAAAACATTGGAGTCTTTTCCTGGAATGTCCGTGGTATAAATAGATATGGACACCAGGATAAAGTAAGAGATGTAATCTCTAAATATGATATGCCTATTAATATTCTTCTGGAAACAAAAATCAGGTATAAGAAAATTAACAAAACTGTGTATAGAGTTTGAGGTGATAAAGATTGGTGTTCTAACCACAGTTCTCATCCTCTGGGAAGAATCATTATTTTGTGGGATAAAAATGTGCTGCAATTAAGTAAAGTCCTGGAGACTGACCAACTTATCCATACTGAAGTTAAGTATAAAGATATGACATTTTTTCTTACTGCTATCTATGGTAAAAATGAGGAGAGAAGGCGTGGTGACCTTTGGGATATGATTATGAACATCCATGGAAATTGTAGATGTCCTTGGTTACTTGTTGGTGATTTTATTGCCATCCGTTTCTCTAATGAAAGGAAGGGGAGAGGGTTCTACTCTATTAAAGCTATGGATGATTTCAACGAGATTTTTGCTCAAACTAATCTTGTTGAAATGGATATGAAGGGGGCGTTTTATACTTGGGATAATAGAAGGAAAGGTGACCAATTCATAATGTCCAAAATTGATAGAGTTATTCATAATGAGGAATTCAGGGATGTTTTCAAAAATTCTTGGGGAGACATACAGAGCACCATTCTGAGTGACCATCGCCAGCTGATTGTCAGAATGAGTAATGGTGTGAAGAAAAGGAAAGGGTACTTTAAATTCTTGAATGTGTGGTCTAGTCATCCTGATTTTCTGGATATAGTTAAGGAAGCTTGGAGTATTGATATTGATGGCAGCCCGATGTTCAAAATCACTAGAAAACTGAAGAATGTTAAAGAAAAACTTATTAAATGGAATAAGGAGAGATTTGGTAACATTAAAGACTCGGCTAAAGCCCTAGAGTTCGAAGCTAATGAAGCTGCTTCCATAGAAGATAATTATCCTGATGATACTAGATTGAGGGACATTGCTCTTGAAAAAAGCAAAGCTGCTAATGATGCTGCCGATAGAGAAGAGTCTTTTGCCAAGTAGCTGTCTAGAATAAACTGGCTCAAACTTGGTGATAAAAACACTTCTTTTTTCTATAACTCTATCAAATCTAGATCTGCCAGAAACCATATTAGATGTCTTAATATTGAGGGAAATAAAACTTATGATGAAGAGATTATTTCTGATCATATTCACAGCTATTACAATGGCATATTCAACAAATACTCGATTAAGGATGATGATTGTTGGAACTCTGATTGGTCTATCCCTCTCTTATCTGTTGAGCATTTCGAGTTGCTTAGAAGTGTAGTTACTCCTGAGGAGGTGGAGAGAGTTATCAATGAAGCAGATGGGGACAAGGCTCCTGGACCCGATGGGTTCAATGGACACTTCTTTAAAACTACTTGGAGCATCATTGGCAAGGATGTGACTTTGGCTGTGCTTAACTTCTTCAGCAGTAACAAGTTACTTAAAGAAGTTAATAAAGCTTACATTACTCTTATCCCTAAGGTCCAAGATGCTGAAAATATTAGTGATTGGAGGCCAATAGCTCTGTGTAACTTTCTGTTCAAGATCATTTCGAAAATTCTTTCAAATAGGCTTCAGAAGATTCTTCCCTCTATTATTAGTCCTAACCAAATTGCCTTCATTAAGGGTAGGAAAATTTCTGATGCCCTTCTCCTGGCGAATGAGCTGATAAGTGACTTTAATTTGAGCAATGGAAGTGATAAAATGTGCATCAAGGCTGACCTAACAAAGGCATATGATTCTGTGAAGTGGCCTTTTCTTTTTAAAGTGATGGAAAAAAATGAATTTTCCTCTTTGTTTTATTGATTGGATTAAAACCATTATGAATACCACAAGCTTGCATATTCTGGTCAATGGCTGTCCTACTAATGTCATCTATCCTTCTAATGGCATTCGCCAAGGTGACCCTCTGGCTCCTTCTCTTTTTGTAATTGCAATGCAGGGTTTCAGTGATATGATGGAAGATTCTGTGAGGAGGGATATTTTCAAACCTTTAAAAACTGGAAGTATGTCAATGTCACACTCCTTATTTGCTGATGATGTGATGATATATGCTAAAGCCAGCAATGATAATGCGATTATTCTCAAATCCTAAGAAAAGTCATATCTTCTGTAGTAAAAATGTTGATGGGGATTCCATAGCCAAAGTGCTGAACATTAATAAAGGAATTCTTCCTATGAGATATCTCGGGCTACCTCTGTTCTATGGCAAGCTAAAAAGATCATTCTGTCTGCCTTTAATTGAGAAGATGAAGAAAAAGCTTGAAAGTTGGAAGATGAGAACCCTTTCTTTTGGAGGTAGGGTGGAACTAGTTACATCTACTCTAAATGCTTTGCATCTCTTCTGGTCAGCTACTTTTCCATTACCTGCTAGTATCCTGAAGGAGATTAATAGTTTATGCAAAGCCTTTATCTGGGGAGGTGTATCTCTGGACAAGAAAATACATTATGTCAAGTGGGACAATATTTGTCGACCAAAGAAGGAAGGGGGATTGGGTATTAGAAGAATTGATGATTCTAACAAAGCAGGGATGATTGTTAATGCTTGGAATATTGCTTCTAAAAAGGATTCTTTGTGGGTGAAATGGTTGAATGAAAAATATATAAAAACGGATTCTTATTGGACCTGTAAAGTTAAAGCTGAAAACTCTTGGATGTGGAAGCATATGTGCAGCTATAGAAGCATGTTTATGCCTTTGATTGATATCCATATTGGTGATGGCTCTAGCTTTAAAATCTGGAAGGACCCTTGGTTGCCGGGTAATAAGTTTCTAGGGGATTGTATAGATACAAAAAATGTTATGAGAATTGGTTTTGGGAAGGATGGATATCTTAATAACATTGTGACTGATAAAAAGTGGGATATTCCTGATAGAAGGTTCTTCAGGGAGCTTAAAGACTGCATTAATATGGCGAATATCAAGCTCTATGATAAAGATTCGATCAATTGTAAAGGGTTATATAACCTAAAGATAAAGGATGCGTGGAACATTCTTAGAGGAGAAAATACTACTGTAAATTGGGCAAAGTGGATCTGGAAATATGATCATCCTAGGACTCTTATCATTCATGCTTGGAAGTTTTTCTTGGCAAAGTTTCCTACCCTGGACTATCTTCAGAAGGTCAATTATCAGTTTGCACCCCGATGTGCCCTCTGTGAAAGAGATATTGAAAACATTGAGCATCTCTTCTTCAAGTGCAGTTTTGCTGTTGGCTTGTGGAAGAGGGCGAGGTATTGTAATTTTGTTGATAATCTGCCGAGGATACCTGCTGATTGCCTTTGGTTTGTGTCTAAGAAACAACAGCTTTTGTGCTTGTCCATTCTCTATCACATCTGGAGAGAAAGAAACTTTGTAATCTTCAGGAACTCCAGCTTGGATCTCAATAAATGCTGGAACAGCATTCGCGATCTAGTCTCGTTATATGAGTAGCATACCTATGTTCTTGACACATTCTTTGAATAGGTTCTTTCTATTTTCTTCTGTTTGCTGTGTACTTTGGTACATGAGCTTTATATGTACATAAACCATCTTTGTCTCAATAAAAAGGTAAGGCGCTTACTGAACAAAAAAAAAACGAGTGATGTTTCTTTTTTCTTCATAACCCCACTTTTTGAAATGACAAAGGGGGAGAAAGGTATGTCTTCTTTTAAAAATAGGAAGAAGGCATGTCTTACATGAAGAAGAGAAGTATGTTCATGTAAAGGGGAGAAGGTAAAGAGGAGAAGACATATATGTGTAGAACATATATGAGTCCAAGACATAGTATTCTATAAATGTTATGAAAGCTAACCGTGTAGGAGAAATAGCATCAATTGAGGGGGAGTATGAGAACTCCATGCACATCAATTGAGGGGGAGCATATGAACTCAATTCTTTTGAAACCCCTATGTTTCTCCAGAGGTATGAATTTACTTAAATGCTTTCAATACATTTATGTAATGGTTTGTCATCTTCGAAAAGGGGGAGATTGTTGACTCAAGGTCAATTAGGTCAATGTTGACTCACGTCTAAATTGACTAAACCCGTGTTTTGATGATGACTAACCATTCCACATATTGGTGTCTAATGCTTCTACTTGAGTGATTTCAGATTAGGTATAGACACACTCCAATTTCCCTAACTTGCGCATCTCAAATTGGAGAAAAGACAAGTCAAAGTCAATACAAGTGCACGTTTTTGTAATATGATGTATATCCATTAGAATCATGTTGTAAATCACTTGTAATGATTGTATGACTTGTAATTAAGCTTAGAAAAATATCAGGAACACTTAGATCGAATATTAGAGCACTTTAAATGCACATCTGAAAATCAATTACATGCACTTGGTCGGTCCAGTTTCCCACCCTGAAACTCGACCGATCAACCTTGATCGATTTTCTGAAGATTGCATCGGTCGAGTTGTGCACTCACAGAAATCGACCGATTGGGTAGTAGGCCATTTCCAGTTGAAATGGTCGGTCGAGTTTCCTCAGGACAAACTCGACCGATCCTTTTAACATCGGTTTGCCTCCTACTTGATCGGTCGAGTTACACCCATTAAAACTCGACCGATTGCACTGTACGGAAAAGTGCAGAAAAGTGTTTCTAGCCGTTGTGGAGTTGCAACAAGTGAGAATAGATCCGTTGCAAGCCACAAAATGGCTAATTTTTGTTCATAAGTGTTCCCAAAGGCTAAGAGGCATCCCCGGCTATAAATAGGACCCCTTGGGCTTCATTCCAAGGTTGAGCATTCATTGCAAACTCTTTATCAGGTTCCTATTATATAGTTGAGTGCTTCCTACAGTCTCCTCTCTCTCTCTAAGCTTAATCACTTGCTACATCCATTAGAGTGAGTAGGAAATCTATAAGAGAGCTAGTCCTACATGTATATCTTGTGAGGCTCTCACTTCCACCACCTCCACTTCTCTCATTTGCAATCATGAAGATGAAGGTTCTCTCTCTTGTCCAAGAGAGGTGAAGAAGAACAAGGGAAGGTGTCCCTTGGTGAAGATCAAGGCTAAAGACTTGGAGCTAGAGTGGGTAAGCCCTTGGAGAAGGCAGAAGACTCAATCTCAAGTGGGTAAGACCTTGGTGAAAGCTTCTCCGAGTGAAGGTGAAGTCAAAAGTTGAAGATCCAAGAAGAGTGGGTAATTCCTGCAAGGCTGAAAACTTGTGCAAGAGTGGGTAAGTCCTTGGAGAAGGCCGAAGACTCTTGCAAAGTGGGTAAGTCCTTGGTAAGGTTGAAGACTCTTTGTCTTGGATAGGTAAGTATTTTGTTTGGTCATGCATTGTATGTCTTATGAATGAATATAAGAGTGCAATAGTTTGGAAGTCCTAGAGGTTGACCTCTCTAGGCAAGTGGACTGACACACTTCTAGTTTGAAGTGTGGAACCACTCTAAATAGCTTGTCTATTGGTGCATGTTCAATCTCTCTCATCCTTGCTATGTATGATTTAGTTGCACTCAAATTGCCTATTTAGCAACCTTATATTGTCATATATTTTGAAGGTTTAATGAGTTTTGTTTAAGTGCTTTCAGCTCTATTCACCCCCCCTCTAGAGCATCTAATCACCCATCTAGGATCCAACAAGTGGTATCAGAGCGGGTCTTCTCCAAGCATACTTCAACAAGTAGGAGAAGATGGGTGACTACCAAGGAGGGAGAATCAGCCTACCAATCTTTGATGGGAGCAATTTCCTCTATTGGATAAGAAGGCTTCAATTCTACATCCAAGGATCAAGTCTTGAGATGTGGCAAATGGTGAATAGCCCATACATGCAACCAAAGACAAAGATTGAAGAATGGGATGAATCCGCCTTGATGAAAGCAACCTTGAATGCTAGAGCCATGCATATACTATATGCCTCCATGACCCCCACCGAGTTCAACCAGATTTCTTCTTGTGAGACGGCCTATGAGGTATGGAGAAAGCTTTGCATCACTTATGAAGGGACAGATCAAGTGAAGGAAAGCAAAGTCTACATGCTCAATGGGCTGCTTGAGAACTTCAAGATGGGAAAGGAGGAGAGCATAACCAACATGTACTCAAGGCTCAACACCATCTTGAATGGTCTTGCTATTCTAGGACATCCTATGTCTAGTGGAGAGATCAACTCAAAGATCCTTAGAACTCTCCCCAAGAGGTGGGAATCCAAGGTGACTTCTATTGAAGAAGCAAGGTCTCTTAGGGATATTCCTATTGAAGAGCTCATTGGAAATTTACAAGCACATGAAGCTACACTTGACAAGAGGGAGGAATTAGAAAGACAAGAGGAGAAAGAACTCAAGAGAATGAAGAAGGATGAAATCAAAGCTCAAATAAAGGCTATTGTTGGTCAAGCTTCTCCATCCTCTCAAGTTGAAGAAGATGCCATGTACTCCAAGGGTAGACTCTACAAAGGCAAGTCATCCTCCATCCGGTGCTTCACATGTGGAAAGAAGGGTCACTACAAGGAAGATTGCCCACAAGGCAAAAAGACCCATCTTCACAAGAAGAAATGGCAATCAAGTGGCTCCTCCAACTCAAGCTCAAGTGAAGATTCAAGTGAAGGATCAAGCTCAAGCTCTAGTGATGAAGGAGAATGCCATTTTGCTCTTATAGCATCAACAAGTGAAGACTCAAGTGAGGTAAATCTAAACTCTCTAGATAAAGAATCTTTTATTGCTATTATTCATGATATTTGTGCCTCTCTTAAGTTTTCTAAAAGGAAAAAAAAATCTTGCTAAAATTGTTGATAATTTGCATGTAGAACTAGATGATCTTGAACATGCTAATTCTTGCTTGCTTGATGATAAAAATGATTGTCTTAGTCAAGTAGATTCTCTTAAACTTGAAAATACTAGTTTACTTGATAAGGTTAGATTTCTAGAAGCTCAACCTATCGTGCCTAGTTCTAATGAAGAGCATACTTTAATTGTTGATTCTCTCTTGCATGAGCCTGATACTCTTAAAACTAAAAACGTAGAACTCAAGCTTATTGATGATGCTAGGAGAGAAGAAATCTATGCTTATCAAAGAGAATTAGTGGTGCTTAAATCTGAAAATGCCTCCTTGCTTGCTAAAATCAATGGGCATGAACCTTGTTCTAGTTATACTAATAGAGAGAATGATGTTGCTGCTCTTCATATTGATAGATATTCTTATTTAACTAAAACTCTTTGCTTAGAAAATGATCTTTTGCATGCTAGAGATAATGTCAATAATTTGTCTTCTACTATTGCTTCTCTTAAGCATGATAATGACAGTTTGAGATCATCCTTGCAAATATTCTTAGTTGGTAAAAAGAGTCTTAATGACATCCTACACCATACTACTAAACAAATTGGTAGACATGGTTTAGGGTATGATAGTAGTCAAGGGAACAACAAAGATAAAGGATCTCCAATATTCCATGGAGAATCCTCTAGTTCCAAGACTATGGGCACATGCAACTATTGCAATGAATTTGGTCATTATTCTACTTGTTGTCCTTTTAGGAAAGCACCCAAGAGCAATAGGACTTGGGTTGCTAAACTAACCCTTCCGGACCCAAAAACATGATTGGGGACCATTTCATCTTTCTTCTTGTAGGTAATTGCAAATGGATTGACTTGAGCTATTGAATTGCAAATTGACTTCTCAATCCACATGTAAGAAGAAAGGTGAGATGTGTAGAGGGTGACAACAAGTGGAAAAGGAGTGGTAAGCACAAAGGTAATGTTTTTCTTGCTTATAACCATTTCTAACTTGTTTTTGTCAAGTTAGTGTGCACTATACATATGGTTTTTGAGTCAAGAGTGGCATTTTGTGATTCTCTTCACACTCTTGCTCAAAAACAGTTTCTAATGCTTCTATAGTGCATTACTAACTTGCTTAGACATGTTTGGATATGGTTTGTCTTTTTAAGCATGCCCTTAAATATGTTTTTATGAAATATATATGCACTTTGACAGCTGGTCTGTCGGTTGAGTTTTCCCTATTGAAACTCGACCGATTGGCACCAATGGGTGTTGCCAACAACTGTCATCGGTCGAGTTGTCGATGCACAGAACTCGACCGATAACACTGTGCTCAGAATATACATTTGGCTTATTGAGTGAGAACTTCCCTCTCAACTAGATTTTCTCAACCAATAGCCTCATTCTTTGGCACTCTCATTTGGTACCTTTATATATGCATATTGCCATGTTCAAATTGCCTATGTTGCTTACAACTCTATCTCTCCTAATTGCTCTAAATTGGTATATCCATATCTTGCAATTACTTGCTTTGAGTTGTTTTGCAGGTTTTGATGATGATCTCTTTGGATCTCTTGGTTGTGTCTAAAAATTGCTTCTGTTGTGCTCTAACTTACTACATCTATATAGGTGTATATCTTGTGTTGATACAACCTTGAGGTTCATAGGGGTAATCATCTTATGGTAAGGATGCATATTTAGTGAGTTATATCCTTTCATGCTTCTAAAATTGCATATCTCTTTGTTTGGATATATCTCTTCATCTACTCATAGCTTGCTCTTTAAGTTGTGTATCTTTTGGTATCTCTTGCTATGATCTAGATCCTACTAGTATTCCTAACTTGTGATATCATCTACTAGTAGTTCATATACATGTAGTTCTAACCATGTTTATAATTGGCATCTTTTCTCATCTATATGCTATGCTTGTATCTTGTCTCATACATGCTCAAGATTGTTCCTTGAATTGCATATCTACTATCTTGAGTTGCTTGCATAACATTGTGATGCAGGGCACAAAGAGCTACATTATATGTAGAAATTGGAGTATTTTTGGATTTTATGCAGTTTTTGCTCCAGTTTCAGTTTTTGGTGCAAGACTAGTGTTTTTCATGCAGAAACAACCTTCGCAGCAAGACTCATTTCTCTGCCATGAGCTCCGATGGGTTTTGGTCAAATTCCATCATCTTGAGGGTCAAAATTGTGACTTATTGTTTTTCTGCAACACTTTATCTTGCATTTTGGGTTGTTCAAGTATATGTTTTAACTTGCTTTTCTTTCTATGCTTGGACAAGACCCTATCTGTGCTCTTCTACTCTCCTTATATATATTTGTGTTATCTCCTTTCTCTTAACAAGTGATGTTTCTTTTTTCTTCATAACCCCACTTTTTGAAATGACAAAGGGGGAGAAAGGTATGTCTTCTTTTAAAAAGAGGAAGAAGGCATGTCTTACATGAAGAAGAGAAGTATGTTCATGTAAAGGGGAGAAGGTAAAGAGGAGAAGACATATATGTGTAGAACATATATGAGTCAAATATATTGTATTCTATAAATGTTATGAAAGCTAACCGTGCAGGAGAAATAACATCAATTGAGGGGGAGTATGAGAACTCCATGCACATCAATTGAGGGGGAGCATATGAACTCAATTCTTTTGAAACCCCTATGTTTCTCCAGAGGTATGAATTTACTTAAATGCTTTCAATACATTTATGGAATGGTTTGTCATCTTCAAAAAGGGGGAGATTGTTGACTCAAGGTCAATTAGGTCAATGTTGACTCATGTCTAAATTGACTAAACCCGTGTTTTTATGATGACTAACCATTCCACATATTGGTGTCTAATGCTTCTACTTGAGTGATTTCAGATTAGGTATAGACACACTCCAATTGCTCTAACTTGCGCATCTCAAATTGGAGAAAAGACAAGTCAAAGTCAATACAAGTGCACGTTTTTGTAATATTATGTATATCCATTAGAATCATGTTGTAAATCACTTGTAATGATTGTATGACTTGTAATTAAGCTTAGAAAAATATCAGGAACACTTAGATCGAATATTAGAGCACTTTAAATGCATCTTTGAAAATCAATTACATGCACTTGGTCGGTCCAGTTTCCCACCCTGAAACTCGACCGATCAACCTTGATCGATTTTCTGAAGATTGCATCGGTCGAGTTGTGCACTCACAGAAATCGACCGATTGGGTAGTAGGCCATTTCCAGTTGAAATGGTCGGTCAAGTTTCCTCAGGACAAACTCGACCGATTCTTTGAACATCGGTTTGCCTCCTACTTGATCGGTCGAGTTACACCCATTAAAACTCGACCGATTGCACTGTATGGAAAAGTGCAGAAAAGTGTTTCTAGCCGTTGTGGAGTTGCAAAAAGTGAGAATAGATCCGTTGCAAGCCACAAAACGGCTAGTTTTCGTTCATAAGTGTTCCCAAAGGCTAAGAGGCATCCCCAGCTATAAATAGGACCCCTTGGGATTCATTCTAAGGTTGAGCATTCATTGCAAACTCTTTATGAGGTTCCTATTCTATAGTTGAGTGCTTCCTATAGCCTCCTCTCTCTCTCTAAGCTTAATCACTTGCTACATCCATTAGAGTGAGTAGGAAATCTGTAAGAGAGCTAGTCCTACATGTATATCTTGTGAGGCTCTCACTTCCACCACCTCCACTTCTCTCATTTGCAATCATGAAGATGAAGGTTCTCTCTCTTGCTCAAGTGGGTAAGACCTTGGTGAAAGCTTCTCCGAGTGAAGGTGAAGTCAAAAGCTGAAGATCCAAGAAGAGTGGGTAATTCCTGCAAGGCCGAAGACTTGTGCAAGAGTGGGTAAGTCCTTGGAGAAGGCCGAAGACTCTTGCAAAGTGGGTAAGTCCTTAGTAAGGTTGAAGACTCTTTGTCTTGGATAGGTAAGTCTTTTGTTTGGTCATGCATTGTATGTCTTATGAATGAATATAAGAGTGCAATAGTTTGGAAGTCCTAGAGGTTGACCTCTCTAGGCAAGTGGACTGACACACTTCTAGTTTGAAGTGTGGAACCACTCTAAATAGCTTGTCTATTGGTGCATGTTCAATCTCTCTTATCCTTTCTATGCATGATTTAGTTGCACTCAAATTACCTATTTAGCAACCTTATCTTGTCATATATTTTGAAGGTTTAATGAGTTTTTTTAAGTGCTTTCAGCTCTATTCACCCCCCTCTAGAGCATCTAATCACCCATCTAGGATCCAACAGTCATATGTGTCGTCTCTGTACTCCAAGGTCCTCAGAGTCTATAGTTAGTGTTTTAATGAATCGATTTGAGATTTTGGCTTGATACCTCGAAGTTATATGTTGTCTGTATATTATGTCTTGAGACAGCTGATGTTGTAATTCTCAAGAAGAGATAGTGCAAGGATGTACTTTGAAACAGATTGTAATGTTATACTTTGGTCCTTGAAGAAAAAGATTTCCTATGTGTGGATCTCTTTGCAAAAGTTTTAACTTCTAGTGATTTTAGTAATTCTGCTGTTAATAATTTTGCTTCCGCATTAGTTAATCTTGTTTTCACGAGTCGGTCATTACAATAAAGGTCATATGAGTTGAAACATTTCTATGATGTTTGAGGATAGAGGAAGTACCACATCCCTTTTGGAAGTATATTGGATAGATGGTATGCAAGCACATATGAACTAAGGTAATCGCCATGTAAGGATGTACTCATCAGGAGCGATGTGAATTTTACGAGTTAAAGTTTGGGTTTGGTAACCGAGATGATGGAATCAAGAACTCAAAGTTTTCTTGGCTCAGATAGACCTAAACCCGAGACAAGGATGATGAGTGGAGTATATGAAGGTTTATGTTTTCACCATCACCTAGCACATAAGGGATTAATGTGGTAACAAATACTCTTAAATGAGACATAGCTCATGTATACAACTGTCTTGTTTAGCCAGTGGAGAGGCTGGAAGTGGTTGCTAGGTGGACCCTACGATTGGTGGGAGACAAGACATGTGTGGCTAACCTTTAGATACAACCAGAACAGTCGGTCGAGTTGATGGTTACCCAGTTAGCCAACCTAGAGTTTGACGAGATAAAGGGATTGTTATAAGAACCTCAAATACACCTCTTAGGAAAAGAAGGTGGTGAAACCCACTACTAGAGTGTTTTAGGGTTTCTGAGGAGTCACCCTTGAGGAATCATGTCATGCAAGAAGCTCATGATTTTAAGTACACCATACACCCTAGTATTACCAAGATGGTTGAGGTTTGTAGTGATACCTTGAAGGCCTAGGATGAAGAAGGGTATAGAGTTGCATGTGGCCAATTGCCATACATGCCACAGGGTGAAGGCCGAACACCGGTAACCTAGTGGATCGCTACAGATAATGAGGAGTCCCCGAGAGGGAATGGGAGCAGACCACCATGGACATTGTGGTGGGTCTCCCCTGGACCAGGAGAGGTCATGATGCAATATAGGTTATGGTAGATCACCATACCAAGTCGACATATTCCCTTGCCTAAGAGAGCATTGCCAGTGTGACAGATCCAGTTGAACCATATATACACACACACACACACACACACACACACATATATATATATATATATATATATATATATATATATATATATATATATAATGAGAAAAAGATAGTTCAACTGTATAGTGATCCAAGTTCAATATTCTTGAGTATGGCCTTAAGTTCACTTCCATGTTTAGGAAGTAAGTACATGAAGAACTTGATTACAGATTGAAGTTTAGTGCAGCATATCACCCCCTGACTAATGGACAGTCAAGGGAGTATGATACAGACTTTATAAGGTCTGATGAGAGCATATGTACTCGTTTGGGGTGATTCATGGGAGCAGTCCCTGCCCCTAAAGAGTTTGCTTGTTATGACAACCACCAAAGCTAGTATCAGGATGTATGAATCTCTGTAAGGGAGGTTGTATCGGTCACCGCTTCACTAAGATGATGTCAGTGAGAGGACCTTGTGAAGGTCAGAGAAACCACAATGTATGTAGATGAAGTCGCTTTGATCGAGCAATGGCTGAGGAAGCCCAAGATCGATAGGAGTCACATGCTAATGCAAAGCAGACTAACTTGTAGTTCATAGTGAACGAGCATGTGTTTTTGAAAATATGACCCCTTCGAGCTAAGCTAAGGAAGCTGAATCCCCGATACATGGGTCCATTTGATATGTTTAGCCTTACCCTTCAGGATAACATGATGTATGATGTGTTCCATATGTCCGGTCTAGAGCACTATGTGATGTGTCTGGGCCATGTGCTGAGCATTGAACCTATTTAACTCCAAGGGAGGATAACTTACCCTGAGTCACCTATGAGGGTACAAGAGACCAAGGTGAGAAAGAGCTCAGGAGTAAAGAATAGAAGATGATAAGGGTTATTTGGAAGTAGCAAGGAGAGGATGAAGCCACATGGGAATTTCCCTAGTAATTTTGTATGATTATGAAATTGTATGATTTATGTGTAATGAATGGATTTCGTTGATAATATCTCCTTTAAATATATGATTTCGTGGACCCTATTGAGTTAGTGAGTCCAAGATGATAAAAAGAGAAAGAAAGTTGAAGGAAATCAAATAATGCATGAATAGGAAAAGAAATTGAGATAATAATGAAAATATGAGAAATATGTGGAAAGATGTATGGTTGATCATCATGGATAAGATTTCAAATCCACAAAGTTTCTAATGGTAAAAGGAATTCAAATAAAGAGAATAAAAGAGTAAGAGAGAAAAATTATGAATAAAATATGCCTTTTAAAGTGATAACTTGCATATGAAGAGAAGTCTCTCATATTTTTAGATTTGAGTCAAACTTGGCACGCAAGTAGTTTAAGTCATTAAGGAATTTCCTCTAAAATTTGAGATTAAAATGAGACATGATTTGAGAGTTATGAATTTTCAAAGGTTTCCTAAAGCGAGAGGGATAACCGATGATGTCACACTTATTTTCCTGATTAAATTGATAATTAATCCCAAATTTAAATGAGGCACGCATCATGGTAGTCATTGGATTAAGATTCAAGGGTGCATGGGTCATCTCCTACCTCAGGTAGGATTGGGAAATAGGAGACGTTTGGTTTGTTCTGGATTCTCTCACAACCTGGTTTGTGTATGATTTTGGAAACAACCTCAATGGCTTTAGGAGAGAATTTCGCACCCAATCAACCTAGGATTGGGGTGGTTTGGGAAGCCCTAGAAGCTTCACCCAAATCCTCTTCACAGTGGGGCTATGTCAGGAGAACTCCTCCTATAAAAGATTATCATTGATCCCCAACAAGGACACAAACACCTCCGAGAGGCTCTAATAGTCTTCGTGATTGCAACCTGGCGAGTAATTCTGCCTAGAGCCTTACTCTTCACCCTTGCGCTGGTCTACCCACCTTACTGGAGGTCGCCCTCCCTGTTCCATCCATCCAGCACACCAATAGAGAAATTGTAAGCGCGGGTGAACTCTCCAGGTGTTGGCGAAGATGGGTGTGTCGTTACTTCGTGATTTGAGGGACGAGGGTGCGAAGTCAACTATGGTGTTGACCATGGGTCGACACTGTTCTGCGCGTGAGGACCTTTGTGAGGAAGGAGGAAATGAGGAGCATTTTGACACTTTTGCCCAACTCGCACGAGGCCCAAATCTCAGGGGGCATAAGAGCAAAAAGGGGAAAACCCCTCGACTAAGTGCCTTGCTCACGTGGAGCAGGCTGCCTATGTGGCTGACTACAATTCGCCGATATCTATCCATGTGGAAAAGGGAAAAGAGGGGCCAAAATACTGACATGGCAGTACGCCATTGGCCAAAAGGTAATTATCTTAAGGAATTTATAACTAATGATTGGTAACTCATATCGAGCCATGTTATATATGATTTTTGATCAGAAAAAGCGAGGTCGCGATAGTGTTCCTTCAATACAAGCACATGATGCGTGGAACCAAGATTTTGATGAATCGAGGGTCGGGTGTGGTCTAGTAAAGCCTATCTCACGTGTTTTTAGCGCCCTTTCTTTGAACTGCTACAAGAAGGTCTTTGGAAGTTCAATCCTGGTATAATGTTTGTCAAGTTGAGCATCTTTCTATTGTCAAAACCATTTCGTCCTTTGTTCCCCATAACCCAATACAATAAAAGACTAGTTTGCGGTCTGGATTGGCACAATTTTTCTACCTCCCATAGGTGTTTTTCCACAATCCAACTTTGTTGCAAGGAATCAAATAAAAATAGAATTGAAACCTAGATCTGCTTGTAATATGAAAAGTATAAAAACTTGCCACCTTTAATGCATTTATGCATGAAAAACCCTAATTTTGATACTAATGATGATGAGTAGAGTGCTATGGATGATTGAATATGATATTAACATGTTGTTAATAAAAAATGTTTTAGATCTAAATAGATGATCTATATGCTTAATAGGCTAATTTAGGGTTTCATATGTATAATGTGTATTAATGGGCTTAGAAGCCCTAATCTAGATGTTTATGACTTTTAATGAGTTATTTTTTGAAATCCCATGTATGAGATGAGGTTAGATTGATCCTAAGCCAAATTGGCAATAAAGAGGCTTTAATATGAATAGATGATTAATTAGGGTTTTGAACATAGAAATGTTGTTTTATGGTTTTGTTGACATAAAAAGGCAATGTTGAGAAATAGATCTAAAGAACCCTAAGGAAACCCTAATTCAACTTAGAAAATACTAAGAGGGATCCACAAGTCAATAAAGTGAGTTCATGATGAGTATGTAGTAACTAGGTTATACATGCTTTTCAGGATCAAGATTGCTTGATTGGTTGCTTGTCTTGCTTGATTGGACATCTTGATTGGATTGGATATCTTGCTTATATTTGAGACTCCAAGTCAGGTATGTGGTTACGCTTATGACTAATCGCTCTAGTTTCATGGTGATTTCTGAGGTTTTATTGGTTGCTTACTGCTTGGTTGACTTTTATTTCATGCAATTGTACAGTGACTATGACTATCACCATAAATATATGTGCATGACTAGCTCAGATCCTAGTCCCCTATGTAGCTTTGATGATGACGAGATGGATGACCTAGTACATGGTATACCCTTGGGGTAGGATCATCATGTTATCATGAGTTGATGTGTTGGTCTACCCTTGGGTAGGACCATACGACTACACAGCCCTAGGTCGTGGTCTACCTGTAAGGTAGGATCATAGGGGCTATTTGTGATCTACCATATGAGAGAGGTAGTATCCATGTCTACTACAGGGACATCATAGAGGCAAGGATATGTAGGGATTGAGTAGTTATGTTTGATACGTAAAGTTTGATCTGTTAAGCAATAATTTGGTTGTATTATGTTGTTACAAATAGATGCAAGATTTTGGTTCCCCCACATACCAGTATAATTCATTATACTGACCGCCATTTTGTTTGTTGACATTTTCAATTTATCAAAAAGTGGATATTCCTTTAAAATGACATTGAAGGAATAAAGTTTAATAAAGAATTGGAGGATTGTAGATAGATAGTTTCTTATCTGGGTAAGTCCCTCAAATCCCATATTTTACAAGGTATGTGAAAAGAATTTTTTTATCATGTTTTAAGCTTAGTTGTGGTAGAATTTATTAATTATTTTTTATTATTTACAAAATGATATGATCCTATTTTTGGATAACGACTCTAGCCCCTTGGTTTCCCTTAATTGGGGGTTACCGGGGGTTGGGTTGTTACATATAATGTCTTCAGATGAATCTAAATGGGGTTGATATCTTTGTTGACTCAAGGTCAACGTCTGAATTGATTAAACCCTTGTTTTAATGATGATTAAACCATTCCACTTATTTGTGTCTAACATTTCTATTTGGGTGATTTCAAATTAGATAGATACACACCAAATGTATAAACTTGCAAATCCTATTAGTCATACAAGAACAAAGATCAAGATTGAAAATGGATAGTTTTCTCCTTACATCTTTGATGTAAATCATTTGTAATGATTCAATGACATGTAATTAAGATCATATGTGTATTAGAATTAATTAGGATGAATTATATTGCACTCATGAGGTTTTGGAAAACCCAAAATAAAAAGTGTGGTTAGTCAAGTTTGCCCTGGGGTAATTCTACGAACAACATTGTTCATCGGGGTTTCCATGACCTTCCATAGGCTGAGTTTCTTGCTAAAATGCAACTCTGCCAACCAAAAAATGGCCCAGATAACAACTACTATCGATCGAGTTGTCCCTAAAGGTAACTTGACTGAAAACACTGTAGCAACCATTTTCTATAGTGAAAATAGTTGTTAGAGGGGTGAAAAAAGGTGCAAAAAGATATGTTAGACACCCCAATAACGACTATAATTCATCCTAAATCATTCTAACAACTAGGAGGCATCCTCAAGTATAAATAAGACCCCTTGGGCTCATCCCATGCTTAACCAGTCACCATGAAGGTCTCTATACTATAATTGAGTGAGATTTTACCTCCAAGAGCCTCCATCCACTGTCATGAGCTTAATTACTTACTACATCCGTTCGGGTGAGTAGGAGATTCATAAGAGAGAGAGAGTCTTACATGTATATCTTATGAGGCTCTCATTTCCTCTACATCCCAAACTCTCTTTATACCATGGAGATGAAGATTATCTCTCTTAGATAAGAGAGGCGAAGAAGAAGAAGGGAAGAAGTCTCTTGGTGAAAATATTATCCTTGGTGAAGGTGAAGTCAAAGGCAGAAGATCCAAGACAAGAGTGAGTAAGACCTTGAATTTTGAAGACTCATTACAAGAGTGGGTAAGTCCTTGGAGAAGGCCAAATACTTGTTGTAAGACTAGGTAAGTCCTAGGTAAGGCAAAAGACTTTACAAGAGTGGGTAAGTCCTTGGAGAAGGCCAAAGACTTGTTGTAAGAGTAGGTAAGTCCTGGGTAAGGCAAAAGACTCTTGGTCATGGATAGGTAAGTCCTTTGTAATGGATATTGGCTCCTTGATCCTAAAAGGAATGCTAGTGTATCCCTTGACCCATAAAAGGGTGGTCTTGTGTTCTAAATCTTATAATGGAATATAAGAAGTGACATGGTTGAAAATCCTAGAGATTTATCCCTATAGGTAATGGATGTACATCTCCTAGTTTGGAGGTTGGAACCACTATAAATAACTTGTGTTTTCTGGTGCTTGTTCAATATATTTCTCCCTTGCCCATGTATGTTTGAACCACTATTAATGACTTGTGTTATTTGGTGCGTGTTCAATCTCTCTATCTCTCTCACAAGTCCAAAAGACCCATCATCACAAGAGAAGGGAAGAGAATCACAAGAAGAAGGAGAAATGGCACAAAAGTAATAGTGACTCCTCCAACTTAAGATCAAGTGTAGATTCTAGTGAAAGCTCTATCTCAAGCTCTATTGAGAATGGTGAATGCCATTTTGCTCTCATGGCAGGTTCAAATGAAGATTCAAATAAGGTAAATCTAAACTCTTTAGATCAAGAATCTTTAAATTTCCAATATTTCATGCTACTCATGCATTTCTTAAGTCTATTAATCATAAAAAGAAAAAGCTTGCTAAGATTGTTGATAACTTGCATGAAGAAAAATATGAACCTGATTATGTTAATATTTGCTTGCAAGAGGATTTTAAGAATCTCCAAAAGTTTTATCTAGAACTTGAGTTGAATTTTAGTGGTGTTGAGATAGAAAACAATAATTATCTTAGTCAAGTAGATGCTCATAAACTTGAAAATGCTATCTTGCTTGATAATATTAGATTTCTAGAATCTCAATCTCTTATGCCTAGTTATAATGAAGAGCATACTAAAATTGTGAATTCTCTCATGCTTGACATTGATGTTCTTAGAACTGAAAATGAGGACAAAGATTTTCTATTGCAATGAATAGAAAATTCGAAAATTGTGTTTATCTTTCTAAGATTACTATGCTTGAAAAAGAAAATGCTTCCTTATTTGATAAAATCAATATTCTTGAATATTATTTTAGTTCTACTACTGGAGAAAATAATGTTGCTACTCTCCATATAGAAAAAAGATTCTTATATGACCAAAACTCTTTGCTTAGAAACTGATCTTTGCATGATAGAGATGGTATAAATCAATTGTCTTCTACTGATACTTCTTTATGCATGATAATCACATTTTGAGATCCGCTTTCCAAAAGTTCTTATATGGTAAAAAGAATCTAAATGATTAATACACCATACTACTAAACAAATTGGTAGACATAGTATAGGGTATGATAGTTTCCAAAGGAACAACAAAGGCAAGGGACCTCCAATATTTCACGAAGAATCCTTTAGTTGCAAGGCTAAGGGCATTTGCAACTATTGCAATAAAATTGGTCATTATTCTACATATTTTCCTTTTCGGAAAGCACACAAAAGCAATAGGCCTTTGGTGGCTAAGTTAACCCCCTCAGATCCAAAATATGATTGGAGACCATTTCATCTTTCTTCTTGTAGGTCACTTGCAAATGGATTGATATGAGATAATGATTTGCAAATTGGTTTCTCAATCCACATAAAAGAAGAAAGGTGAGACATGTACAGGTGGTGACAAGTATAGAAGAAAAATTAAATATAGAGGTAATGGTATTTTTGCTCATATCCAATCATTTCTTGTTTTTTCCAATTTTGCATGCACTTTACATATGATCTTTGAGTTCAAATTGGTATAGTATGATTCTCATTACTTTCCTACTCAAAAATTTCGCCTAATATTTTTATGGTGCATTAATAACTAGCTTATACATGTTTGAATATTGTTTATATTTTATCATGCCTCTGGATATGTTTTTCTAAAAAGTGTGTCGTTTTTTACTGCAGTTGTTGTCGATCGAGTTTGTCCTAAGGAAACCTGACCGAAATGCATTTGGTTTTCCATCAGTTGTTTTCGACCAAGTTTGTCATAAGGGAACTCAATTGATAAATATCTTGAGGTTTGTTAGCAGTTGTTGTAGGTCGAGTTATTCTCTGAACCAACCACGGGCGACAACATTGTGAAGTGAATATGCATATGTCTTATGGATGAGAATTTTCCTCTCAACTAGATTTTCTCAACCAATAGACTTATTCTATTGGAACTCCCCTAGGTATTCTTTATGATATGTATATTGTCATGCTTTTAGTTTCCTATCTTGCAGAACTCATTGGTCTAGATTAATATCTCTATATCATGCAATTACTTATCTTGAGTTGTTATGCATGTTTTAATGATGAGATGTTTGGAACCTATGGTTGTGATTGACTTGCTTTTTTTTGTGCTCCAAATTTTTATATCTATCTAGTTGTATATCTTGTTTTGATAGAATTTTGTGTTTCATAATGGTAATCATCTTTTGGTAAATGATGCATATTTTCTAGTGAGTTATATCCATTCATGCTTCTAGAATTGCATATTTCTTTGTTTAGATATATTCCTACATCTACTCATGGATTATTTTTAACTTGTGAACCCTTTGATATACCTAGAATAATAGTATCCTAACTTAATATATCATGACTAGCAGTCCATATGCATGTAGTTCTAGTTTCAATCATATATTGGTATCCAACTATATGCTATGTTTGTATCTTATTTCATACACACTCAAGCGTATTGCTTGATTTCCATATCTACTATCTTGAGTTACTTTCTTGCGTAGCCTTGCCTTATATATTACTAGAATTACATCCATAGTTGTTCAATTGCATGTATTGATTTGCTTTACATACATTGCATGGACAAGCCCTTAGTTTTTGCTTTCTACTCCCTTCTTCTAACAAGTCGTGTTTTAGATCTTCAACCTCCCCCCCCCACTTTTTGAAATGACAACGTGGGAGAAGACATGTCTTACACAAAGGGCTGGAGACATATATGTAGAGCATATATGAGGACAAAACATAGTTTCTGTAAATGCTATGAAAGCTAACCATGTGGGAGTATATGAACTAAATTACCATAAGTTGAGGGGGAGCATATGTACTCAATTCATTGAAACCCCTAGGCTTCTCGAAAGTTATGATTTTATATATTTTATCTAAAAAGCTTTCAATACATTCATGGAATGGTTCTTCATCTTCAAAAAAGGGTGGGGGATGTTGAGTGGAGGTCTTATTTGACTAAATCTTTATTTTGATGACGATGAAACCATTTTTCTTATTTATGTATAATATTTTTACTCAAGCGATTTCAAATTAGACAAGAACACTCCAAATGCCTAAACTTGCAAATCCTAATTTGGAGAAATAAACTCATACAAGCATGAAGATCAATATTGAAGAATATATAGTTTTCTCCTAAGATCTTTTATGTAAATCACTTGTAATGATTGTATGACTTATAATTAAGATCATATGTGTAGTAGAATTAATTAGGATGAATTGTATTGCACTCATGAGGTTTTGGAACACCCAAAATATCGGTCAAGTTTGCCCTAGGGTAAGTTAGATGACAACACTATCTATGGGGCTTTCCAGGACCTTCTGTAGATCGAGTTTCTTTCCAGAATGCAACTATGCTGGTGTGTTTTTCTACCTTGGGGTGTACACACCTAAATCAATTAGATCTTGACTAGATGCACACACCTTAAGCAGAAACACACTCAAGACTTTCAAATTTATAAGGGGCCTTATAATAACACATTCACATAGACCGCAATATATCACCTGCAAGCGCATGAGGTCGTATTGTAGTACAGGTGATTAGCAAGTGACGGGTCGATCCGCAGGGAGAGAGGGGACACTAGAGCAAGATTAGGCTGAGATACGTTCCTAAAGCAAAGAGTAGGGTTTTTAGCATTTGATGTTAGTTTGATTGATTATACTAAAGATGCAAGCAACTGAAAGTAAGAAAGAAAATTAGATTAGCAAAAACCCTAAGTTAACCCTAAAAAGGTAATTCTAAGTAACAAAGAAGACAACTAAGTAAGCAAGAGTAAGATACTAGAGCTAAGTTAGAGTTAATGGAGCAAGTTAAGCACTAGAGAAACTAGTGACCTAGGTTACTGCTAACTAGCAACATTAACACTAGCAAGCTCAAGAGAGCACTGACTACTCAAGCACTAGAGAAACTAGTGACCTAGGTTACCGCTAACTAGCAACTTTAACACTAGAAAGCTCAAGAGAGCACTAACTACTCAAGCAAGGCTTGATTATCAAGAACTAAGCAGTTAATCTAAGGAGCAATTAAGGCAAGTAAATACACTAGCATAAGCAATCTAAGGAAACAAGGTAGGGTTTAGACAAATTACGAGGAGAATGGGTCATTTGGGGAATGTCACAAGAATCCAAGTTGGGGGTTAATATAGCATGCAAATCCTATAGTTTCATTCTAGATTACCAAACCAAACAATACAATAAAATGCCATGAAATAAGCCAATACTATTGGTTGGCCATGGATAGAATAGAGTGTGGAGGGGAATTACACCCTTTCACCCCCTATCTAGCCTTACGAGGCTCAATTGTACCAAGGCCTAGGTGGAATTTCTATTGGATTCAACTAATTTAGGTTTCTAGGATAATGGTTATTAGGGCAATTGAGAGCCAAGGGTAGGAAGGGAGAGTAGAGATGAGGGTGTTTCACCTCATGTTACTTACCATCTAGCCATTAGAAAACTCTAAGCAATTACACTAATCACCCTTAAATTAGCTACTTAGATCTCACACTTAGTTGTAGGAGAATAGTTTTGTATGTAGGAAGATAGGGTGCTATCTAGGGATTAACTAATTGGACCTAGGAGCAATTCCTAATATAGCCACATACAATTCATTTCCCATGGAATCTAGATGTTGTCAAGCATCACACAACAAGCAATCCGTGTTTATATGCATAAATCACAAGTAGAATAACGGGAAACAAGATATAATCAAGAGACCATAATCATAGAATAAAATCATGTTCATTATAACTTACATTCCCCCAACATGGCATCAAAGTGACATTTAATCCCCCAAACAGCCCACCAAGAGGTCTTAGCAACTCAATCAAACAAAAGAGAAAAAAGGAAAGAAGAAAGAGGTAGAAGGCCATGGTATCTCATGGACAATCCTCCTTATTCACCTCCTTGTAGTAGAAGCTCGTACACCTCCCTCCAAGATGGAAAATGGCACAAAAAGGTAAGGATTGGTGGTGGAAATCCTAGAAAACTAGGATTTTTAGGTGGAAATGAGGTGGATATGGAAGGGGGTAGGTAGGATCTCTTAAATATAAAGGGGGTTGCAATAAAAGCTCTAAGTAGGCTAAAGAGAAGCTAACCTAGTTCTGTGGCCACTGCCTTGACTTATATAGGTGGTGGGGAAGCACTAGGGTAAGTGGGGGTAAATTTGGGAATTGAGTGCAAAAAGCAGTAGGGTTTGGGTGATAACCACAGGCGTGGTGGATGAGGGTGATCACGATCGTGTTGGGTTGGCACAAGCGAGGTGATGAAGGCTAAAACAACGGGTAAAAAGTGGGACTTTGGAGGCTCAACAGCCACAGTCGTGGCGGGCGCCACAATTGTGTTAGGTGAGTGGTGGCATGGGCATGCAGGGGGGCACAACCATTCTGGGGGTCGTTGTCAATGTTGAATGCCAAGGGCATGGTAGGATCCACGACCAAGGTGGCTCTAAAGGGCCATGACTGTGCTGGTCAGAGCTCTGATCCTTAGAGAAGTTCTTTGAAATGGCTATGTTGATGGCCACGACCGTGGTGGTTTTGATTGGCCACAGTCATGTTGACGACCACGGCTGTGGTGGCACCTTTGTTGTAGCTTGGATTTTACTTTGATCTTGGGCAATTTAGACATGGGTGTGCCAAAGTACCACAACCCGTAATGAGGTCTCGATTGCCCATATTTGCTCTTAGCTCCCCCAAAAGGATGTTTTTTCCTCAGACCAATTTTTGTCTATTCAGGGGATGTTTGGGGAAGGTCCGGGTCCAATCTTGGGGTGTAGAAACCCAAGGATCCTGTCCTTCACTCCCCTTTACATCCAATTCATGCCCAAGAACCTTGAAAAACATGCAAAAAGAAGTAATAAGTGCATTTGACATAAAATCACATATTGGGAGAAATAACTTGTATCCCTACATGTTTAGATGTAATTAAGATACAAAAAGACACAAGATGGCGCCCTAGAATAGGGATGCATCACCACCCCAAACTTAAAACATACTTATCCTCAAGTATGCTCCAACTGAATCTCTCTTCAATTTCTTTCAACAAACAAGAATGATAAATGCATTGTAAAAGATGATTATTGACGAAATGGGCTTAAAAGTGACTAAGTGGATGTGTTCCCCCTCTCTCCTCTTCACTTTCACAAACCAATCATGAAAAGAGCATTGAGCATACAAACTTCAAATATAGGACATAGAACGCACAATCAATCAATATGCCTTTCATGTAGCTCCAGGTAGACCATTTCATGATAGTGTTAAACAAAGATGACTAGGAGTATTGTTTCAGTTTCATGCATTCAATCTTATGCTTCAAACCACACTAAGAGACCCACATGGCTGTGGAAAAAGGGTGAAGTGAGCTAGGTTTGATGTTTCCTAACTCAGTGGGTAAGAAAATAGGAGAAATGATTGTGGTAAGAGATTGGAGTGTTATTTCACTCATGTTTTCTTTATTTAGATGCTCTTACACATGATCATCTTTTTTTCCTTTTCCTTTTCTTTTCTTTGCCCTTAGTGTAGATGGGACATATGGTGGTGAGAATGAAGCGGGGAGATGTAGATGTGGACACCCCAAACTTTTGTAAGTGGCCACAACTATATGTGTGCACTTTGACATCCTTTCATGAGGTGGAGAGATAAGAAGATGATGAAAGAAAAGTTGAGTCAAAGAGGGGTCACTAGTGTGGTTCTCAACATAAAATTTCCTGCATGAAAGATATTCGAACACCTAATAAAATAATATCACACCACATGAGTGAAAAACATAAGATTCATACTTCTATCATGTGATTCCATAGGCCCTAAGCATTCATAGCTTGCTCAGATCACAATCCAACCAAAACATTTACAAACATAAGAGGGGTGATTCGCATGTAAAAAGTCAAAAATTAAGGCCATTTGCAATAAAATATAAGAATGTGGCATGCATTTGTCAAAGATCAACAATTCCAATTCGTTAAGTAGAGATTGAATCACAAACTGCTTTTTGGTCAAGATATTTCAAATTTGGACAAAATTAGTCAAAATGGTGCCAATTTGCATTTTAATAACATCCAAACCTACTTTAGGGAATAAAAAACATTAAGCAAGCAAATACTAGCTAAAACACACAAAATTACCGAAAATATACATGTGATGCAATGCATGATATGGAACGGTAAAGAGAGCAAATTTTTTGAAAAATTACTCAAAAATGCATGAAAAAGAACCATGTATGTAAGCAAATAGATAAAGAAGCACATAAAATCAGGATAGACAAGGATTAGATTTAGTTAGGCTGTTTGATCATCTCGACAAAACTTAACACAAGGTACATAGAGAAATATGTGGTGAAAGAAGGGCTTACCGCCCTACCACCCCAAACTTTTAAACCATGCTTCCCTAAGCATGAAATAGAAGCTTAGAATGGTAGGGAGGGGGATACTGAGTCATGGTGGACAACTGCCAAATGAAGGGAGAGATATTCATAGCATTAGGTGAGAAAGGCGGACCACCACAACCGTTCTATGCAAAATGGCCGTTCTGGCTCACCAGTCACACAATCGTGTTGCATGACACGACCGTGCTGCACTCCTTCCTGTAGCTTTCTCAATCTCTTGCAATCTTTTTTTAAAATTTTGATCTTCCCTTTGGCGAGCTTGTTCATACATCATCTCTCCTCTATTGTTCATGTGCTAATCATGATTCAAAAATAGAGAAATCATCATGGTGTGGTGCGTTTGTGCATTTTTTAAAGAATTAAAATGTAACAAAACAAGAGGGTTTTGGGAATATCAAACCACATTGATTTCCTCCCACTAGTGCTAAATTTAGAGCCTTCATCTAGGATTTTTGCTCTTTCTTCATTAGGTGTTAACACCAAAAGTGTCTCCCTCCTATTCCGACATGGTCCTCTCCAAAGATATCACAACGTGGCCTTCGTCCCAAGGGACATGCATTGATTGATAATAGTGGTTTGCCAACCACTCTTCTTGGAATTCGGGGTAGTCCAAATTGATACATAGAACCTCATCACTTAGTATTTGCCTTTCTTCCTCAGTGAACATAAAGAAGTCCTCTTCATCCTTCTATATGTGACTGTCAGAGTTCCTATATGCATGTTTATCTCTGCACCAACTGTGGACAAGAAGGGCCTTCCCAAGATGATGTAATTCTTCCCCTCCATTGAGTTGATGTCCATAATTAGAAAATTAGTTGTGGAAGAAATGTTTATCCTTCTATCTAATGCCACTACCTTAGTTGTCAGCATGCCCATAGGTGTTCTCCTAGATCCATCAATCATTATTATGACACAATCTATTGGTTTGATTTTCTTTAGGTCAAGCTTTAAGTATATGTAAAATGGTATGATGCTCATGCCTGAGCCCATATCTAGGAGAGCATGCTCGTCGAGTAGCATATTGATGTAGCAAGTGATACGATGGATTCATGGATCTTCCCTTTTTTCCAGTAAGTGACATCTTATGATGAAATTCATGTGTTTTGTAGCAATGATTTATCTGGGTGGCGTCAACACTACTTTCCTCTTCCCAGTGCAAGCATCCTTAACCAAGGAAAGGAATGTTTGGAGGCATGTCGTTCTTTGTTTCAAGGATTCTAAAAAGCTTCTAGTACAGGCATGCCTGACCTTGGTGGATGGACCTCTGAAGGCATCATAGGAAAATCTCCTACTTGTATCAACATCTTTGGAACTAGCTTGTAAGCTTTTGGGAAGCATGTCGGTTGTGTTCATCTCATGAGGTGTGGTTTGGGCCATCATCATTTCCCAAAAGGGTGGTGCATCAGGTGTTACCAACTCAATAACACGTGAGACAACAAATATGATATCATCACAAGATGGGGAAAAAACTGAATCTCTATTGCCTTTGACACTTCCAAGAAAGGGTGGGACAACTGATTGCATGACCTCCAATGGGGTTGAAACACACGATATTGTCTTATCCATCAACGGTAGGACACTTGGGGGTATTTTCTCACTATAAAAGCGGGCAACAAGAATCTTTGGTGCACTCTGCACTCTCAAGCAAAAATGGAACAACAGAATCTTTGATGCTCGTACAATCTCCACAAGACATTTCTGACAACGGTTCCTCATCACAAGCCTTGGTCACCTTAGCCTCCCTTTCCATGAATTCCGCAACAGTCGTTTTTCCCCATATGACATGCACCATATTCACTTTCTCATGGGGAGGAGGGGGAGGTTGTAAAGATGACAGTGGTGGTGGTGGTGGTCTTTGGTCAGGTGGGTTAGGATTTTGGAGGATGTAAGTTGGTTGTCGAGGAGGTTGTTGTGGAGGTGGTTGTTGGTAAAAATGTGGTGGAAGTGGAGGGTATTTGTAACATCCCTGACCCGAGTTATGCTTTAACCCTAGATGTTTTGTTTAATAAAGTTGATTAGATGCTTGCTCATATTTCTTGGAAAGTAATTAAGGCTCAAGAAGAACTTATATTTCAATTTTAGTCCTTTTTGAATAAATGTTGAAACATTGTTTTGTTTGTTTTGGACTAATGTGCAAATTACCCAAGTTGAGGGGTTAACTTACAAATTGTACATGATAAAATGTTTCTCAGATGTTGAGGCATCATGATAATGAGAATGATGTAGTGGTATGGTTTCCACAAGCTTGAGCACCAAGATAGAGCTTGCTGAGCAATGTTTGTGCAATAAAACCTAGTTTTGGTGTAATGTGCAATTTACCCAAAACCTAGGGTTCAACATGCAAAATACCACTTCTAGAGGGTCCCCCATGTTTCTTGGCATCATTTAGAGCAAAGAAAATGAGAGGGGCACCTCATTTGAATTATTCTTGAGGAGAGAGAATCTTGATATTAAAATAATCAAGATTTATGCATAATTGAAACCCTAATTCAATTTAATGCAAAAAGAAATATATATTAATTGAAGAGCCTTCAAACAAAAGGTGGGGGATGACTTTAAAAAGGGCTTGGAAGAGCTTGTGCCTTTCAAGGGCACGAAAATATCTTATGTGAGTGGAGAGCCCACTCACATTAAGTTAATAAAAAGTAATATCCACTAAAAAGGGGATATTAGTATAATATGTTTAATGTGCTTAATTTCTTTTCTTTTAATTATTGGATAATAAAGAGGTTTTGCAAGTAGGAGAAGATGGCTTCGTGGCCAAGGAATTGAGGGGAAGAGGTGGCACTAATTTTGGAATTAAAAGATTATTATAAAGCATTTTCTCTCTCATTGATTTTCTTATAAAAACACCATTTACAACTCAAATCAAAGGCTTTTTCCAAACCCACTTCCTCTCTTTGCTTGCAAAAACGACCAAGGGAGCTAGGAGAAGCAGGAGGACGACCCCCAACCTGTTGGTAAGCTTCTTGATCTTCTTTCATCTTGATTTCATGGTGGAAATCATAAAACAATGCATGATTTCTTCTCTATTTCACTCCCTCTTCAATCCTAGCCAATCTTTTCAATCCAAAGCTTGAGGATGAGTCTTGGGAGAGTTGAAAAGCTTCCTCCACCATTGTTGACGTGAATCTCCAAGCTTTGAATCTCAATTAGAGGTGGGTTATATAACTTAAACCCTTAAATGTTGTTATTACATTCAAATCTCCATCATTTGTTGAACGTTTTGTTCTATTTGAAATTCCCTTGATCCATTGTTGTAATTACCATGAAAACGGCAGTATCTTTTGAATGAATGAAGGTAGATGATGATGACATCATCTTAGTCACATAATTCAACAAATTTCCCTTGCAAACGGTTTTAAGATTTTGGTCCAAACAGTTTCACCAAACTGTTTGGAGACTAAACAGTTTGCAAACCGTTTAGAGTCTTGAACCCCAAATCATTTAGAAAGGTTGACCGTTTGGATGGGTTGACCATTTGAGGTCATAACCCTATTTTATGTTGGATGAGGATCTAATGGTTCCAATTGATTGAATTAATGTATATACAATCATCTAATTGGAAACCCTAATCGGGTTGAGTGCTGATTTTGCAATTGATTGATCTAATTCTTTGGGTTGATTAACCCAAACGGTCTCAAGACCGTTTGGAAATCACCCAAACTGTCTCAAGACCGTTTGGAGGTCAACCAAGACCATTTGGAGGTCTAGGGTTGACTATGGTTGAGGAGTTGAAGATCCAAAGATATCAAATTGGAATGTAAATCAATAACTAGTTGATGAGCAATCCAATGATGCAAACCCTAATTGAACTTAACATTTTTTTATGATGGATGGGGAAAACAGTCTCAAGACCATTTGGCGGTCATCCAAACGACCTCAAGACCGTTTGAGGTCAGGTCATGCCCAATTTGAATGGTGGTCCAATGATTTCAAAGCAATCAGTTCCACAATGACTAATATTGAAAGTTCATTGATTTCAAACCCTAATTCAATTGGGTTCAAAACCCTAATTGATGATCAATTGAAGGTTGAATTAATCGAAAGATGATTGATTAAGTTCAATTGAAGTATGATGCTTAAGTCCAATGGATGAGTAATTACATGGATTCAATTGATGAAGGAATTGCTCTTGGAAACCCTAAATCAATATGAGTGGTTGAGACCATTTTTGGTCCAATCAGTTTTGAGGAGGTTTGGACCAAACGGTCTCAAGACCGTTTGGCACCAAATGATCCCAAACCGATTGAGACTCAAACGGTTTCAAGTACCTACTTTGTCAAATGGTTTCAAGCACCTACTTTGCTAAACGGTTTCAAACCGCAAGACCTAGACCGTTTGAGGTCTGGTTGGTCAAGACCGTTTGGGGTCTAAGTGACCAAGACCGTTTGAAAAATAATTAACCAAAATCGTATGGGTACTTAAGGTGATTAAAGGTCAATTGTTTAATTGATCATTACATGATGTAATCCAAGGGTGATTATGGTAATTGTACCCTTAATAAGATAGGGTAATTAATACCTTGTGAATGATTAATCTTTGATGATCATGGAAGTAATAACACAATACACGGTGTCAACTCTTCATTCAATATGAGTTGACCTAATCCAATCAAGTCTGAAGTAAATATCATCTTATAAAGGATGAGCGAGAGAGGACTTCCTACATGAATGATTATCATGTAGTGGTTAAGTCTCAACACTTTCAACATGAATGAAGGTGTAGTTAGGGTATGATCCTTGATAAAGAGATCATGAAACCTAATTAAGAAGGTTAATGAGACCTAAACCTAATTGAGGGCAATGATAGGTGAAACCCTAATCTATGGTAATGGTCAGACCCTAATTGAGGATAATGACATGAGAAACCCTAATTCATGGTATTTTAATAATAAACCCTGATTGAATGTGAATAGTAAACCCTAATTGAGGATGATGTTATGAGAAATCCTAATCAAGGCTGAAGCCATATGAAACCCTAAAGTGAGGGTGATGAAATGAAACCTTATTGCAATGATGTGATGTAATAATCTAATTCAAGGTAAAGCTATGCACTAGTATGTGACACTTTGATATGAAATCCTATACTAACATAGGATAAATATATGTGGAGCCCTAATCTTGGGTTGTAATGTATGAAACCCTAATTTTGGGCAATATGATGATAAATCATGACCCAATTCTGAGTAATGAGATATAGTATTCCTAATTGACATAAATTGGGAAATTCCAACTCAAAAGGAGGAAATAGTTTACAATGCATAGTGCTGATTTGTAATTGATATAATTGTTATCATGTGCACTAATTATGCAGGTTTCATGAGATGGTGGACATAGCCAGGTATAAGCTATGATGTTTTACTATTGAAATTTCTTTATGGGCTTTGTGAGCCATAATATGCTGTGTTGCCTAGAAAGAGGTAATAAGAGACATTATTGGGCTTTAAGAGCCATGTGAAATACCTTCATTGCAATTATTATGTTTACTTTGGTCAGATAACCTAAAGGCATTAAGCTACCTGATAAATTGGTAACAAGTGCTTTGATGAATTGAGGGTTTGAACACACATGTTTCATAATCATGATGATGAGATGTTAAGGGATGAGAATACCCTGATATGATAAGGGATTGAGATCCCAATGTTTAACAAAGCTTTGAAAAGAACTTGATAGAAACAATATTCATTCTTTGTAGCAATTGTTATAATGTTTTATGTCTGAAAACATGCTTGACGTTAAAAGAATATTGTAATGTACTTAATTAATCATGTGAAACGATTTCATGTAGAGCCTTGACCAGGGATCCATCATCGTCAGTAGTTTGGTGATGGTGAAACAAATTTTTTCCTACGGGAACTCCTGGAGGGCATACTTTTGAGTATGTGGGGGTTATGGGTGCAAATATCCTTACGCCCTGATGAAGGGATTGATGTGAGGTAAATATTAAATCTCTCAATCCTTCATTATTTATGCCGGGATGGATGTATCACTAATCTCCCGAGGACCGGGATGGATGTATCATTAATCTCCCGATGATCATAATGTCAGATCGATGTGAGATAACTATAATATCTCTTGATTGCAAAGAGAGTGCAGCATGCCACTGTAACTCTAATAGCGAAGTTGCCAGTATACCCTGGAAAGCTATTTAGCAGAGACATAAGATGTCCTACATTTGGTCCTCATACTGACTGAGGAAGATGAGGTCATGGAAATCCGTCTCTTCTATTGACCTATGTATGGTATCGATTTCGATTTTGCAATGGTCGGTTGGAGTATGAGCGGTATACCTCATCTCCTCAGGGCATTAAGTATGATTATAAAATGTAACCAGCTGTGTAGCATATATGTTTAAGGTTGAAATACAAGAATCATTGGTTGATGTTATTTGCATAGTATATTCTAAATGAACAAATGTTATCTATGCTTTTCAATTCCTTATTGGATAAGTAACATGCTGCTTCATCAAATTATATGTAAAATGCTTGAGTAAAGAATAATGCTCTAATATGTTTATACATTGATTTAACTGCCATTGAATGCTTATGATTCTTCTGCTCAGTTTTATACCATTAATTGCAATAATAATGTTTCTGGCAGAGAGTTATATCTCTCGTTGGGACAATTTTCAATTGTCTCACCCCCTGGGATTCAACTTTTTAGGTAGACACCGCAGAAGAGGTAGGAACCCTATAGCAAGGGAAGAAAAACAGCAGTAGCAGTAGAACTAAGGACAATAGTGAATCCTTAGGTGGAGACACTGGTTGTCATGTCCTGTATATTGAGAGTCCTATGTGTCATCTCTGTACTCTCATGTCCTAGGAGTCAGTAGTTAGTTTAATATTGATATGATATTTTGGCTTGATGCCTTGAGATTTTTATACTGCCTATGTATAGTCTAATAGGGTAGATGATGTTTGTAATTCTTGAGAAGAAACGGTACAAGATATGTACTAGTGAACCAGAATGTATTTGAAATACTTTGGTTCTCTATGAAAGAGTTTTTCAGATTATGGATCTCTTTGTAAAAAGTTTTAATTTTTAGTGATTTTCCATAATTCCGCTGCTAACGATCGCTTCCGCATTAGTTAATCTTGTTTCATTGCTTAAGAGCGGTTTGTACGTCACAATTTAGTGGTATCAGAGCTCTAGGTTCGCTGAGTCTACAGAGACATAGGATTAAGGTTGTTGAGTCTGTTCTAGTGTTTTCTAGTTTATCTGATAGTGTCTTCTGCTCATATAGGAGGAGAAGAAAAACTAAAGATGTCTGGATCACACGATGAACATGCTATTGAGAGCAACATTGCTGCACTAGGAGGAGGTGCAAGAGACCAAGATAAGGAAGAGCCCGTACCTGAACAACCCCAGTTCAATCAAGCAGATATGGGGAACCCAGCCTTCCAAGCCATGTTTGGACAGTTTATGGCCGCCATGACCCATATGACAGATAGGATGCCATTACCTGCACCTAGGGCCCCAGCCCACAATGAAGGACATGGAGCCGACACTACTACAGAACATGCCTTTGGCGTTGGTTCTTTAACCCCTTTTAGCGACACTTTTCAAGCGACGCCTATGTGGGCGCCGCTAAAGGTCGAACTCTTCGGCATCGATTTTTTAACCGACGCCTATATGATTTATAGGCGTCGGTTATATATAGTAAGCCGATGCCAAAAGGGTTCGCGCCACAAAAAGGGCGCCATCTAGGACACTTTCTGCGTCGGTTATCAACTAAACAACTGACGCCTATATGATTTATAGGCGTCGGTTATATATAGTAAGCTGACGCCAAAAGGGTTCACGCCACAAAAAAGGGCGCCATCTAGGACACTTTTTGCATCGGTTATCAACTAAACAACCGCCGCTATATATCCTATAGGTGTCAGTTTTATACGAATAAGCGACACCATTTCCACCACGGCCGTGGCCACATTAGGCGGCGGTTTTTGTCCAAAAATCGACGCGGTAGGCCTTTGATGACGGTTTTCTATAAATAACCGACGCCTATATTTAAAAAAAAAATTTCTTATCAGTTTGCAGGCCTGTTGTGGCTGGTCAGCATCATGAGAACCTGCAGTTCAGTTTTCTGAACTGCAGGTTTACGACATCTATTGATATCAGCCTATAAACAGGCCACAAACCTACAAAATCAACAAATATTTTTTCACACAAGTAGATACATTCAGACATCAATTCAATTCTCACATTCACACATGTAGAAACATTCAAATACATGTAGAAACATTCAGAAATATTCATTTACAAAATATCATTCAACATCGCTATCAGCATCTCAATTATATCTTACAATCGCCACTGCTTGTATGGCTTTTGCCCATTCTTCTCTTACTTAATTTAATGCTTCCATCGTATATGGAGCATGTACATTTTTTAAGCATTTACCTATAGTGTGGTCAGTTTTAAACACCTGCAAAGATAATGATGTATATATAAGTAATAATATAAAGATAAGATTGATATATTTCATACTAACTAATGAGACTATATATAATACCTCATGTATGGTATTGATGTCCAATGCGGCATGTTTGATAATCATCTGCATAAATCGCATCACATAGTATGCGCATGCCCAACCGTTGTCTTGTGTAGCACACTATAAATTGAAACATACAAAATATTAAAAAATACAACTAAGCACAGTTCACATCAATAATATATAAATTGGAGTCAGGAACTTACTTTTATGTTCTCCCAATTTATTGGCTGGTTCTTTTTCCTTGGGACCATTCCTCCAGCCTTTTTGAATGCATCTAAACCCCTACATGTTAATATAACACAGTAAATTGCATAATTAAATAGTAATGTAATAACAGATGTTAATGGATATAAAAATGAAATATTTCTCACCAGAATAATGGCATTCTCATTACGTGTCTGATTTTAGTATTCAATGTACTTCCCGCAGGATCTAGATAATAAACAGTGAACGTCCTGGGGACAATAACTAGTAACTCCCAATGTCTACCGCTAGAGGTAAAAAGGTTAAAAATTAATAACTCAAAATGCACAATAAAAATGGAATTTTCTTAAGTCCAAATTATAAATAAAGTAAACTTACTTGACATTGAATGGAGCTATTATTATCGTCTTCTTTTGCTGACCAAAAATTGTAAAAGCATCTATACAGTATTGTTGAACACTATCAGGGTCTTTAGCTACCATACTAATCAATGATGGAATCAAAAATCCCACATGATCAAATGCAAATTGTTTGCATTGATCTTCGACTAAGTAGCTGCAAAACATGTATTACGTATGCATTAATATATAAGAAACTAGATCACCGGATCTTACACAAGGTATATGGATGTATAAATAAGATATCACCTTATCCATGTCTCTATCATTGATGTATTCAGCCAATCATACATAAACAACTCAATAATATCTTGTATAAATAAAGAGCTATCGTATGATTGACCTGCATAATCCGCTTCTAAAGAAATAATTATAGGGCAATGTATATTATGTGCCCGTAGCCAACATGCCATTCCCCTACAAGAAGGACCTAACGGGTATTTTAGGTCAGTTGGAACCCAACTTGGTAATGCAGGAAGTGGAGGTGGAGGCCTAGGTGCTCAGGGTGTCTTCTTTTTAACCTGTATATATAATTTCAGTTTAGTTGACCTCATATATACACATTAACAATCTAAAGTAATGTAAATTTATCTTACAATTTCAGTAGTGTAGACGACATCTGCTTTGGGCCACAATATCACCCGCCTTCTGCCTCAGCAAGTGTATCAATATCCGGGTGGGGATATGGCAATGTAGCTTCCCTCCAATCGGGTAACACACGTATCAGGCTCACACGAACGTAGCCCTGTGGCATTGGAGTCCCGTGAAACATTGCCCCAGGAAGGGACTGGTAAGCCTGCGCCTCTACAACAACACAGTCTTACATTCTTAAGCGGCATGGCTTCAATGCCTACAACTTTACGTAAAGAATATTATACATATATACATATCATCTTGAAAACATATCATCTTGAAAAGACTAGCTACAATGTCATAAACAATACTTACAACAGACGTGTTAGGCGGTGGGTCTACAGGATTACTTGTAGTCTGTACATCAGGAGAAGAGTGGGTCACCATAGGTTGTTTGGAATCCTGAGATGCCTGCCACCGCAGCAATTCTTCCTTGACCTTCTCAACAACTATATCATTGACCTTCTTGGCAACTATATCCTCGACTCTCTTATTCTCCTATACATGGATAAAAGAAACATTAGCTTCTTATTATTGAATTCCCTTTTGCAGTAACATTCTTAAAAAAGAATAGGTTACCTCTTCTTGTGAAAGTTCTACTCTGGGTTTGCGCTGGGATGACCCAAAGAATGATTTGATGCCCACACCAGCGCCTGCACCCCTAACACGTCCAGGATGCTCTGGGTTACCCAGAGCAACTATTAATTCATCCCTTGTGCCCTGAGGGATGAACGTGCCTTATTTCCTCTGCTTGTGCAGCTCCCGCTAATCACCATCAACAGAAATTGGTAAGTTAACACCACAAATAATCAATATTCAAATGATTGCTCTAAGAGTTATATTTTACCATTTTCGCAGCCGCCTCAGCAGTTACGGGCTTCTTTATTTCACCCTTCTTATTTTGCCTCCCAGCTATCCAGATATCATGGCGAGGCATGGGTGTGGCAGACTCCTGAGTAGCAGCAGACTTTGCTTATAGTCTTTGGCGAACGCTTGCATAGCCCTTTGGACCCATAGTGTGGTCATGCACATTCAGTGCGCACCTTGCTTTTTGCGCCTCACTGAGGGCCTAGTTAGTATGCACATTAATGATTTGGTTAGTAGCACTAAATGTTAATCTTGAATAGGTGAATACAACATATATTAATTAAATTGGGAGTGAACCCTAATACCTTGAATTCTTCAGATTTTCTTGAAGTAACAAAATTGTCCCAATCTTCTTTGTCCAAGAACTTCCATTGTTCAAGGGATGACTTCTTCTTCTTATCACCATCTTTTATGTATTCTCTGTTGAGATTTGTCCTATAGTTCCTAAGCATCTTTCCAGCGCATTGCATCATGCTTTTACGATGCAGCTTCTCATCCAATGCAAATATATTCTGTAAAATAGAATTATCTTATTAACTAGTATATAAAAATAAAATTGCAAATAATATAATTTGTAATCTACAAAATAGAATTGCAAATAATAATAACTCACGCATAAATCCTTCCATATCAATTCTTTCTTCCCCTTAGGAACTTTATGCCAATTATCATACTTAACACCACAATGGCTTCGAGTGACACACCCAAGATAGTTTACAAAATTATTGCGGTTCACTCCAATTGCATTTCCTCCATTATCGAACTCCACAACCAATTTGGATCCACTACCACTTAGAGTTATTAACTTCTTCAACAGAGTGATGCCCCTTTTCTTGTTAAGTGTTTGGTGCTGCGCATCAAGTTGCTCCAGTGCTTCAGTGGGTACATGTGCATCATCAACCTAAAATTTGACAAAAATAAACACACTGAATTAGCGCAATATAGAAATATGGGATATATGACATAACTAGAAGATAATGAATTTTATAGAAATACAAGATATGTTTTTAGAACTTACATTGGTATCCTCTCCATGCTCATCATGGACAACATGCTCATCATGGACTTCATGCTCATCATGGACATCATGCTCATCATGGTTAGCCATATGAAAATGTCATAAAAAAGGCAAACATTTAGCATTTGTATTAACTAGAAGATAATGAAACATCAAATCTGAAAATGATATTGATATTAAAAAAGAAAACATTTAGCTTCATTAAGATTGTTTGCAGACATTAGGTACATGAAAAGGATCTAAAATCCAAAGCCCTAGAATGGGTCAAGTTCAAGTCAAAATGGCTACAAGTGAGCATTTTGGGTTTTCTATGTAAACGACCTTAGAACATCTATGTAATCACTTGTAATGATGAATTGAATTGTAACTTAGAAGAGAAAAATGTTTGGGACAAATTTCACCAAGTGCTAATCACTTTAAATGCAAATTAGAAAATGGATTACAAGCACTTGGTCGGTCGAGTTTTCCTGGATTGAAACTGGACCGATCATCCTTGGTCGATTTTCTAAAGATTGCATCAGTTGAGTTTTCCTAGATTGAAACTCGACCGATCATCCTTGGTCGATTTTTTGAAGATTGCATCGGTCGAGTTGTGCACTCACAGAACTCGACCGATCAGGTAACAAGCCATTTCCAGTTAAATGGTTGGTCGAGTTTTGTCCGAAATTTTCTCAAAGATAATGAAAAATCCAACAACAAACATGGTCGTATTAACTAGAAGATAATGAAAAATCAAATCCGAAAATGATATTGATATTAAAAAAGCAAACATTTAGCTTCAATAAAAAAATATAAACATACATGCCTCTAAAATTGTGATATTTTATCAATTAACAATCCTTCATTGTGATCTCCGCGCACATATAAGTCATCATTAGCTTCAATATTTTGTGGAGTTGGCAACCCAACTGAGAATGGACTGGAGTCATCATACTTATTATAGTACTCTTCTTCATCTTTAGGATCTTCAATGACTAGTCTTTTACCATGAAGAACAACTGACCATTTATCATTTGCAGGATCATCGATATAGAATATTTGTTTCGCCTTTGATGCCAATATGAATGGTTCACCCTTCTCGCCAATCTTTTCAAAGTTCACCAAAGTGAAACCTAATTCATCCACTATAACTCCTTTGGTGTTATCAACCCAATTACATTTAAAGAGCGGAATTCTGAAATCTATGTAGTCAAACTCCCATATGTCTTCAATGACACCGTAATATGACATTTTAGCTTCACGTGGACTCTTATCCTTTGCACTTGCAAAATACATAGTCGACACTTGAAGAGTGTATCTTGACTCTACTTGGTCCCTTTGTAAATCATTGTGTCAAAATAAACTATTTGTCTTCAGTTAAGAAATTGCAAAATGGTCCCTCATGTTTTATTACATGATCCAATTTCATATCGAGCAATATAATTGGAATCAGTTGTCCTAGACATTTTAATTAGATCTCATATTTATATCTTCCCTTAGATTTATAACTAATGGCTTTCAAATAAGTTTAAAATATTATTAGTGATATTAGATGTTAATGATTGAGTGAATTATGAAAAAAGAATTAACGAAGTAGGTTAAATCCATAAGGAAATGCCATTTGTTGTTTAGTAATTACATAAAATTCGAAACTATTACTAAGTAGTACATAAGACTGATTAGTAATTAGGGTTATTATAAAGACAAAGAACCACTCTCCCTCCTTCCTTGTGAGGACCCAACTGGTTATAGAAACAAATGAAAATCACATTGGTCATTACCTTCTCCCGATATAGCCTCTACAATACCAAGGAAGACTAGACTACATTTGTATAGATGAAGGCACCCCATTCATAGCCCCGATTTTCCTGAATGAAGAACAGAGGCTACGGCTAATACATGGAGAGCAGAGCAGCAAGCAGCAGGCGACGGCAAGGAAGAAGACGGCAGGTGGTGGGCAAGGAAGAAGCAGCAGGTGGCGGCGACGGTGGGAAAGTAGGAAGACGGCAGCCGGCGGCAAAGAGGACGGCGGAGGTGACGCAGAGCAGCAAGCAGCGGTGTTCGACATCGACGGCGAGCAAACAACGGCGTCCGACGTTGGCGGCGTGCGACAACAGCAGGTGGCGAGCAACACTGGGCGGGCGGGTGGCGACGCAGCAAGAGCAGAGGGGCAAAACAGTTGCTTCGCGATGAAATAGAAGAAAGGGGAACAATGGCCGTTCGGGGGTTTATTAAGTGGGTATTCGGCGTCAGTTATAAAATCCAACCGACACCTAAAGTCTTTGGCGTGAGTTCTACTTAAACAAACGACGTCAAATTAGACAAATTTTGCCCTAAATAATTTGGCGGGAACCATTATCGGCGTCGGTTATCAAAGGATAACCGACACCTAAACTGGAACGTTTCGCGCACATTTTCATCTTATATAGGCGTCGGTTTGATGGTAAAAACGGACGCTGTATGTGACACTTTGGAGCTAAATTTTTTCGTTCGAAAATTGGATTTCGCGAGCGATTTTAGGCGTCGGTTTTTTGTTACCCAGCCGACGCTAAATACAAAGCGGTACCCGTGTCTTGACTATAGACGTCGGATGACCTACATCACCGACATTGAATGTTATAGGCGTCGGTTTTCTGAAATAATCGATGCCCAAAAAAGTGACATTGAATGTTGTTTCTATACTAGTGTGGCAAGACATTTGAGAGACTTTGCCAAGTTGGAGCCACAGAGTATGCTGGTACAACTGACCCAACAGACGCAAACATGTGGCTGACCGAACTAGAGAAGGCCTTTAGAATCCTTAACATCCCAGAAGCTGAGAAGGTTAGACACACAGTGTTCCTTCTTGAAGGGAGTGTTGGCCATTCGTGGACCATAGAGAAAGGTAAGAGGCCGGGTGTGGAGATCAGATGGGAAGTATTCTGAAGAGAATTCGTCAATAGATACTTTCCTAAGACGTTCCTAGATGAGAAGATCTCTCAGTTCGAGAGACTAAGGCAAGGACCAATGAACGTTAGTGAGTATGAGGCTAAGTTCATGGAGCTTTTGCGGTTCTGTCTACATATGGCAACTTCTGATGAAGAAAGGATTCAGTGTTTTGAGAAGGGGTTGAACGCGATTTGACCACTCCTGTGTCTACTTTAGAGAACAGGGAGAGGTTTTCTACTTTTGTAGAGTCTGTCAGGCGGATAGAGAGGTCTATGACCGAGAAGCGACAGACTAAGAGTAAGAAGGTGTTTACCCAGTTTCATGGACAAGGGTCCAAAAGTTTTAAGAAACCGAGGTTTTCTGCACTAATGGCACCACCAAGGTTTAATACCCAGACGCAATGGATGTCTAATAGGGGTAGAGGCCATAGTTTACCACCAGAAGGAGCCCATAGCTCAACATCATTGTCGGTAACAGGACCATCCAGACCACAGGCAGGGAACATAGGTTGTTTTATATGTGGCAAGATGGGGCATCTGATGAAGGATTGTCGAGCCAGAGAAGCAAGTGTGACTCAACCTCAGAGGCAGAGTCAACAAGGCTCTCAGAGGCGACAGTTTCCCAGTGGAGCTAGAGGACATGGACAAGCGTCCCAAGCTGGATCGTCAGCACCCAGTAATCAAGCACTGAGTCAACCACAGGTGACGATGAGATTCTATGCAATGAATCCGCCTGATGCAGTAGTCAACCCTCGGGTTGTGACATGTCAGATGGAACTATTTTATTCTGATATGTCTATATCCTGTGTCGTATCTGTTTTAATTGAACCGGGTGCTATGCATTCTTTCATCACTAAAAGAGTGATTCTTGACTGCAATATGATAGTTAGTCATAGGGTAGAGAGTTTGAAGTTAGAAACTCCTTTGATGGAATCTGCAGTGTTGCGGGAGGTGTGTTCTTCCTACACTCTTTTCTTTTCCGGACATTGCATTCAAGTGGATCTTATACCCCTTGAGATGCATGAGTTTGTTATACGGTGTCTGGTGTATTAGCATGTTAAAGCTGAACATCAAAAGCCAATAGGAACAATGCAACCTTTGCCTATACCACAGTGGAAATGGGATCATGTCACCATGGACTTTGTAGTTGGTTTGCCTAGAACAACCAAAGGTAATGATTACATATGGGTGATGGTTGATAGGTTGACAAAGACATCACATTTCTTACCTGTCAAAACAACCTACACTGCTGAGAAGCTGGCACAACTATATGTAGATGAGATAGTGCGGTTGCATGGGGTTCCAGCCACTATCGTTTCTGATAGAGGTCCCTAGTTCACGAGTCATTTTTGGGAATGAATCCATAAAGCTTTGGGTACACATTTAAGGTTTAGTACAAATTTTCACCCCCAGACAGATGGACAATCTGAAAGGACCATACAAACTTTGGAGGACTTGCTTAGATCATGTGTTCTTCAATTTGTAGGAAGTTGGGATCTACACCTGAGCTTGATAGAATTTGCTTACAATAATAGCTATCAGCACAGTATTGACATGGCACCATATGAAGTGTTATATGGTAGATGATTTAGATCTCCTTTATGTTGGCATGAAATTGGAGAAAATAAACTTTTGGGTCCTGAGCTAGTGCAACAGACAACCGAGAAGATTAAAGTTATACAACAATAGCTAAAGACTGCACATGATAGACAAAAATCATACACCGACAAACGGTGAAGACCTTTAGAATTCCAAGTTGGAGACAGAGTATATCTCAAGGTCTCACCTTGGAAAGGAGTTCTTAGATTTGGAAGGAAAGGGAAGTTAGCTCCTAGATTTATGGGGCCTTATCCAATCATTGAACGGATTGGAAAGGTAGCTTATAAGCTAGAGTTACCACCTGAGTTGCATAAGTTGCATCTAGTGTTTCACTTCTCCATGTTGAGAAAGTGTCATCCTGACACATAATTAGTTTTACAACCTGTGGAGATAGAATTAAATAATGATATATCATATGTTGAAGAACTTGTGACGATCCTTGATAAAAGAATTAAAAAGTTGAAAAAGAAAGACATTTGTCTTGTAAAAGTCCTCTAGAATCACCATGGCATTGAAGAAGCTACATGGGAACTAGAGGAAGAGATGAGAAGGAAATATCCTACTCTTTTCTCCTAATGTTTTCGTTGATGATTTCAGGGACGAAATCCTTGTAAGGGGTGGATAATTTGTAACATCCCTGACCTGGGTTATGCTTTAACCCTAGATGTTTTGTTTAATAAAGTTGATCAGATGCTTGCTCATATTTCTTGGAAAGTAATTAAGGCTCAAGAAGAACTTATATTTCAATTTTAGTCCTTTTTGAATAAATATTGAAACATTGTTTTGTTTGTTTTGGACTAATGTGCAAATTACCCAAGTTGAGAGGTTAACTTGCAAACTGTACATGATAAAATGTTTCTCAGATGTTGAAGCATCATGATAATGAGAATGATGCAGTGGTATGGTTTCTACAATCTTGAGCACCAAGATAGAGCTTGCTGAGCAATGTTTGTGCATTAAAACCTAGTTTTGGTGTAATGCGCATTTAATCCAAAACCTAGGGTTCAACATGTAAAATATCACTTCTAGAGGGTCCCCCATGTTTCTTGGCATCATGTAGAGCAAATAAAATGAGAGGGGCACCTCATTTGAATTATTCTTGAGGAGAGAGAATCTTGATATTAAAATAATCAAGATTTATGCATAATTGAAACCCTAATTCAATTTAATGCAAAAAGAAATATATATTAATTAAAGAGCCTTAGAGGGGTTAACTTGCAAATTCAATATAATCTTGTAGTACAGGACCCAATTAGAGGGGATAACTTGCAAATTGCACATGTTTAGATGTTCATTTGATGTTGAGACATCATAAGTATGAATATGATGAAGTATGATGGATTCTCCAAGCTCGGGCATCAAGATGCAGCTTGTGGAACAATCCTTGTGCTTAAAACCCTAATTTTGGTGTAAAGTGCAATTTACCCAAAACCAAGGATGCAACTTGTAAAACATACCTTCTAAAGTATCTTTTATGACTATTGGCATCATTTAGAGTAATAATGATGAAGAGGGCACTTCAAGTGAATAATCAAATAAGAATGATAACCCTTGTAATTAAATCACCAAGTTGGAAGCAAAATGATCCTTTATATGTACAACCTAGTAAGAAGTTGGCTTTCTTCACCCTTAGACCTTGGATTTAAGATGAGTTTGGCTTAAGAAATGAGGGGGAGGGACGTTAGTAAAGGAGGGAAGGACCTAGATGAGAATAAGAGAAATAGTTATCATTATCTTGGAAATACCCCCTAAGGTATATAGTCATCTATCCTTTATAACCAAACGATCGTTTCTTCACTTCCTTTCTTATCCCCTTACTTAAACCGACTGAGGGCAGAGCTCTGGAGCATAGGAGAATGGCTAAGGAGTTCTAGGTAAGGTTTGATTACCATCTTGCTCGGATTTGTGGAGGAAATCATGGTGCAATGTTGGATTTCTAGCTTTTCTTATCTAGTTCTTCTTTCTAGCTGACCATTCCCAACCAATTCTTAGAGAAACGACCTTGGCCGACCTATGGAGCTCAAGACGCCATTAAAGTCTTGAAATCTTGGAAGCTTGGAGCTCTAGGGATGACCTTAAGGCGGGTTTTATAATTCTAAACCGCTTGCTTTATTATGCATATCCTCTTTCTTGCAAATAGTAGCTTGTTCTTCTTTCCCCTACCTTCCCTTGCACTCTTGCAAGCAAAACCGTGAAGAACATACCTTAGTCTCAAGGTAGATGACGATGGGTGTGAATACCTAGGCAACTTTGTCAAACGGTCTCCCACCTATGGTCCAAACGGTTTGCAAAACCGTTTGGGACCAAACGGTTTCAAAACCGTTTGGACTCATGCGGTTTGCAAAACCGTTTAGACTCAAACAGTTTCAAAACCGTTTGGGAAGTTTGACCAAGCATTGACCATTTGAGGGTCTGCTGGACACATTGTGAATTAATCACCTACAAAGAATCATCATCTAATTGCAAGTAAATCTCAAGTTGGGCACTTTAATCACCTAAACCCTAATCGGGTTCAATTGCTGATTTTAAAGACCAATCATGTTGAAGTTTGGGTTGAGTGGCCCAAACGGTTTCAAAACCATTTGGAGATCACCCAAACGGTCTCAAGACCGTTTGGTGATCACCCAAGACCATTTGGAGGTCTAGGGTTAAGATAATTTGATCAATTGAAGGTCCAATCACAATAGGTTGTTGAAATAACCAAAAGCGCTGATTTGTGACTTATTTAGGGTTCAAACCCTTAACAAATGGACTTATATTTTGATGAGACTTTGAGGAAACGGTCTCAAGACCGTTTGGAGGATGTCCAAACGATCTCAAGACCGTTTGGGCCAAGTCATGGCCCATTTGGGTGATAGTTGATGGGTTCAACTTCAATTAGACTCATGTTGATGAATGTTGATGGTTGATCGATTATAAACCCTAATCCAATTGGTCCTAACCCTAATTGGTGACCAATTTAGGGTCAATTGAGTGTCAAATTAGTAGAGGGTTAACCTAATTGGCTCAATTGATAGGTGGTTAACAAGTATGAAATCAATTGAGGGGTTCAACATTGAAAAGCCTAATCGATTACAAGTGTTGATGCATTTTTTAGGTCCATGCAGTTTTGAGACATTTGGACCAAACAGTCTCAAGATCGTTTGAGTCCAAACGGTCTCAAGACCGTTTGGGCCCAAATGGTTTCAAAACCGTATAAGCTCATGCGGTTTGGTCATGCGGTTTGGTCATGTAGTTTGATCATGCGGTTTGCTCAAACGGTTTCAAAGTCAACCTTAGCTAAACGATCAACATGATCAAACGGTTTCAAGACCATTTAAGGGCAAACGGTCTTGAGTGTGAACATGTCCATGCGGTCTTGAAGGTCAAAGATACCAAACGGTCAACTCCTCCATGCGGTTTCAAAACCGTTTGGAGGTTGAAGTGTGAAACCGTTTGGGGACTTTTAGGGTTAAGATTGCTTAATGCCTTGAAGGCTTAGATGGTTCAATGGTTGTTTAATCTAAACCCTAATGATACCTAAAGATATTAGGAGGTTAAGTAATTAGTAGATTGACCCATGTTATGGTTAATGGTGAACATTATCAAGGTACCCTTGAAGGGTTCAAGTAGACAACCACCCCTTGATTAAGCAAACCCTAATGACCACGATGGTGATGATTTGACTTATGTTAATCAAAGTTGACTTGATCTAACCTAATCTAGAGTGATGTAATCACCATCTATTAATGAGAGGAGAGAGAAGAATTCTAATATGAATGAGAATCAAGTAATATACTTTCAATAGGAATGAATGCACATTATTAGGGTATGATCCTTCATAGTGAGATTATAGAAACCCTAATTATGATAATTGATGAACCTTAATCTAATTTGAAAGCATCAATGATAATAATTTTCATACATGATGATGATGACATAAGATCAATTCACTGTGAAGTGAATAGTAAACCCTAATTCTAGGGGAATGTTATAATGAGAATTAGTAGTCCCTAATGGTGGGATATTAATCATAAACCTAATCGAGGGGAGATGTGATATGAATAGAAACCCCAATTGGAGGTGATGACATGGGAAACCCCTATTAGGATGAATAGTAAGCTTAATCTATGACTTATCAATTATGAAACCCTGGATATGGTCTATTAGATAATACATTAAAGTGAGGTGTAGATTAATCAATCATATAAGATGATTATGTCATAAGCATATAGAATAGGGTTAGTGAGCCCTGTGAATGATAAATGTGGTAATCTCAATAAATAAGGATTTAAGAGGTAAAATGATGCCCAGATCCAAGTGTCTCTATGAATGAGCAAATGCCTTTACACCCTATAATAAGGATGGGCATGAAAGCCTTAGGAGTGATGTGTACTAAAGCATATGTAGATAACACCCTGAATATGGGGATACCTAGAATAGTTGATAATGGTTTATCCTACATCAACCATGTTTAAACCTATATCATTAAAGATAATTGGATAATTCTGATATATGATACATATATCATATGAGGAAAGAAACAAGTTAGTGGATGAAGTATCAAAAGAGAAATATCATAATATTGAGTTAACCAATTGTTTCAAGTAAGATGGTAATGAGAAGAAAGTGATACATCAAGATATGATAGATATCACATTCGACAGTCCAGGGTATTATACCTGGATGAACCTTTAAACCATTATACTTAAACAAGAGACACAAAGAGTATATGATAGGTAGTTACCTATGATAGAGACATAATGGAATCAATGTACTCGATAAGTACAGATTAATACATCTATGAATATGATGTAATCATAACATGATATGAATGAGAAATGGGTTAATACTTAGAATTGATGAACATTAATGATATATGATGAGTATAGTAATTGAAAGCAAACACATATGATATCCTTGTATTCTCCCAAGAGTGGTGGAGTAGTATGTTAGGGTTGAACTGATAATGTGAATAGGAAATCCTAATTACTAAAAGATGGGGTACATTAACCCTAAGTTTGGGTTATGTTCTTAAGCATGGAACCCTATGCATGAATTATGTAATAAAGAATCACTATACCTTCTTGCAGGTAAAGAGGGGTGGAATAAACCTAGTTAAATTGATTAAGGTAAGTCTAACCCTATTAAGGGCATAATGGTACAACTCTTGAATTGAAAGGTTATCTCTGTTTTATACTATGCTAATATATAGATAAATTGCCCATTATCAAATGTATTAACCATGCAGGTTTTTATAAAAGTAATAATCATAACCAGGTAAGGGTTATGATGTCATATTCATTGAAAGCATGTTATAAGCTTTATGAATAATGATATACTATGTTGCCAAGTTCCAATGGTAACATATGAAATTGATAGGCTGTAAGAGCCATGAGCAAAATATGCATTGTTATAATCAAGGTCGTGCTGATAAATGACATAATGATAAGATGTTACTTGATAACAATTATTATAATGATCTAAAGGTTTGAACACCCATGTTCCTGAATCATAATGATTAAATGGTTAGGGATTGACATCCCAATGATAATTGGATGTGAAATGAACTTGATACACTTAGTATTCTTTCTTTATAGCAAATGTTTTAATGGTTTATGTTTGAAAACATGTATGATGCTAAAAGAATGCTATAATGTACTTAAATAATCAAGTATAATGATATCATGTAGGGCCCTGACCATAGATCCATCATTGTCAGAGACCAAATGATGGTAAAACAGGTTTTCCTAAGGGAACTCCTGGAACATATACTTTTGAGTATATGGGGGAATATGGACGCGAATATCCTTACGTCCTAATGTAGGATGTATCTTTAACCTATCAATCCTTCATTACATGTTTATACCGGGATGATGTACCACCAATCTCCGGAGGAAATCACTAATACTGCATCGATGAGAGATAAACAAGAGATCTTTCGATGACGAAGAGAGTACAGAATGCCACTGTAACTCTATAGCAAATTTTCCAGAATACCCTGGATAGCTACTACAATAGAGACACAAGATGTCCAACAAGTAAATCCTCTTACTGACTGAGGAAGATGAGGTCATAAGAATCCGGATCTTTTGATGACCTATGTATGGTACCGACGCGATTTCGTAATGGTCGGTTGTAGTATGAGCGGTATACCTCATCTCCACAGGGCATAATAATGTTTGAAAAATATAATCAGCTGTGTAGCATAACTGCTTAGGTTGAACTACGAGAAACAATGATTGATGTTACATTGTTTATAATGTTCTGCTTGAACAACTAGTATACATGTTCTTCATATTCCTTATTTGAGATATGCCTTGATATTCAATTATGCCATAGATGAAATGATTGCTAAGCAGGTATTGCCTTACTCCAAGTTGAGCCTGCTGTTAAATGTTTTAAATTATACTGCTTATTATTATTCATCATTACAATAACAAAGCTTCTGGAGGAGAGTTATAACTCTCGCTGGGAAACTTATTCAATTGTCTCACCCCCGTGGGATTCTACTTTTTTTAGGTAGACGCCGAGGACGAAGGAATCCATTTAAGAATGAGCAACAACATCAGCAACAACATCAGGGGCAGAAGTGAATCTCAGGTGGAGATACTGACTGTCAAGTCTAGTAGATAGTGTGTCTTATGTCGTCTCTGTACTCTCAGGTCCTAGGAGTCAGTAGGTCTGAGGATTTTGGCTTTAAGCCTCAAGATTTTGTTGTATCTTGCCTTATACAGTTAACAGGGCAATAGATGTATGTAATCAATTGAGAGGTGATTCCACAGAGATGTAATGTTAAAACCTGATGTAAACTGTTTATCTTGTTTCTTATTAAAAAGTTTTATGGTTTGAAGATCTTTTCTTAAAAAGTTTTAATTTCTAGTGATTTTCATAATTCCACTTCCTACTAATCAAACGCTTCCGCATTAGTTAATCCTGTTTTCGTGAGACGGTCTCCACAATCAAGTGGTATCAGAGCTCTAGGTTCGCTGAGTCTACAGAGACATAGGACTAAGGTAGTAGAGTCTATTCTAAGTATCATCCAGTGTATCTGATGGTATCTTCTGCTCACATAGGAGGAGAAGAACTTGAAGATGACTGAATTGGACGAGGAGTTTGCTGTAGAGAGCAACAATGCTACACCAAGAAAAGGTGCAGAGGAGCAAGCAAGAGAGGGACAATTACCTGAGATCCCCCTAGTTAATCCAACCATGATAAGGAATCCTTCCTTAGGAATCACTGTTGGGGAATTTAGGGCAACCATGATGTATCTAGTAGATCAAGCACTAGCAATAAAACCCAGATTACCAACTCCTAATGATGATGTTTTGGATATCAACAGAATATGTAGTCCACAACAGCAGGTTGAAGCAATGGTAAATGATGAAGGTTTGAACTTAGAACAAGCCTGTGCTCAACCTCAGTCTGTTGAATCAATGAACAGTAATATAGGGGTTAGAATACAACCAGAAACCAGGACCTGCTATAGGTGTAGGAAGCCTGGACATATCCGCCTTAATTGTCCAGAAAAGAAATATAAAGGAAGAATTGAGAAAAGACCTATCCAAACCCAGAAGCAGAGACCTAGTAGTACCAAAAGGAAGAAGTTTCTGGTGTCACCAACACAACCGGGACCTAGTACACCAAGTCAATGGTTATCCAGAAAGGGTAAGGAACCCTTTAGACCACACCGGGAACCCAGAACTTGCTATCAATGTGGACAGGTAGGGCATCTGGTAAGAGATTGCCCAGCCAGAAATGTTATAGCAAATCAACCTCTGAGGCAGAATCAGCCTGAGATAATGAATAATCCTCAAGCCATGACAGGTTAGACAAAATAAATGGTGTTTCTTATATGTCTTTTTATGATCTTTTGGATAAAAATTGAAAAAGCAATTGATTGAACCTTCCTTGATTGGTCCTATAAAGACTTATAATGTTGTATAAAATAGATGTTTCATACATGCTTACCTCCATAAGAAGATGAGGCGTTAAAGAATTGGTCTGGATAGAAAATTCAGTAAGATTAATACTTATACTTGTGATGATAAGAAAAGAGAAGGAATATGGTAGAATACAAGTGCATATTACCTTATCTCAATATTTATATACCCTGGCCAGGTATACAATTGCTGATGATAAAGTAAATATGGAAACTCTTAGATTGTTATCTTTTTAATTGCTCTGATCAAGCAGTCATTCTGAGACAATCTAATGAGTATCATGAAATAAGAAATATGGGAATAAAGGAGGTCAACCCTGACTAGTAAAATTGCAATAATAATAATAAAGATATTTATGTGGTAAATACCTATAAAGGTATCAGTTTAACCTAGACTTTGGTTCTAAGGTGAGAATATATGTAATAAGTAATGTCCCAAGATAAAAGGATGAAAAATATGTAATGTGTTGATAACACATGTGATAGGTACCAAAATAAGAATGTAATAATATATCAAATGAAATATATTAATTACCTGGAAAGGTTAACCATGAAATCAAATTAAACATACAAAACAATATGAACATCACTTGTTAGGGGTTTATGCCTTTCATAAACATATCCTTCTCCAAGATACCTATTAAAAGAGTCCTTGTTTGATAAGTAACTTTTCTCTATGATAAGAGAATGTACAACTAATGAGATAGTTAGTGCATATAATAAGGAAAGTTAGTATGGTGTTATCGGATGCGACGACACAATCAAGGTGTGAAAACACTTATATGGTCTCAAATAAATAACAAAGTATGAGTGTGATTTTAAGAAAATTTGATCGAAACTCTATAAACATCTCCCTAATAATGAAATGTTATCTAAGGAGAGATGTGACAAAATGATGCTTAAATAAAATTTGCTTCCCCTTTTTTCTTTCCGGGATTTCGGGGGCGAAATCCTTGTTAGGGGTTTATAATTTGTAACATCCCTGACCTGGGTTATGAGTTAACCCTAGGTGTTTTGCTTAATTATGTAATTAAATGCTTGTGTTTATCTTCTGGTATGTAATTAAATCTCCCGAGGAACATACATTTTCATTTTTGTCCTTTTTGAACAATGTTGTAGTATTGTTTTGTAATACATGGACCTATGTGCAAATTACCCAATTAGAGGGGTTAACTTGAAAATTGCACATGTTTAGATGTTCCTTTGATGGTGAGACATCATAAGTATGAATATGATGAAGTATGATGGATTCTCCAAGCTCGGGCATCAAGATGCAGCTTGTGGAGCAATCCTTATGCTTAAAACCCTAATTTTGGTGTAAAGTGCAATTTACCCAAAACCAAGGATGCAACTTGTAAAACATACCTTATAAAGTATCTTTTATGACTCTTGGCATCATTTAGAGTAAGAATGATGAAGAGGGCACTTCAAGTGAATAATCAAATAAGAATGATAACCCTTGTAATTAAATCACCAAGTTGTAAGCAAAATGATCCTTTATATGTACAACCTAGTAAGAAGTTGGCTTTCTTCACCCTTAGACCTTGGGTTTAAGATGAGTTTGGCTTAAGAAATGAGGAGGAGGGACGTGCCTAAAGGAGGTAAGGACCTAGACGAGAATAAGAGAAATAGTTATCATTATCTTGGAAATACCCCCTAAGGTATATAGTCATCTATCCTTTACAACCAAACGATCGTTTCTTCACTTCCGTTCTTATCCCCTTTCTTAAACCGACTGAGGGCAGAGCTTTGGAGCAGAGGAGAACGGATAAGGAGTTCTAGGTAAGGTTTGATTACCATCTTGCTCGGATTTGTGGAGGAAATCATGGTGCAAGGTTGGATTTCTAGCTTTTCTTATCTAATTCTTCTTTCTAGCCGACCTTTCCCAACCAATTCTTGGAGAAACGACCTTGGCCGACCTGTGGAGCTCAAGACTCCATTAAAGGCTTGGAAGCTTGGAAGCTTGGAGCTCTGGGGACGACCTTAAGGTGGGTTTTATAATTCTAAACCCTTTTCTTTGTTATGCATATCCTCTTTCTTACAAATAGTAGCTTGTTCTTCTTTCCCCTACCTTCCCTTGCACTCTTGCAAGCAAAACCATGAAGAACAGACCTTAGTCTCAAGGTAGATGATGATGGGTGTGAATACCTAGGCAACTTTGTCAAACGGTCTCCCACCTATGGTCCAAACGGTTTCAAAACCGTTTGGACTCATGCGGTTTGCAAAACCGTTTAGACTCAAACGGTTTCAAAACCGTTTGGGAGGTTTGACCAAGTGTTGACCGTTTGAGGGTATGCTGGACACATTTTGAATTAATCACCTACAAAAAATCACAATCTAATTGCAAGTAAATCTCAAGTTGAAGGCACTTTAATCACCTAAACCCTAATCGGGTTCAATTGCTGATTTTAAAGACCAATCATGTTGAAGTTTGGGTTGAGTGGCCCAAACGATTTCAAAACCATTTGGATCACCCAAATGGTCTCAAGACCATTTGGTGATCACCCAAGACCGTTTGGAGGTCTAGGGTTAAGATAATTTGATCAATTGAAGGTCCAATCACAATAGGTTGTTGAAATAACCAAAAGCGCTGATTTGTGAAAATGGACTTAGATTTTGATGGGACTTTGGGAAAACGGTCTCAAGACTGTTTGGAGGATGTCCAAACGATCTCAAGACCGTTTGGGCCAAGTCATGGCCCATTTGGGTGATAGTTGATGGGTTCAACTTCAATTAGACTCATGTTGATGAATGTTGATGGTTGATCGATTATAAACCCTAATCCAATTGGTCCAAACCCTAATTGGTGACCAATTGAGGGTCAATTGAGTGTCAATTTAGTAGAGGGTTAACCTAATTGGCTCAATTGATAGGTGGTTAACAAGTATGAGATAATTGAGGGGTTCAACATTGAAAACCCTAATCGATTACAAGTGTTTATGCACTTTTTAGGTCCATGCAGTTTTGAGACATTTGGACCAAACAGTCTCAAGACCGTTTGAGTCCAAACGGTCTCAAGACCGTTTGGGACCAAATGGTTTCAAAACCGTTTAAGCTCATGCGGTTTGGTCATGCGGTTTGGTCAAGCGATTTGATCATGATGTTTGCTCAAACGGTTTCAAAGTCAACCTTGGCTAAACGGTCAACATGATCAAACGGTTTCAAGACCGTTTAAGGGCAAACGATCTTGAGTGTGAACATGTCCATGTGGTCTTGAAGGTCAAAGATACCAAACGGTCAACTCCTCCATGCAGTTTCAAAACCGTTTGGAGGTTGAAGTGTGAAACCGTTTGGGGACTTTTAGGGTTAAGATTGCTTAATGCCTTGAAGGCTTAGATGCTTCAATGGTTGTTTAATCTAAACCCTAATGATACCTAAAGATATTAGGAGGTTAAGTAATTAGTAGATTGACCCATGTTATGGTTAATGGTGAACATTATCAAGGTACCCTTGAAGGGTTCAAGTAGACAACCACCCCTTGATTCAGAAAACCCTAATGACCACGATGGTGATGATTTGACTTATGTTAATCAAAGTTGACTTGATCTAACCTAATCTAGAGTGATGTAATCACCATCTATTAATGAGAGGAGAGAGAAGACTTCTAATATGAATGAGAATCAAGTAATATACTTTCAATAGGAATGAATGCACATGATTAGGGTGTAATCCTTCATAGTGAGATTATAGAAACCCTAATTATGATAATTGATGAACCTTAATCTAATTTGAAAGCATCAATGATAATAATTTTCATACATGATGATGATGACATAAGCTCAATTCACTGTGAAGTGAATAGTAAACCCTAATTCTAGGGGAATGTTATAACGAAAATTAGTAGTCCCTAATGGTGGGATATTAATCATAAACCTAATCTAGGGGAGATGTGATATGAATAGAAACCCCAATTGGAGGTGATGACATAGGAAACCCCTATTAGGATGAATAGTAAGCTTAATCTATGACTTATCAATTATGAAACGCTGGAGATGGTCTATTAGATAATACATTAAAGTGAGGTGTAGATTAATCAATCATACAAGATGATTATGTCATAAGCATTTAGAATAGGGTTAGTGAGCCCTGTGAATGATAAATGTGGTAATCTCAATAAATAAGGATTTAAGAGGTAAAAATATGCCTAGATCCAAGTGTCTCTATGAATGAGCAAATTCCTTTACACCCTATAATAAGGATGGGCATGAAATCCTTAGGAGTGATGTGTACTAAAGCATATGTAGATAACACCCTGAATATGGGGATACCTAGAATAGTTGATAATGGTTTATCCTACATCAACCATGTTTATACCTATATCATTAAAGATAATTGGATAATTCTGATATATGATACATATATCATATGAGGAAAGAAACAAGTTAGTGGATGAAGTATCAAAAGAGAAATATCTTAATATTGAGTTAACCAATTGTTTCAAGTAAGATGGTAATGAGAAGAAAGTGATACATCAAGATATGATAGATATCACATTCGATAGTCCAGGGTATTATACCTGGATGAACCTTTAAACCATTATACTTAAACAAGAGACACAAAGAGTATATGATAGGTAGTTACCTATGATAGAGACATAATGGACTCAATGTACTCGATAAGTACAAATTAATACATCTTGGGAGGGGAGTAAGCCAAATATATGAATATGATGTAATCATAACATGATATGAATGAGAAATGGGTTAATACTTAGAATTGATGAACATTAATGATATATGATGAGTATAGTAATTGAAAGCAAACACATATGATATATTTGTATGCTCCCAAGTGTGGTGGAGTAGTATATTAGGGTTGAACTGATAATGTGAATAGGAAATCCTAATTACTGAAAGATGGGGTACATTAACCCTAAGTTTGGGTTATGTTCTTAAGCATGGAACCCTATGCATGAATTATGTAATAAAGAATCACTATACCTTCTTATAGGTAAAGAGGGGTGGAATAACCCTAGTTAAATTGATTAAGGTAAGTCTAACCCTATTAAGGGCATAATGGTACAACTCTTGAATTGAAAGGTTATCTCTGTTTTATACTATGCTGATATAGAGATAAATTGCCCATTATCAAATGTATTAACCATGCAAGTTTTTATAAAAGTAATAATCATAACCAGGTAAGGGTTATGATGTCATATTCATTGAAAGCATGTTATAAGCTTTGTGAATAATGATATACTATGTTGCCAAGTTCCAGTGGTAACATATGAAATTGATAGGCTGTAAGTGCCATGAGAAAAATATGCATTGTTATAATCAAGGTCATGCCGATAAATGACATAATGATAATATGTTACTTGATGACAAGTATTATAATGATCTAAGGGTTTGAACACCCATGTTCCTGAATCATAATGATTAAATGGTTAGGGATTGGCATCCCAATGATAATTGGATGTGAAATGAACTTGATACACTTAGTATTCTTTCTTTATAGCAAATGTTTTAATGGTTTATGTTTGAAAATTAACATGTATGATGCTAAAAGAATGCTATAATGTACTTAAATAATCAAGTATAATGATATCATGTAGGGCCCTGACCATAGATCCATCATTGTCAGAGACCAAATGATGGTGAAACAGGTTTTCCTAAGGGAACTCCTGGGACATATACTTTTGAGTATATGGGGGAATATGGACGCAAATATCCTTACGTCCTAATGTAGGAATTGATGTAGGATGTATCTTTAACCTATCAATCCTTCATTACATGTTTATACCGGGATGATGTACCACCAATCTCCCGAGGAAATCACCAATACCACATCGGTGAGAGATAAACAAGAGATCTTTCGATGATGAAGAGAGTACAGAATGCCATTGTAACTCTATAGCGAAGTTTCCAGAATACCCTGGATAGCTACTACAGTAGAGACACAAGATGTCCTGCAAGTAAATCCTCTTACTAACTGAGGAAGATGAGATCATAAGAATCCGACTCTTTTGATGACCTATGTATGGTACTGACGTGATTTCGTAATGGTCGGTTGTAGTATGAGAGGTATACCTCATCTCCGCAGGGCATAATAATGTTTGAAAAATATAATCAGCCATGTAGCATAACTGCTTAGGTTGAACTACGAGAAACAATGATTGATGTTACATTGTTTATAATGTTCTGGTTGAACAACTAGTATACATGTTCTTCATATTCCTTATTTGAGATATGCCTTGATATTTAATTATGCCATAGATGAAATGATTGCTAAGGAGGTATTGCCTTACTCCATGTTGAGCATGCTGTCAAATGTTTTAAATTATACTGCTTATTATTATTCATCATTACAATAACAAAGCTTCTGGTGGAGAGTTATAACTCTCGCTGGGACAATTATTCAATTGTCTCACCCCTGTGGGATTCTACTTTTTTTAGGTAGACGCCGAGGATGAAGGAATCCATTTAAGAATGAGCAACAACAGCAGCAACAACATCAGGGGCAGCAGTGAATCTCAGGTGAAGATACTGACTGTCAAGTCTTGTAGATAGTATGTCTTATGTCGTCTCTATACTCTCAGGTCCTAGGAGTCAGTAGGTCTGAGGATTTTGGCTTTAAGCCTCGAGATTTTGTTGTATCTTGCCTTATACAGTTAACATGGAAATAGATGTATGTAATCACTCGAGAGGTGATTCCACAGAGATGTAATGTTAAAATCTGATGTAAACTGTTTATCTTGTTTCTTATAAAAAAGTTTTATGGTTTGAAGATCTTTTCTTAAAAAGTTTTAATTTCTAGTGATTTTCATAATTCCGCTGCCTACTAATAAAACGCTTCCACATTAGTTAATCCTGTTTTTGCGAGACGGTCACCACATTTCCCTTGCAAACAGTTTTAAGATTTTGGTCCAAACAGTTTCACCAAACTGTTTGGAGACTAAACAGTTTGCAAACCGTTTAGAGTCTTGAACCCCATACCATTTAGAAAGGTTGAATGTTTGGATGGGTTGACCATTTGAGGTCAGAACCCTAGTTTATGTTGGATGAGGATCTAATGGTTCCAATTGATTGAATTAATGTATAGACAATCATCTAATTGGAAACCCTAATCGGGTTGAGTGTTGATTTTGCAATTGATTGATCTAATTCTTTGGGTTGATTAACCCAAACGGTCTCAAGACCATTTGGAGATCACCCAAACGGTCTCAAGACCGTTTGGAGGTCAACCAAGACCGTTTGGAGGTCTATGGTTGAGTATGGTTGAGGAGTTGAAGATCCAAAGATATCAAATTGAAATGTAAATCAATAACTAGTTGATGAGCAATCCAATGATGCAAATCCTAATTGAACGTAACAAATTTTTTATGATGGATGGGGCAAACGGTCTCAAGACCATTTGGAGGTCATCCAAATGACCTCAAAACCGTTTGAGGTCAGGTCATGCCCAATTTGAATGGTGGTCTAATGATTTCAAAGCAATCAGTTCCACAATGACTAATATTGAAAGTTCATCGATTTCAAACCCTAATTCAATTTGGTTCAAGACCCTAATTGATGATCAATTGAAGGTTGAATTAATCGAAAGATGATTCATTAAGTTCAATTGAAGTATGATGCTTAAGTCCAATTGATGAGTAATTACATGGATTCAATTGATGAAGGAATTGATCATGGAAACCCTAAATCAATATGAGTGGTTGAGACCATTTTTGGTCCAATCAGTTTTGAGGAGGTTTGGACCAAACAGTCTCAAGACCGTTTGGCACCAAATGATCCCAAACCGATTGAGACTCAAACGATTTCAAGTACCTACTTTGTCAAACGGTTTCAAGCACCTACTTTGCTATACGATTTCAAACCGCAAGACCTAGACCGTTTGAGGTCTGGTTGGTCAAGACCGTTTGGGGTCTAAGTGACCGAGACCGTTTGAAAAATAATTAACCAAAATCATATGGATACTTAAGGTGATTAAAGGTCAATTGTTTAATTGATCATTACATGATGTAATATAAGGGTGATTATGGTAATTGTACCCTTAATAAGATAGGGTAATTAGTACCTTCTGAATGATTAATCTTTGATGATCATGGAAGTAATAACACAATACACGGTGTTAACTCTTCATTCAAGATGAGTTGACCTAATCCAATCAAGTCTGAAGTAAATATCATCTTATAAAGGATGAGAGAGAGGACTTCCTACATGAATGATTATCATGTAGTGGTTAAGTCTCAACACTTTCAACATGAATGAAGGTGTAATTAGGGTATGATCCTTGATAAAGAGATCATGAACCCTAATTAAGACGGTTAATGAGCCCTAACCCTAATTGAAGGCAATGATAGGTGAAACCCTAATCTATGGTAATGGTAAGACCCTAATTGAGGATAATGACATGAGAAACCCTAATTCAGGATATTTTAATAGTAAACCCTGATTGAATGTGAATAGTAAACCCTAATTGAGGATGATGTTATGAGAAATCCTAATCAAGGGTGAAGCCATATGAAACCCTAAAGTGAGGGTGATGTCATGTGGAACCCTAGATAAGGTTAAGGTCAAAATGAAACCTTATTGCAATGATGTGATGTAATAATCTAATTCAAGGTAAATCTATGCACTAGTATGTGACACTTTGATATGAAATCCTATACTGACATAGGATAAATATATGTGGAGCCCTAATCTTGGGTTGTAATGTATGAAACCCTAATTTTGGGCAATATGATGATAAATCATGACCCAATTCTGAGTAATGAGATATAGTATTCCTAATCGACATAAATTGGGAAATTCTAACTCAAAAGGAGGAAATAGTGATGTTACTCTTACAATGCATAGTGCTGATTTGTAATTGATATAATTGTTATCATGTGCACTAATTATGCAGGTTCATGAGATGGTGGACATAGCCAGGTATAAGCTATGATGTTTTACTATTGAAATTGCTTTATGGTCTTTGTGAGCCATAATATGTTGTGTTGCCTAGAAAGAGGTAACAAGAGACATTATTAGGCTCTAAGAGCCATGTGAAATACCTTCATTGCAATTATTATGTTTACTTTGGTCAGATAACCTAAAGGCATTAAGCTACCTGATAAATTGGTAACAAGTGCTTTGATGAATTGAGGGTTTGAACACCTATGTTTCATAATCATGATGATGAGATGTTAAGGGATGAGAATACCCTGATATGATAAGGGATTAAGATCCCAATGTTTAACAAAGCTTTGAAAAGAACTTGATAGAAACAATATTCATTCTTTGTAGCAGTTGTTATAATGTTTTATGTCTGAAAACATGCTTGATGTTAAAAGAATATTGTAATGTACTTAATTAATCAAGTGAAATGATTTCATGTAGAGCTCTGACCATAGATCCATCATCGTCAGTAGTTTGGTGATGGTGAAACAGGTTTTTCCTACGGGAACTCCTGGAGGGCATACTTTTGAGTATGTGGGGGTTATGGGCGTGAATATCCTTACGCCATGATGAAGGGATTGATGTGAGGTAAACATTAAATCTCTCAACCCTTCATTATTTATGTCGGGATGGATGTATCACTAATCTCCCGAGGACCGTGATGGATGTATCATTAATCTCCTGATGATCTTAATGTCAGATCGATGTGAGATAACTATAATATCTCTTGATTGCGAAGAGAGTGCAGCATGCCACTGTAACTCGAATAGAAAAGTTGCCAGTATACCCTGGAAAGCTATTTAGCAGAGACACAAGATGTCCTGCATTTGGTCCTCACACTGACTAAGGAAGATGAGGTCATGGAAATCCAACTCTTCTATTGACCTATGTATGGTACCGATTTCGATTTCACAATGGTCGGTTGGAGTATGAGTGGTATACCTCATCTCCTCAGGGCATTAAGTATGATTATAAAATGTAATCAGCTATGTAGCATATATGCTTAAGGTTGAATATGAGAATCATTGGTTGATGTTATTTGCATAGTATATTCTAAATGAGCAAATGTTATCTATGCTTTTCAATTCCTTATTGGATAAGTAACATGCTGCTTCATCAAATTATATGTGAAATGCTTGAGTAAAGAATAATGCTCTAATATGTTTATACATTGATTTAACTTGTTTTTAATGCTTATGATTCTTCTGCTCAGTTTTATATCATTAATTGCAATAATAATGTTTCTGGCAGAGAGTTATATCTCTCGCTGGGACAATTTTCAATTGTCTCACCCCCCTGGGATTCAACTTTTTAGGTAGACACTGCAGAAGAGGCAGAAACCCTACAACAAGGGAAGAACAGTAGCAGAACTAAGGACAGTAGTGAATCCTCAGGTGGAGACACTGGTTGTCATGTCCTGTATATAGAGAGTCCTATGTTTCGTCTCTATACTCTCAGGTCCTAGGAGTCAGTAGTTAGTTTAATATCGATCTGAGATTTTGGCTTGATGCCTCAAGATTTTTATACTGGCTATGTATAGTCTAACAGGGCATATGATGTTTGTAATTCTCGAGAAGAAACGACACAAGAGATGTACTAGTGAACCAGAATGTATTTGAAATACTTTTGGATCTCTATGAAAGAGTTTTTTAGTTTATGGATCTCTTTGTAAAAAGTTTTAATTTTTAGTGATTTTCCATAATTCCACTGCTAACGATTGCTTCCGCATTAGTTAATCTTGTTTCATTGCTTAAGAGCGGTTTGTACGTCACAGTATTGGTAGTTTTAGTTGGGTGGTGGAGGTGGAGGAGAATAAGGATTAGGAGGTCCTTGGTATTGTTGAGACATAGGTGCTTGTATTTGTGGTGGGATAAGATTGTTTAGATTGCATATGGGTGGGAAGGGAGTCTTCCCTCCTCACAGAGGGCAAGTCAAAGAGAGATTTGATCTAGTCTTTGCTCAAGACAGATAATTATTTGTCCATCGGAGGACACATCCTTCTTCACTTCATCCAGGTTATGTAGTCTTACAAGGACTTCATATTCGAACCTTAAGCTATTTCTTGACCCTTAATGTTGGATTGGCTGCCCTTGCACTTCTTCACCTTGTTGCTTCCAAGAGAAATTGGGATGATTCCTCCATTTTGGATTGTAAGAGTTTGACATTGACCCTTGGTGTTTGCGGTTACCAAAAGATTGCAAGGCCTTCACTTCTTTGTCAATAGAATCAATGGCAATGGTGGATTGGCTGGTCGAACCCACAAATCGATCCTTCATTGGGTTCGTCATGTCAGCAAGGATCTTCACCATTTGCAAATTGACCTCTTCTCTAACTGGATCCACTATAGGAGGATGAGGAGGAACCCAGTTCCTATCACAATGCTATCCCTTTCTTGAATCTCGGTGGCATGAGTTTTCAACAAGGTGCTCAAAGAGTTTCCAGGACTCATCTGGAGGTTTCTCCATAAATGCTCCACCGCAAGAAGAGTCAACCGTAGTCTGGCTCAGTTCAAGAAGCCTAGTGTAGAAAGATTGCACTAGCTGCCATAGAGGAACTTCATGGTGGGGGCAGTCTCGCAGGAGCTTCTGGAATCTCTCCCAGGCTTCATGAAAGGGTTCATGTTCCTTTTGCGTGAAAGAGATGATGCACCCCCTCATCTGAGTTAGCTTGGGGATGGGATAGAAATTATTCAAGAACTCATTCTTCACAGTCACCCAAGTCACAATTTCAGGCTTTGACATGTACCACTCCTTGGCTTTTTCTTTGAGGAAGAAAGGGAAGAGGGTTCTCCATGTGGAATTTTCAGTTGTGGCAAGAGTACGGAAGGTTGAAGATGTTTCTAGAAAGGCATCAATATGGTAATATGGATTCTTGTTCTCCATGCCATAGTAAGTGAGTAGGAGTACAGAAGGGTTGGTGGGATGGAAAATTGTTGGCCCGACATTTGGTTAACAAGGGTGGCAATGGGCGAGGTGTAGTTCCCTAGAGTGAAGTACTCAAAGAGGGGGCAGTTTGGTGGTAGTAGAACACCCCTATGAGGGTTTTGTGGAATACCCCCAGGGGAGGATTTTGGGCATCCATGCCTTCCATTTCAGCTTCTCAGTGTTGTTTGCGGTGTTGTCGACGTCTTCTTCTACCTATCTTGGGGTCAAAGGTAACCAAGGATGTAGAAGTTGAACATCTGCCAAGCATGCATAGATGTCACCTACACAAGTCACAAACAAACAATAAGAGATAAGTTAGAAGACAAGTATGCAAAAGTAAACAATGAATAAAGAATAGAAATGGTAAGGGTAGTAGGAAAAGCTAAGCTACACTAACTATCTAGGCCAAGCGCCTCTATCCCTTACAACGATGCCAGAAAGCTTGGTGCATTTTCTACCTTGAGATGTACACACCTAAATCAATTGGATCTTAACTAGATGCACACACCTTAAGAAGAAACACACTCATGTCTTTCAAAATTATAAGGGGGCCCTATTCTAACACATTGACAGAGACCACAATATATCACCCACAAGCATACAAGGTAGTATTGTAGTATAGGTGAGTGGTAAGTGAGGGGTCGATCCGTAGGGAGAGAGGGGGCACTAGAGATATATTAGGGTGAGCAACATTCCTAAAATGGAGAGTAGGGTTTGATTGATTATACTAAAGACGCAAGCGATTGAAAGCAAGAAAGAAAAATAGATTATCAAAAACCCTAAGTTGACCCTAAACAAGTAATTCTAAGTAACAAAAAAGATAACTAAGTAAGCAAGAGCAAGAGACTAAAGCTAAGTTACATTAATGGAGGAAGTTACTTAGACAAATCCTATAGTGTCATTCTAGATTTCCAAACCAAACAAAATAGTCAAATGCAATTTAATAACCCTAGACTATTGGTTGGCCATGTATAGAATAGAGCGTGGGAGGGGAATTACACCCTTTCACCCCCTATCTAGACTTACGAGGCTCAACTGGACCAAGGTCTAGGTGGGATTTCTATTGGATTCAACTAATCTAGGTTTCTAGGATAAGGATTATTAGGGAAATTGAGAGACAATGTTAGGAAGGGAGAGTAGAGATGAGGGTGTTTCACCTCATGTTACTCACGATCTAGCCTTTAGAAGACTCTAGGCAATTACACTAATCACCCTTACACTAGCTACTTAGATCTCACACTTAGTTGTAGGAGAAGAGATTTTTATGTAGGAAGGCAGGGTGCTAGCTAGGGATCCACTAGTTGGACCTAGGAGAAATTCCTAAAATATCCACATAAAATTCATTTCCCCCTATAATGTAGGTGTTTTCAAGCAACACACAACAAGCAATTCATGTTTATAAGTATAAAGCACAAGTATAATAATGGGAAACAAGATAGAAGCAAGACAATCATCATAGAATGAAAGTATGTACATTACAAGTTACATTCCCCCAAAATGGTATCAAAGTGACATTTATCCCTCAAACAACCCACCAAGAGGGCTTAACTACTCATAATCAAACAAAAGAGAAAAAAGGAAAGAAGAATGAGGTAGAAGGTGGTGCGATTCCGCTAGAGGTGCAACACACTAGCCAATTTGACCCGACTAGTTGCACCCCATGAGGTCGGAATACATAGTGGATTCACTTTTGAAATTTATAAACCTAACTAACACACCTACTCACACTAAAACAACTACACCCACAAGCACACGGGGTCGTGTCGTACTATAGGAAGGTGGCAAGTATAGGGTCGATCCATAGGGAAAAGAGGGGGCGCTAGAGCTAGATTTAGTTTTCCTAGGTTCCTACTGTGGAGACTAGGGTTAATGGTTTATAGGTGATTTGATTGTTAAACTACTATGAACAAATGAGGAAATTAAAGGCAAGAATGAAATCTAAGTTAACCCTAGGCTAGAGTAAGGCTAAGAAGGCAAGAAAGGACAAAGCTAGGTACGAAAAGGAAAATTACACTAAGATAGGTAACAGAGAAGCAAAAGAGCAATTAAAGATCTAAGCTAGCATGAACAAGGCAAGAGCAAGGAAAGAAGCGAACTAATCAAGAAAAGAACTATTTAAGTTAAGCAAGCACAAAACTAGGGTTTTAAGTAGTAAAGAGAGGTATGGGTTGTTTAGGGGTATGAACTTATCACTTAAGTTGGGGGTGACATATGAACATAATGATTCCATTTAGATTATCCAAACCAAACAACAAGTTAGAGTCTAATGAATTAACCAAAGCTACTAACTGGCCATGGATATGCTAGGTTGTGTATAGGGGAACTAGTCCCTAACACCCCCTACTACCCTTACGAGGCTCAATTGGGTTAGGGATTAGATTCAATTCAAGTAGAGTCTAATCAAGTCTAGGCTTTTAGATTAGGCATTCCTTGGGAAATTAGGGGTTGAGGGTAGTAATGGGGAGGAGAAATTAGGGTTTTGGACCCCAATTCCCCCACATTCTAGCCTTGAGAAGGCTCCATGCTAATTGCACTAGAATTATCTAATCTAGCTACTTAGATCTCTCACTTAGTTTTAGGGAGATTGATTAGGATGTAGGAAGATGAGAGGTAACCTAGGGATCCAAGAATTGGACCTAGGGGCAAATCCCAAAATTCACACATTCAAGCAATTTGCCTAAATTCCTAGGTGATTTCACACACAAACCAACAAGCAATTCATGGAGAATGAGATGCAAATAGAATATAATCATTAACAAATGGAATTACAACCTTTGCATGTCATTATCCCCCAACATGGTATCAAAGTAACATAATTCCCCCCAAACAGCCCACCCAAGGGGGCCTAGCTACTCATGGAAATGGAAAATACAAAAAGAAAGGAGAGAGAGGTAGAAGAAGACATGGAGCTCAGTGTAGATGAAGAAATCCACCTCTCCAGCAGCTGTAGGACGTCTTCCTCCCTCCTCCAAGATGCAAGGGTGTGAAATGAAGGAGATTATGGGTAGGAACTAGTATAAAATAGTGTTTTGGTGGTGGAAATGGTGAAATGGAGTGGATTTGAGGTGGATATCGAGTGGAATGGAGTGGGTGGCGATTTGGGGAGCTAGGAGGGGGTAGAAGGTAGCTAACCTCGTGCCCCAGCCACCACCTAGATATATATATAGGTGTGGGGAGGAAGCACTAGGTCAAGTAAGGGAAAAATGGGTAAAGTGGTGAAAACTAGGTGGGTTTTGTGAGTAGCACGGCCGTGGTGGGTCACCACGACTGTGGAGGGTAGGGTAGACCATGGCTGTGGTGGATGGGAAGGGTCTTGGGAATTAAAATGTGGAGATCACAGGGATATGTTCATGGATGGCCACAATTGTGGGGGGTCACCACGACTGTGGTGGGGACCTATGGCCACGGGCATGTTGATCACCACGGTCGTTTTGGCCATATTCATTAATTTCTGGGAGTTTAAGTGATTTTTTGTGCTTGGGGCATGTCCACCACGGCCGTGGTTATGTACCACGGCCGTTTTGGTTTCCCTCTCATGCATTTGAGCTTTGAACTTGATCATCCATGGAGGGTATTGCTTCAAAACTTTCTTTGACCACTTGGGGTACGTTGGAAGTGGTTTTGGCCTCATTTTGGGCTCCTCCAAGCATGAGGAAACCCTAGATTGGACCATCTTATTTCCATGCCATCAAGTAGTGGACAAAGTACCTATAAAACATGCAAAAAGCCCCCATAAGTTCATTTGATAGAAATAATCATATTGGGGGAAATAAAATGTAATCTAACAAGTATAGATGTGGTTGAAATGCAATATGACACAAGATGAAGCCCTAAAATAGGGCTGAATCACCACCCCAAACTTGAAACATACTTGTCCTCAAGTATGCTCCAACTCAATCTCTCTACAAACTTTTCACATTCAAGACATGACAAATGCAATGTAAAAGGTGATCATTGCTGAATGGGATCCAAGATGACTAAGTGCATGCATTCCACCTCTCTCCTCTCCTACTTTCACAAACCAATCATGAAAAGAGCACAAAGCATATGAACTTCAAATATAGCGCATAGAACACACAAGTCATCCATATTTCTTTCATTAAGTTCTGGGTAAACCGTTTCATGATGGTGTTAATCAAGGATGACTAGGAGTATTGTTTCACCTTCATGCATTCAGTATTATGTTTCAAATCACACCAAATGACCCACGTGGTTGTGAAAAGGGTGAAGTGAGCTAGGTTTGATGTTTCCTAGATCAATGGGTATAACAGTGGAAGAAAGGGTTGCGCTAAGATTTTGGAGTGTTTTTACATAGAGCACTCATCTTTTCTTTATTTGAATGCTCTTAAACATGAGCATCCTTTTATTTTCTTTTTGCAATTTTCTCTTTTTTTCCTTTTCTTTTCTTTTCCCTTGGAGTATGTAGGGCATATGGTGGATAAAATGAAGTGGGGAGATGGAGATGTAGCCACCCCCAAACTTTTGGAGGTGGCCACGGCTATGTGCACTTTGGCATCCTTTCATGAGGTGGAGGGGTAAAAAGATGATGAGTAAAAAGTGGGGTCAAAGAGGGGTCATAGGTATGATTCTCCACATAAGACATCCTACACAAAAATTAACCCAATACTTCATCCTAGATATCACACCACATGAATGAACAAGATGAAATTGATATTTCAATCAAGTGATTCCACAAACACTAAGCGTTCAAAGCTTGCTCAACTTCACAACTCAACCAAATCAATCACCATCATAAAAGAGGTGATGCACATATAAAAAGTCAAACATTGATACCACTTAGCAATAAAGCATGACATTTCACTTGCATCTGTCAAAGGTCGTCATTTTTACTCAAAGCAGTAGAGATTGGGTCAAAACACACTTTCTAGGCAAGAAATCTCAAATTTGGGCAAAATTGGCCAAAATGGTGTCAATTTGCCTTCAATCACATCTAAGCCTATATTATTGAACTTAAAGCAGTAAACAAGCAAATCCTAGCTAAAACATGCAAAAATTACCAAAAATCTACATGATATGCAATGCATGGCAAAAGGGCAAAATTTTTGAAAATTATGCAAAATTGACAAGAAAGCAACCTACATGGCATGCAAGTATGAAAAGCAGTAAAGATGACTAAGGTAGATAGCAAAAACAAGAAAACAAAAGTGGATGTGGCAAGTGAAATGCAAAGTGAAACTAGGGCATACCTGCCCTACCACCCCAAACTTTTGAATCATGATGTCCTCAGCATGATCCTAGAGTTTAGGATGATAGGGTAGACGATCAAGGCTCTCTCGAGGCTCTAGCAGTGTTCCTCGCTGTGGTGGAGGATATGCGTAGTAGCTGCCACACTAATCTGCCTTCAGTGGTTGAAATTGGTCTGTAGCATGGCTGTGCTGCTCAGCACGACCGTGGTGGATTCAGGTTGCACGGCCGTGCTGCCTAGAACGGCCGTGGTGCAGTCCTTTGGCAGCTTTTCTCAATTTTGCTTCTGAATCCAGGGACTTGGTGTGTTTTTCATGCAAATGACTACGATCGTATTGATGTGCCACGGCCGTGGTGGTCCCTGTAGCTGCTACTCTCAAAATGAGGAACATCAAACACTCAAAACTTGACCCAAAGTGATTTTTCTTTGAATCCTTCTCTCAATTGTACTCAAATTTCCTTCATTTCACCCTGTTACCACCTGCACATCTTAAAACTAGACAAAAACTATTAAACACAAGTGTGTGTATTTTCTTGCAAAGTGTAAAAACAAAGCAATTGTATCAAAAAGTGAAGGTTGGGTCAAAATTTCCCAAATCTATGTGGGTTGCCTCCCACAAGCGCTAAGTTTCATGCCTTCAGCCAGGCTTCTTGTTCTTTCACCGTCAACCATTGTCCAAAAACAAAATTTTTGCACCCCCTTCATAGGCAATCCTCTCAAATGCTTTCCTTGATTGATCTTCCTCCCAAGGGTCATGCAAGTTTCTTGAGTGCTTTTCAACAATTTCCTCTCCTTAGGGATCATCATCATAGATCTTAATCAACCTTAAGACCTTCAGTAATCTCATGACATAGTTTCTCTCTCTCTTGAGAAATGGATCTTCATAGGCATCAAAGAGGGGGGGTTCAATCATATGGGACACTTGCGAACAAGGACTTTCTGGCAAGGGCTCTTCACTAAGATCTTTGTCAACTTGATTCCCTCCCTTGATAAGCTTCTCAACAACCTTGTCACACCCCATGATTGAAACCATATCCATTTGCTCATAGGAAGTAGGGGGAGCATGTAATAGTTGTGGTGGTGGCATTGTTGTTAATGGCCTTGGGAATTGAGGTGGAGGAGGGAATTGAGGTTGGAAGGTGAAATGGTGGGAAGGTTGTGGCGATGGAGGTGGTGGGGGTGTGTAAGGCTTAGGATAGCCTTGGAGGTAGGGCAGTGGAGAAAATGGATGGGTTCGTGCATCTTGGCCTTCCATCTTGTCTTCCTCGAATGGCTTGTCGCATGCACAAAGCACAACCAAACAAAAGAGAACAAGGTAGTAAACCAATATACACAAAGAATGCAAAGAATGATGAATAAAGAATAGAAATGATGAGGGAAGTAGGAAAAGTCAAAGCAAAACTAACTAGCTAGGCCGAGCGCCTCTAATCCCCGACAACGACGCCAGAAAGCTTGGTGCAATTCCTCTAGAGGTGCAACACACTAGCCGATTTGACCCGACTAGTTGTGTCCCATGAGGTCGGAACACACAGTGGATTCACTTTTGAAATTTATAAACCTAACTAACACACCTACTCACACTAAAACAACTACACCCGCAAGCGCACGGGGTCGTGTCGTAGTATAGGAAGGTGGCAAGTATACGGTCGATCCATAGGGAAAAGAGGGGGCGCTAGAGCTAGATTTAGTTTCGTTAGGTTCCTACTATGGAGACTAGGGTTAAGGGTTTAAAGGTGATTTGATTTTTAAACTACTATGAACAAATGAGGAAATTAAAGGCAAGAATGAAATCTAAGTTAACCCTAGGCTACAGTAAGGCTAAGCAGGCAAGAAAGGACTAAGCTAGGTACGAAAAGGAAAATTACACTAAGATAGGTAAGAGAGAAGAAAAAGAACAATTAAAGAGCTAAGCTAGCATGAACAAGGCAAGAGCAAGGAAATAAGCTAACTAAGCAAGAAAGGAACTAATTAAGCTAAGCAAGCACAAAACTAGGGTTTTAAGCAGTAAAGAGAGGTATGGGTTGTTTAGGGGTATGAACTTATCACTTAAGTTGGGGGTGACATATGAACATAATGATTCTATTTAGATTATCCAAACCAAACAATAAGTTAGAGTCTAATGAATTAACCAAAGCTACTAACTGGCCATGGATATGCTAGGTTCTATATAGGGGAACTAGTCCCTAACACCCCCTACTACCCTTACGAGGCTCAATTGGGTTAGGGATTAAGTTCAATTCAAGTATATTCTTATCAAGTCTAGGCTTCTAGATTAGGCATTCCTAGGGAAATTAGGGGCCGAGGGTAGTAATGGGGAGGTGAAATTAGGGTTTTGGACCCCAATTCCCCCACATTCTAGCCTTGAGAAGGCTCCATGCTAATTGCACTAGAATTATCTAATCTATATACTTAGATCTCTCACTTAGGTTTAGGGAGATTGATTAGGATGTAGGAAGATGGGATGCAACCTAGGGATCCAAGAATTGGGCCTAGGGGCAAATCCCAAAATTCACACATTCAAGCAATTTGCCTAAATTCCTAGGTGATTTCACACACAAACCAACAAGCAATTCATGGAGAATGAGATGCAAATAGAATATAATCATTAACAAATGGAATTACAACATTTACATGTCATTATCCCCCAACATGGTATCAAAGTAACATAATTTCCCCCAAACAACCCACCCAAGGGGGCCGAACTACTCATGGAAATGGAAAATATAAAAAGAAAGGATAGAGAGATAGAAGAAGCCATGGAGCTCAGTGTAGATGAAGAACTCCTCCTCTCTAGAATCTGTAGGACGTCTTCCTCCCTCCTCCAAGGTGCAAGGGTGTGAAATGAAGGGGATTATGGGTAGGAACTAGTATAAACTAGTGTTTTGATGGTGGAAATGGTGAAATGGAGTGGATTTGAGGTGGATATGGAGTGGAATGGAGTGGGTGGCAATTTGGGGAGCTAGGAGGGGGTAGAAGGTAGCTAACCTCGTGCCCCAGCCACCACCTAGATATATATAGGTGTGGGGAGGAAGCACAAGGTCAAGTAGGGGCAAAATGGGTAAAGAAGTGAAAACTAGGTGGGTTTTGTGAGTAGCACGGCCGTGGTGGGTCACCACGGCCGTGGAGGGTAGGGTAGACCACGATCGTGGTGGATGGGCATGGTCGTGGGAATTAAAATGTGGAGATCACATGGATATGTTCATGGATGACCACGGCCGTGGGGGGTCACCACGGTCGTGGTGGGGACCTATGGCCACATGCATGTTGATCACCACGATCATTTTGGCCATATTAATCAATTTCTGGGAGTTTAGTGATTTTTTGTGCTTGGGGCATGTCCACCACGGCCGTGGTGAAGTACCACAGCCGTTTTGGTGTCCTCCCATGCATTTGAGCTTTGAACTTGATCATCCATGTAGGGTATTGCTTCAAAACTTTCTTTGACCACTTGGGGTAGGTTGGAAGTGGTTTTGGCCTCATTTTGGGCTCCTCCAAGCCTGAGGAAACCCTAGATTGGACCATATTCTTTCCATGCCATCAAGTAGTGGACAAAGTACCTATAAAACATGCAAAAAGCCTCCATAAGTGCATTTGATAGAAATAATCATATTAGGGGAAAAAATGTAATCTAACAAGTATAGATGTGGTTTAACTGCAATATGACACAAGATGAAGCCCTAAAATAGGACTGAATTAGAAGGCCATGGTTTCTCATAGAAGATCCTCCTTATTCACCTCCTTGATGTAGAATCTTGTGCACCTCCCTCCAAGATAGAATTTTGCATGGAAAGGTAAGGTTTGATGGTGGAAATCCTATAAAACTAGGATGTTTGGGTGGAAATGAGGTGGATATGGAAGGGGGTAGGTAGGAGCTCTTGAATGAAAAGGGGGTTGCAATAAAAGCTCTAGGGAAGATAAAGAGAAGTAACTTAGTGTTGTGGCTGCCACCTTGGCTTATATAAGTGGTGGGGAAGCACTAGGGTCAGTGGGGGTAAAGTTGGGAATTCAGTGCAAAAAATAGTAGGGTTTGGGTGATCACTACGACAAGTGGTGGGGAACACTAGGGTAAGTGGGGGGTAAAGTTGGGAATTCAGTGCAAAAAGCAGTAGGGTTTGGGTGATCACTACTGCTTTTTGCATTGAATTCCCAACTTTACCCCCACTTGTGGCGATCACCATGGACGTGGTGGATGAGGGTGATCATGGTCATGGTGGGTTGGCACGGGTGAGGTGGTTAATGTAACGACAGTCACCAAACCGACAAACAAATCATTACTAATTAAGCGGAATTAACATAAACAACAGATTAACAAAAATCACTAAAATTTAAAACCATTTTGCACGGAGATCCTTGTCTAGAAAACTTTTACTGAAAGATCTAAAACTCATACATATCATGATTCACATTATACAACATTGCTTCATCTCATCTCGAGGACAACATATAATAGTTGCTCTATCAAAACACATACTGGAGCAACATAAAACCTCGAGGCATTCAAGCCAAAATCTCATATCATTCATGAAACTAGTACGAACCAACTCCAAGGACTTGAGAGTACAAAGACGACACATAGGACTTCTATCTACAAGACATGACAGACAGTACACTCAACCTGAGTTGTCACTGCTGCCCCTGTTGCTGTTGTTCTTTCTCTGCAATACGGTCTCAATCCCCCTCATGCATGTCCACCTAAAAATGTGGATTCCACGGGGTGAGACAATTGTCCCAACGAGAGATATAACTCTCATCCAACAATGTTATTATCACAGTTAAATAGTATTAAACTGAGTAGAGGATAAGTAGTTTAGAATATTCTCATCTTTTAAAGCATTGCAACTATCTATGATAGAGTAGTAAATCATATATTCTCTTTATAAGGAATAGGAAGAACATGTATATCATTTACCCATCATTATATATCAACATCTCAAGCTTATCCTGTAATACTCATTATCATGGTATGTCATCCATGAATCGTTCTCATTTCTATCTATTGGCCTCAGCCAATATGCTAACCAAATATTGAATTGTACCAGTCATGTGAGTATACATCATCATATTCTGTCCAGACATTGGACTATGCAAATTCTGTGCAACCATTCCAGGCATTGGACTATGCCAATCCTGTGACATTATTCCAGGCATTGGGTTATTACCAATCATGTGCAATTATTCCAGGTATTGGGTTATGACCAATCTTGTGTTATTATTCCAGGCATTGGGATTTAACCAATCTTGTGTTATTATAGGATTCATGCCTCTTCTAGGTATTGGACTTTAACCAATCCTGATTACACTGCCAGGCAGTGGACTCTAACCACTCCTGATTACAGGCTTCATGCCTCTGCCAGGTATTGGACTTTAACCAATCCTAATTACACTGCCATACAGTAGACTCTAACCACTCCTAATTACAGGCTTCATGCCTCTTCCAGGTATTGGTCCGTAACCAATCCTGATTATACCGCCAGGCAGTGGACTCTAACCACTCATGATTACAAGCTTCATGCCTCTGCCAAGTATTGGTCCGTAACCAATCCTGATTACACCACCAGGCAGTGGACTCTAACCACTCCTGATTACAGGCTTTACGCCTTTGCCAGGTATTGGACTTTAACCAATCCTGATTACACCGCCAGGCAGTGGACTCTAACCACTCCTGATTACAGGCTTTATGCCTCTGCCATGTATTTGACTTTAACCAATCCTAATTACACCGCCAGGCAGTGGACTCTAACCACTCCTGATTACAGGCTTTACGCCTCTGCCAGGTATTGGACTTTAACCAATCCTGATTACACCGCCAGGCAGTGGACTCTAACCACTCCTAATTACAGGATTTACGCCTCTGCCAGGTATTGGATTTTAACCAATCCTAATTACACTGCCAGGCAGTGGACTCTAACCACTCCTAACACCAGTATATAACCGACCTTTAGTGTCAGTTATTTAAGGACTTTAGTGTTGGTTTCTAAGCGAAACCTATGTGGGCGACACTAAAAGCCCAACCATTACGCGTCGGTTCCAAAACCGACCCAAAACCCTTCGCGCGCCACCGAAAACGTGCCATCAGGGGACTATAGACGTCAGTTATTAGATAAGAAACCGATGCCATATACCTTCACGCCATAGAAAGGGTGCCATCTTGGGCACTATCAGTGTCAGTTATTAGATAAGAAACCGACGCCATATACCTTCGCGCCACAGGAAATAGACGCCGGTTATTTATATAAAACGGACACTATAACTATGTTTGTCGGTTTTATACAAATAACCGACGCCTATTGTTTTTTTTTCTATCAGTCTGCAGACCTGCTGTGGCTGGTCGCAGGATGAGAAACCTGCAGTTCAGTTATGAACTGCATGTTTTACGACATCCATTGATATCAACCAACAAAACTGCATGTTTTACGACATCCATTGATATCAGCCAACAACATGCCACAAACCTGCAAAATTAACAACAAAAATATTC